>JAQJVL010000501.1:278383-643015 GCA_035578905.1 Stictocephala bisonia | reverse complement strand
AATAAAAGTAAAAATTAGGTTATATACTTGAGAAAAAACATTGAAAGGTTGACCAGTGAGGAAGTTTATTTTTTGTCAGGAAGTTTTGTCAGCAGGAAAGTTGTAGATAAATACTGGTACTTTATTTTTTTTTTTTTTTACCTTTTTTCACAAATATGCATAGTTTAGTCAGTAATAAGTGACAAAGAAACATACTGTGCGGCGCACGGTGGTCATCGTGTTGTATTGGTGAGCTAGCCTCACAACCATCCACGATTCAATTGGTGCTAAAATATGAACCCAGGAGGAATGTTGTTTACTAGGGAACACCCCTGCACGCTTCACGTGTCAACCCCATCACTCGCTGCGCTTGTTACACCTCGGCCTCCGGCCTCGGCTGTGAATTTTCACAAATAATAGTAGGTAAACTGTATAACGTAAAATCACAATATTACATTTATTTACAGTATCTCACTCACATTACTTGCGTTCCTACATACTTCTAAGTATAAACAGCCAACGATATTACTGAATCTATTTCAAACGTTTTCATTACACCCTTCCCTGGTTTATAATTACGAAATATCTAACCTCCTCACCATAACAAACACAATGTTTTACATTCAAACAGCTGTAAAAACTTTTTATAAATCAATATTTACATTTGAACATTGTTCTGTTCATTTAAATTTCTCCTAATGTTATTCTTATGGCAAAAAACGTACTATGAGGGCTTCCCATACCCTTCAGGGTGACCTTATTGCACAACTACGAACAGAGGCAAATTGTTTGATACCTCAACAATTTAAATTGGTCAAGAAATAAGGGAGGAGTTACGTTGAAAAAAAAAACGGCTTCACATATTATACATAAAGATTTGTATATAAAACCTATTCTCTACTAAAAATATGTTGCTTAAAGTTGAATTAATAATGTTGGGCAATGAAAATTACAGGTATAAAGCCGATTATTATTTTTCGGTCATTTGAACAGAGCATAAAATAATTTACAATAGGTGTATTATAGTATATAAGTGTCACATTTATTTTTTAGTAACCCACCCATTCCAAAAGTAAACTGCTTGCTTTTGGTGATAATACAATTATGTGTTATCACCCTATCTCGTCTGGAGGCAGTTTTTTTTTTTTAATTATGATAAAAAAAACATAGTCAAAATTAAGGTATAAATTGAACTGTTATTTTTTGTTTTGTATTTTATTTCTCGAGGTATTTTTGTTGGCGTGACAATCTGTCTACAATCTCCTTCCCTTCTTAATTTATAATTCTTCAATCCTAGTTCTTACACCAATCAAGTAGCCTCACTGGTTTTTTTTAACATAAAAAGTGACATTTTTATCCGGGGAACATTTTTCGAAATACTTATATAAATTTAACACTGTTTTCCTCTCACCACTTTTAATTATTTTTCCTTTGGTTTTCTTTCCCACTGTGAAAGTCCACACTGAATCACTAAAATTATAATTATTGAATCCACTCGATAACTGTTTCAAGACACTCTGAAAAACATGAACGCTTGTACTTCCTTTTTGAGGACGTTTGTTTATTCCTTTGCATCAACAAATAAGATGAAAAGAGCGAAAGGCCCAAACGAGTCACACGCCCGCCCTGTTCTCGGTTGAGTTATTGATGGGTTAGAGATAATATAGGACACACACTAAGCAGGCTTTTATTTGTTTGAAAGCTTATTTTCACTAAAACTAATTATATATTTATTGTAACACAATCCATACATTTCTCAATTATTAATATAAAATACGCCTAATAACCTAACATAAATTATTAAAACATACATACAAGGAGGGCATTCACACAAATCTACCTATAGTGTTTGAAACTTGTACAATATACAAACATGATTGTATTAAATCAATTAATAATAATTTCAACACTCGTTAATTTAGTTACAAAACATAGATACCTAAATTTAAAGAAATAAACGTTTATTTTTTTGTCTTGGAATAGGCTAATTAAAACTTGATTGCTTCAAGTAGACATTACAGCATTATACTTGATAATTTATTTTCTATTTTACTATACTTCTCTTTTAATCAGTAAAATTTTTCTTAAATATTAAATGATTAAACAAACATATATGAAAAATCTTCAGATTTTTGTGTTGTTTATTCTTGTTCTATTTCTATTGTTCTATCAAATTTTAACTAACGATATTTGATTTGTACACTATTTAACATCTAATTCAATTTTATGAGACATTTTAGACATATGCCTTTAGAAACAAAATACTGTAGTATATCTGAACAAAGCCGTGAGGATGCTATATGACCGACAGTGCTCTATATTTTTGCTCCAGCTAGTAGCGCTGTGATTGTCCATAAGAGCCGTACTGCATCCTCAACGTGAAATAGAGTACAGTCGTAGTATTTCGACTATGACCACCCATGACAAAGCGTACTAACCTCTTCAACGTTAATTTATTACAATCTTTATCAGCAGATGATGTGTTGTTTGTAACGCTCCCTCTCAGGAGATTCTTGTCGCCACAACAGGCATCACAACACAGCTGGTTGTCGCACGTGGCCTTGAACAGTTTATAGTTTGTTTAGAAGGCCTGTCTTTTTATTTATGTACTCGTACATTCAGTAAAGAATGAAATTAAATTTCTCCTATTTTTCCTCCTATGTTAAGAAAGGGCGAAATATATATGACTCTACCTATTAATAAAATTTTTGTTTTTAAAGTTTTATTAATTTTTTATGTTACTACTAGGATAAACATTCTGATAAGTATGATAAGTTTATCTTTTCGCAGTAAACGTTTATCAGTTAAGTTAAATGTAGGTTACCATAGTACGGTTTTTAAATGAATCGTTTCATGTTTATGTGGGTGTACTTTTCAGCCTTTCAATTTTTTGGACAGGTACAGTTCAAGTTTCAATGCAATCTGCTTTTAGCATTGTATCTCACAACTTGAATACCATAGCACACCTTATGGACAGAATAGCTTATCTGTTGTTGCCAACCCACCCTGTTTTTTACACAAGTACACAACATAATATAAGTCCTTTTGTTTTTTCAAGTCGTCAGGGAAGCCACAGGTCACTTTCTTATAGCCACAGGGAACGCCTCAGTGGCAGTTATAAATAGATTACAACTAACGTACATCTTTATCTTTACTCCGTTTATCTTTGAGGAATCCTAACCTCTGTCAGTCTGCAGAGAATTAGATACTCTAAACAACAAAACAAATTGCAATGTTGTAGGTGTTTTGGTTGTTTAAAAAAAATGTTTTTTATACCCTTGTCTGCATGACTAAAAAAAAAATATTTTTGGCTGTAATCTAACAATTCTTATAAATTTCTATTGAGAAATATGTTTTATATAAAGTTTTAATTCCTAAAAAGTCCTAAACATTACTTTATATTATTTGTTATATGAGATTACAATGTGCACAATTTTTCAAGTGCGGTTTACACAATTTGCGCACGCTGACTTTTTAAAAAAAATATAAGTTTTATACTTTTTGTTGGAATATTTTCATATATTTTACATTTTTCTTGTAGCTAATAGCATGTACTAATAAAGTACATGTAGTAAAATATTATAAAAAGTTGTACAGACCCCTTATTTTTGGATTTTTGAGTAATTTTTAATGGGTTCATCCTAGTTGCGTCTCAATATAACTTAATAATGAGGGTCAAGAAAAGGGTCATAAAACCAAACATCCTGTTGCGCCCATCTATCTAAACTACTCTAACTGGATGTGAAAGCGAGCCGGCTCACTGCTCTACCCCCACCAGAGTTCAGTATGAGACCCAGTGCTGTTCAGCTGCATAGTCTTCTATGCAACACTAGAACTGTTTAACATTTTAAGTTGAACTATTTTTGCTAATATAACTACGTCAGTATTAAGTATGCAGTTTAAGAAACCCCTCAGAACAGTTTGTGATCCATAAATAATTAATTACAGAGGCCTCAAAGAGGGAATTGCATAATAAAACCTACAGTACTGTAAATATGTTACTGATTTTCGCAAAATGAAGGTTTCTGAAACGGTCTCATTAAATAAAATTCGTTAATCTTGTAAAATATATTTATTGTACATTTAAATACATATATTACTAGTACAATACTACATAACAGGATGATTGGCAAGAAAAACATTAAATAAAAACAAACAACTCTAAAAATCTGTAAATTTAAACAATCTCCTAATATAGGCCTTCTATAATATTACTATTTGAAAAACACTATCAAGCTACACATCAACATTACTTAAAATATAATACAGTAAAACCTCACTAACTCGACAGTCAACAGTTGAAAGGATGTAAGTCTAGCTGGCTTTAGGTTATGTGTATTTCGACTTTAAGACAGTCAAAATGAGCCTAAACTCGTTGTGTATTTCAGATTTCTTTGCTGATACAGTTTTAAATACATGTAAGTGATAAATGTATGATGTAATTCAAATACATTGTGAGTTCATTTACTAAAATACATTAAAAATGCCTATGTTCTGGATAACTCGACAACCTCTTGGTCCATAAAAGTGTCGAGTTAGTGATGTTTTACTGTATTATCATATACATTGAACCATACAATCAAGTTTAAACTAGAAAAATTCATTGTCAAAGTAAATGTGTACAGATTCTGCAGGATACGGTGTAAACAGTTTCCACACAACTAGTTATTTACTCGTTCTTTGCAATTGCTATAAACATATTTAAACATTAATATTTAATTTTTGTTAAAATAAATGTTAAAAATTATAGGACTCCTAATTTAATTAACTAAGTGGTCCTGTAAATTGTTTTTTAAATGCTTTGATTGAACCTCGCATAAATCAAAATGTTTCCTCTTATTATCATAACCCATCATGATAAACAAGGTTGTGCACAGTGTCAATACGTCTTTGAGATTACCTCGGGCCGGAAGTCTAATGTCATATGCGAATATACCCGTACTTAAAACCTT
The DNA here is from genome assembly GCA_035578905.1 of Stictocephala bisonia. Classification (NCBI taxonomy): domain Eukaryota; kingdom Metazoa; phylum Arthropoda; class Insecta; order Hemiptera; family Membracidae; genus Stictocephala; species Stictocephala bisonia. Next base: position 638,084 of record JAQJVL010000501.1, on the reverse strand, counting down.
CCATGGGGAAAAATACAAAATATCCTAAACTTTCAAGACAATTGGATAAATCTGTAGCAATAAATAAAGAATAAACAGACAGAAACACAGGCAGACGTACATTCGTTTTACATATACACCTATAGATTTTACATACCTATGAAAAGATAAGCCACTTCCTTTTGTATATGTACTGTTGCACTTGTAAGCTGCACAATACGAAGGTGTGTATTCGTTAGTTAATAGTTATTTCACTCATTAACAACCATTTCATAAAAATATGACGAAAAAGGAAGGAAACAATGATAAAAGACCCTAGTAAAATTAAGGACACGAAAAATTTAGAATAAGGTCAAATTTTTAATTGTTGGTTTAAGAAAAAGGTTTTAAGAGTGAATGTTGTAGATATTTAGTTAAATTAAATCTTGTATTATTTGTTACTTTACAATTACCTTATCAATTTAAAAATTGGTTTCATTTTATCTTGACTCTGGTTTACTTATCAACACCAGGTCCTATTTTTGTGACATGTGTCCAACAGACAGTGGAGCGACTGTCAAAAACATATCAAACAGTCTGCCAGGAAATAGCGCGACTGCGACAAACCTTGTCAAAATTAAAATAAGCATACATATTGTTTACATAAATCCGGGTTCGATTCCCGGTTTTGTTCACAAATTTTACACTTCAAATTTCTTTAGAAATAAAAAAGCCTTCTGGCATTGAAGTTGTAAATATAAGCTATATTAAAATAAGCTGTTATAGTCCGATTCATTGACACGATTCTAAGTCACAGAAAAGGTGTATTGTATAAGACGTAAAATCATGGAAAGGTTGGCGTTTGACGTAATCATAAGTAACTATTTTTCATAGTTCTTTCTATTAAATCAAGGCTAAACAGGCTGAACCGTCAATAATGTATAAGATTTAAACCGTCAATAGTTTAAATGCAAAAGATGCATTTAAACTAAGTAATAAGTTGATAGAACATCTGTTTGCGTTATATAATTTCAGTTTTGTTATAAAACGAAATAATACCTTTAACATACTGTTTTTATAAAATTAATAAATAGTATTCAGTCATCATTGAGACACATCCAATACATTATTTTCATAACAACCAACAAGTAGATGACAGCCAAATATTTCAAATCTTTGAAGTATTTAGATAGCGTAAATTATCAAAAGGCGTTTGTATTAAGTAAGTGAAATAACATGTATCGTTTGAATTTCCATATTTTGTTTGTTTTAGAATATTGTAGCCTACAGATTGAGTGTAAATAGTATTTTTTGTTTGAGTTTAAGTATATATATATATTAGATTGTTTTAAATATTAGTAAGTGTAAACCAAATTATTTAGTTTAAATTGAAATGTATATTTATTATTTTAGAGTGTTATACATATTATTAAGTGTTAAAACTAAGAAATACTTATTCTTTATTTATAAGCCTATTTGTAGTTATTGAGCTTTTTTGTAACTTCCTTTTCTTTGAAACAACTTGCCGAGTAATAAAATTAATAGGCCTATAATTTTAAAATTCACTGCTTGGCTTTCACGAATTTGCATAAACTATGGCTAATATTTCATGTTTAATACTCATGGGTAAAAGCACATAATATAGACATCTGTGGGACAAGTCATGGGCAAAGGAAGAGTGTCTACGTTCCTTTTAGATAAAACTAAATAGTATCAAGTTTATAATTTTTCGAAAAAGATTACTATAAATACATCATTATCTTAGTCTTCTGGAGTTGATGTGGTAAATGTGACGATCAGCATCCGAAAACCAAGATAGTTTGTGTGCATAAACAAGCGTGGATGTCTGTTATCAGAAGTATTACAAACTTGTTTTAAAACAAGTCTGCAATAGTTTAACCACTTATTAATTCAAATAAAATTAAAAATGATTAAGAATTATTAAGAAAACATGATTAATAGTTTTGATTTGTCTGTTAGGTTAACCGTTAACCCCTTACTAAGACATGTCAACTACGGAATCAATGTTACACTTACTCCAACAAAATATTCAGTGCACTTTAAAAAAAGTCATTATGATAGTAGCCGTTGTGATATTTGATTGGTAGGTATTTAGGAGGCCCCGCGAGCTGAGCTAGATAGCAGGTAGGAAACAGGTAGAGTGCCGAGGACAGGTAGTTTTAGGTGTGACGCAGGAGCGCCTCCGGAAGGGGGCGAGCAGGCGCTCCTGAGTCGCACCCCTAGCGAAAATTATTTATGACAACCCCTCAGCCAGGTAACGGATTCCACAAGCTCCTGTGTTGCGGATTCCACGACGAGGATGCGTGATCCATACCGTCTTTTATTCTAGTTATCGGGATATAATCTACCATTACATTACATTTTGTAAGATGATATTGAATGATGAGTTTGTATTCATGAGTATACACAGGTGATTAAACATTATTCATGTATAAATATGGAACAGTCATGTACATCTTTCAGTGCTACGTCTAGGTATTGTCCCTTATTATATTAGGCCTATTGCTTAGATAAAATCAACGGTATTTTGCGCTATACTATAATTGATTAGTAAAAACCAACAAATATATTTTTCAATAAACAAAAATAACGTATTACGTTTGTCTCAAACGAAACATAAAAATTGATTGGTCTGTATTAAATTAGAATTTGTAGTAAGTAAACCAAAGGAGTTATTTTATTAGGCTATGACTTCGTCTGTTTACTCAAATATATTTTATTAGGCTATGACTTCGTCTGTTTACTCAAATATATTTAGGTCAGTAAAATGCAGCTTTTTCTGCAATAAAAAGTTTCTTTGTGGTCATTTTGTCCCAGCATTATTCAATTAATGAGTAGGAGTATAACGGAAAGTAGGCGTTGACAGGAGGGCGTTGACAAGAATTGTGAACCAACCATTGACTTATGAAAAATATTTTATACAAAAATTTTATTTTTACTATATATCTTTGATTTGTCTTTTTTCCAGACCAAAGAATAACAATTGCCCCCCCCCCCCCCATATAAACTCATACCTATCCGCCTATCCCTTCGTTCTTTCTCTAACTTGTACTGTTTTTACTCTTGCGTTTTGATTTTAATGGCTGGAGTTTGGATTACTTTTATTATTCTTATACTTTTATTATTGTCATCTTTGCTAAGGAATACTGTGGTGACAAAATATTTTCAAACGGATTACAAATGAAAAATGTAACTGTTAGAAATTACTAATAACAATTAAGTCTCATTCTAATATAATATTTAATTGTATCCTAACCTAACCATGGAATCCTATTCGTCCACTTTGAACAATAACCTAGTTACCATTTGCCATAAGTTTAGCACTTGCGGTAAAGGCGTTCTACTAAAAGTAAGCATAACATCCTTTCTGAACTAAACTTACAAAGAAACAGGCCCGGTGGAATTGAACGGTATATTTCTGTTCAAATCAAATTAACTAAATTTGTAAATGACGAAGAAATGTCAACTTCGCCTTGCTTTTCTGTCAACAATTCTGGTATTCTAACTTTTTCAAGTAATTAATTTTACGATTTTTTCCTCTTGTTCACTGTACAATATAACTGAATGATTACTAAAATGTCTTACGAGTATATGCTTCACTTGCTGTACCCGCCCGCTTCGCCGGTCATAATTGTATAATTGATATGAGCAGCAACCTTTCAGTTTACACAGTATCCAATTTAGAACAGCTGACGTTTTGTATAGTTTAACTAAGGTAAGTAGAATTGTAAGGTTGGGATCATGATGACGTCATTGGAGAGAACAGATGACTTTTAGCCGGAACTTTAACTGTGTTTGAGGAACAGTGTTATAACGACTTGCAGATTTCTCCTGTAATACGTTGCGATAACCTAATATTTTCATAACAATATTTTTACAGCTGATTTCTCGCATTATGTCTTCATAGTTATTTACTATTTATTTAAAAATTACTAACTATCGCCATTTTGCCAGCAGTGGTTGATTACTTTAAGAAGAATTTAATCAAGGCTTATATCGAGGCCACACTAGATTAGGGGCCTTGCTTATATACAAGTATTTATTTATTATACTTACGGAATTAAAGAAAAGGGTGTTATGAAATGTTGATAGAACGTTTAAAAATAAAAATATAATGTGGAAGACGAATTTGCTATAACATGCTTTGTTAGAACTAGGACATTTATTAGGATAAAATCTTTAAACATAAATAAATCACATAAGAGGAAAGCATATGGAAATAAATTAACAGATAATGGAAGAAACTTACTTTAAAAGATAAACAATTACAATAAACAAATATGTAGGGTAGGTTTAGTAAATTATTAAAATGTAATAAGAAGTATTGTTAGTCTAGAATTAAAAAGGTTTACTTTATTTTTAGCTTGAGTATATGTAATCACAGGTACAATAGATGGTATGTGATATAATTAGGAATGGTACTAATTTAATATAAATAGGGACCGTAATTTTTCTTTCTAATGTTGTAAACGTAAAAGAAATGTTATTTTTAAAAAATTATGTTGACAAATAATTAGTACCGATAAATGTTTGGTAAACATAGGAAAAAATGTTCTCACGTTACGATACTACCGGTTAAAAAGTTTCTGCAGTTCCAGATAGTATAAATATTAGTAAAAGAAATCAAAAATAAAAATATAAAACAGTATAATTTTGACACATTTAAAACCCACAGCTGATATTCTTTTTATATTTGACTTATTATACCTTCATGCATCCTGCTATTTGATTAACATCGAAACTTTAGAAGTCCAAGGGATGGAGCCCTGAGGGATTAAAGAAACAGGAATAGGACAGAAACCTTCCTGGAGTATATAGAACAACTTCCCCAAGTTTCATGGCGATCGGCTGGACGGTTTGGTAGCGCATAAAGGACAGACAGACAAACAAACATACATTGGATTTTATATATATAGATAATTCACCACAACTGGCTACAGCGATAACAGTTTATTACTATCAATACTTTTATTTATTCTGTTGCGTAAAATAACTGGTATTTCTACAGCTGGAGGAACGATCTCTCCAATGACGTCACCATGATTCCTACCTTATGTTATTCTACTTACCTTGTAGTTTACTACTGTACTCAATTATTTTTTATTTTAAAAGTTTAACCTACCACAATTTTATACTATTTGTTTTTATTTAACAGCTGTTAATCAAATAAATCAATCAATTAATATAGCTCCATAAGAATACCATGGACATTTTAGAGGCCGATGGGACAGAGTCCTGAGGTCAAAGAGGAAAATAATTTCTTAGTGAGCCTCTAGGGGCAAAGATAAACCTAAGTACAAAATATCAAATCAATTGGACGTACAGTTTTGGAGAAATGGCGATGAGTAGTAAATGGCTTTTATATATATAGATATTAAATTTAAAATTTTCAGATTGAAATCAAGTATACTTTTAAAGGGCAAAAATTATAGTAGTTGACTCTGAATCAGTGAAATATTGGGTTTCTCGCCATAATTTGGCATGTCCTGTGAACTAGCTATGCATTTGGTCAAATTTCGAATTTGGCTACGCTATCTTGAAATTTTGTACAAGTGTTTTAGTATTCTAAGGAGGCTTCAAAGTTATAATTTCCGTAAATTGTTTTGATAATAATTATTTACTAATCTGGTATGTGAGTGTTGATAGTAGTATGTGAATGTACAGTTAATGAGAAGAAAAACAATATGCTAAAATTTGGATCATATTTAGTATTTTTTTATTTTTACAAAAAAGGCTTGAAAAGCGCCAAAAAAAGGCTATTGCAGTTGATAGCATCGATGTATATAGTGTAGTATATATATATATACATATATATATATACATATATAAAATGTACTATATAGATCGATGGTTGGGAGTACTAAAGTAACTGAACATTGTTTGACTATCTAGGGCTAAGGGAAGGGCTCATTTCTTTCGAGAACAGTATCATCATAAACTTGATCGGTTTTTTAAAAGAAAACCAATGTTTTCACTGTTTTCAGGCTGGCATGGATTTTTCCTTGCGTATCCTTCAACAAGGGGACTCGCAGAGCAGGAAGACAGGGCGGACTGACGGCAAGCCAAGTTCCAGACACAGGACAAGCCGACTGTCGCCTCGCCCTTGGGACTCATGAGTCTGGGAAACAAAATACAGTACAGAGAGCCTCATATGCTGACTTTTATAATTTTCACTCCGTCATTTTTTAAGTACTTTAGGTAGAAAACAAACTATTCCTACACATCTAATAGAGGGAGAGAGGGAAAAAAACACAAGGCAACATTTTTACTACAAGAAAGGCTCAATATATCCTTATGTAGGCCTGTGAATTTATTTTTGTGGTTTGAGCCCGAGGAGACAGTTTATAAGTATATAAAAGCGAATAAAGTACATTACATAATTAATTGAGTCTGTAAAAATAATAAAAATAAATAAGTAATGTGGTAGGACATATTAATAAAAATGAAGAATAAAACAAGTTCAGTCATCCACTCCAAGTAAGACATACGATATCTGGCTGGGATCAATAATATACAATATAATATTGTATAATTTTGTGTGTGTGGGAAGAGGGAGTTATCTGGAGATTGTTCACCCGATAAATATTTACGCAATATACTTTACTAGTAAATGCGTAATTTTGTTCAATTTTTATATAAACTTCTTTTTTTTATGAGTTAGACCTATCGATATACTGTGAAGAGATGGGTATTGAACCATAGGCATAGTATAGAGTTGTTAAAAATAAATAAATATCTTTATTCACTATTGACAGATACATAGAATCCAAATAGTCTTCGTCAAATGAGGTATAAATCTACAATTAAATTACTTAATATTACAAGTCATCCTAACTCTAAGACTAAGATTAAATTTATATTTTCTATATTACCATGAAAAAAATTACAAATGGAAAAGACAATACTAGCATAGTATTCGGTCATGGCGAACCTCGGCAGAGATTTATAAGGTCAGAGTAATGATAAATTACTCTAGAAGATAAAAGTAATTATATTAACTCATTGCTAAACCTTAAGTACGAACATTCCTCTCTCAGCTCGGCTGGTAGCATATTAAAATACTTTATTGCAGAATAGGATACTCCTCTTTCGGTGAGTGCTAGACGGTGTTTAGGAGTATGATATAAATGGCCATGTCTTGTACTGTAATTATGTTTTTGGATTTTTTTTTTGAAAAAAAGGAAGTAACTCATACAAATATAGTGAAAACAGAGGACAAATTTTATATTTTGAAAATAGAGGTCTGCAACATGTTTTCTGAGTACAATGACTCAAAATCCTCAGTGCCCTTTTTTGCAATTTGAAATCTTATGGATTTCAACTGACTTGGATTTATGACTGAAACATGTTCTTACAATTCTTACATATGAGACGCTGACACAACGTTACAACTTTACGTGGAATCCGAACCACATAGTGCTGGTCTGATTTTCAGCTAACTGACAAGCCTGATAATCAGTTATCTCCCCCACACAACATCCGCACAATGACTACCACCCAACATGGACACCCCAGACTTCTCTAGTAGTGGTAGCTGGGTTACATTCTAAACAATCAATTCATTACCTTACTTCTTCTGCAATGTAATTAAAAAAGAACACAAAAATATTATTTTGATACACGAGAAATAACATTTCATGAGTTTTTCAATATACACTTAAGATAATGAAAGAAACATACAAAGATAATACTGTAATTAAATTGATAGGTACTCTGTATCCAATACTTACTCTGTATAAGAAACTTAAGCTTACGTTTTGGGTATGCAGAAAATGTATTAAAAGTGGCTGTTTAAAATTATTTAGAAACATCGACTTAAATTCTTTCTAATAGTGCACGTCTGCATCCTATCAACTATAAGAATTGAAAAAAAACAATTCAATCCCATTATTGCGTTGATAGAAAGTCAGAAAAAACATTAATATAATATTTTGGGCGAATGTTACAAAATATATGCACAGTACAGCATTAAAATTATATGGTACTATAAATGTTAACTTTTTATTTAAAATTTAATAAAATTTTGAGTATAACAAATAAAGTAGATTTTTTATTTCGGTACTTAAATTTACTAAGAAGGGGTAAATATGTTAAAAACAATCATATCTATACCCCCCATGGCACGATGATGCGTAGCTGCACAGGGCACGCCAATCTTTCGAAATTCCCTCAACATTCTGCAAATCCCTTTTATTCCATAGATGTGTTGCGATTATTTTATATACTGATCAAATATTTATATATTTTCCTTTATAACTTCTTTCTTTTTATTCCTGACAAATAACATAACTATTCTCAAAGAAATCTTCGTTTGTGATAGCAACATTTCAAACTTTTGTTACCGATATCAAGTTTATTACTACACATTTAACTACTGTTACAAATACATAACTAGGTTGACGTAGACAAACTAGGCTGACCAGACATCCTGAATTATCTAGGACAGACCCGACTTTTTAGATATGTCCCGGTTTTTTGTCGTAACCATCCCGGACGGAAAATTGTCTTTGCAGAAGAATACTCCAAATTATTCTAACACTTTGTATCAAATGCACAAAACAACATTAACATGTTAACTAACAATAGATATGACAATGAAACACGCACTGGGCTTGAAAAAATGAACACTGCACAGAACGCATGTTTCACTGATGATAGATTTTTTTACTGTATGTAAGAAAATCAATGTTTTAAAGAAAGATGTGGGACGAACATTTATTGATAATTTTGTATATCACGATTAATAGTGTTATTACAGAATTTTCTTGATATTTTTTAATTAATAAAGTAACAATTAATTTACTCTTTTCTCTGTTAAATTATGGTGTATACACAAAGAAAATAAAACCCCTATAACGATTCTTGTGTTTTCTCATTTATTGTTGTAATTGTACTAATATAGTTTTTTTGGCTGTTGCTTTATTTGATTAACAACAATTTTTATAAGTAGATATCCATTAAATAAACACCACAAAAATATCATACCACAAAATACTGTTATTAATTAAAATAGGTACTGTGAATTATAGAAATAATCAACAATGATGTAAAATGAAAAAATAATTATATAAAGATAGCTGTATTTGTTTACCGCAATATAACGGTTAAAAACAAATTAAAATTTAAGTTACTGTACTTGCATTATACATTTTTATGAATTAACCAAGAACATCTTAAAAATACTCGCCAATCCGTTTATAGATTAAAAATTCCTTAAAAGGGATAAAAATCCCACAATGTGGCCATACTGGCTTTCCCACGTAAGTACATTAATTTAACTGTTCTAAAAACTGAAATTGGATTGGTCATTGGAAACAATGTAAGAGACATGGCACGTTATTGGTTGAAGAGACCCTGTGACGTCAGGCGCATGCGCATTGTTTTTCAAAATCAGCGCGCTGTTAGGGGGTGCGTACGCTTAGAGATACTTTTTAATTCAACACATCTCTTGTCCTGTGTCATTCATGCGCGGTCCAGTTCATCGGAAACAAGTTGTGGAACTGACGAAAGTTATCGCAGTCATGGTGTAAGGGTAAGTTTTTCTATTTCAACTTTTACTTCAGAATATATCCTTCCTCTACATTGTTTTATTTGAATTTATTCCTGAGCCTTCAATTACTAATTTTGTGTTTTATTGTTGAATTGGTAGCTCTCTGTAAGAAGTTGTCATTTATCTTCGTAATTGGAGTAACACATCTTGAGGAAAGGCGTTTAATTAGTTTCAATAGCTAATTTTAACATTAATTTTTTTAATTGTAAAATAATTGATAGTCTGGATTCTTGGTGCATGAATTTATATACCGGTTTTTGTCATTTTATCTATAATTAATTTCATGCATATCACATTTGACTCGTTTTTGAGCACCATTCAAATTTAATTTCCTTAAATGATTAAATATATTGTTGTTTATGTGAAAGTAATAGTAATAGTTTCCATTCGATCCGATCTTACAGCAACTTGTACGTTTATCTTAATCAATTATATATTACATATTTACTAGTCCTTGATTGATGTTGATTCTTGTCAATTATTTTTTCAACTTCTTCATGTATGTTAAGTTGGAAATATTTGAAATATGAATTGTTTTAACTTCAAGAATCATTCAATTTAACAACCCTTTTTCGGGCCCAGTCTAAAACCTTTCTTAGCCAAGAGCTTTTTGTTGGTTTTGCTTGTTCTTACACAACCATTTTCCAATATCATACTTAGATGGTTGTAACTACTCTAATTTAGTCTGTCGTTTTACATTATATTATTTAGATCCAAATGGGAATTTTTTTGATATCAAACTTAAAATATTAGCATTCAAACATATATCGCATTTTTTAAATTTATGAGGGTAACAAGAAATAAGTGGTGATTACTACAACTTATTGGTTTTAACCTTTATAAAAGTATAATTGAGATTAAGATGGACAGTATGGACAGTATGTCCATAATGTTCACATTCTCAAAGATTAAACACAGCATTATGAAACGTTACATATTCAAAATTGCCATATTAAAATCTATCCTACTACTTAATATATTAATACTAGGATAATTTTATCAAGGATTTATACATGTTATATTAATACTAGGATAATTTTATCAAGGCTAGGTTTGATGCAGTGTCTTGCTATTCTATATCATAACATTGAAGGGCATTTAAAAAATTTGAGGATGCAATAATTATTTCCTTAATATTAACAAGGCAACATTAACTCGCTTACAACTCAGTTTTGCTATGGATATGTATTGGATTATTTTAGCAAGTTTTGGTGCATAGTGTGTCTTGCTATAATCTATATGGTAAATCATTGCAAGGGCATTTCAAAATTGAGGATGTAAGAATTTATTTCTTAATAAATTATCAAGTCCCCAGTGACTAGCTTTCAACTGAGTTTGTTGTGGAGATGTACAATTGTTATGAATTTAAAGTATTAAGTAAATTTATTGAATATAGCTTGTTACTTAAGCTGGATGAATATCTACAAACAGAAATAATACTTAAGTTCCCTGCATCTGATTTTGTGTGTGTCAGAAGTATCCTTATATGTTACATAATCAACTTGTAATATGTTAATATTATGTTCAGAATGATCTGATTTTATCACACTAATATAAATAATCTAGGGGTGCAAGAAACAATGAACATGATTTAGGTGGCTGTGGCACAATATAATATGTAACTAGACGGATTCGCCAGTCTGCTGCTGCTCCATCCCGCAGCATTAATTTTAATTGATTACATTAGACTGTATTTTTCCTGTAAGTATGTCATGGCAACAAAAATTATGTTTCAAATAAAAAATAATAAAAATCACATGTTTTATAAATTTAGAATAAAAAAATGTAATTTGAAAAAATTTGTCAAAAAACCTTTGTCAAATGTTGATGTCACTCATGACCTACCCAATACTCGAAATAGCTCACATTTCATTATATCAACTCTTTTGGAAATTTTTTCATTTAATTATATTTACCAATAACATGTAACAATAATTATTCTAGTGCCCTTTAAGAGTGTCGATCTTGAATTTGTAAAATCTATTTGTAAAGAGTTTGTGAGAAATTATGTTTTAACATTGGCCTTTAGGATACAGGGTTGCAAGTTGCTAATTTGTTTGCACTAAATGTTAAAAAAAAATTTTTCAACAATCTTGAGTGTTGAGGGACACTGATTCCAGAGGACAATTTAAATTTCTGGATTAATAGGAGACTGTTGGTGAATTCAATGGCATATATCTAACTCAAATACAAATAACCTTCCAAATAATACAAAATCTCCAAAACTATCTAACCCTTTGGCTGAAATGCAATGATTTATCATTGTAGCGAAAATAGTCTAAAACATATAAACATTGATATATCGCTGTTGGCCATACGGCCGAAAAACGATAAGCTACAATATTTTGTTGTGTAATTAATTTATTACCAAGTTATATTTTGGTTATATAAATTAAAATGTCCACAAATCAGTTGTGAAATACGTCCATTTCATTTAAAAAATAAATTTAGAAAAGCTAATTTATATAATACCTGTTAAATATTGACCATGAAAACCTATAGATTAGGAAGGCAGTTGAGTCTGCTTAACTAATGACGCAATGTTTTGGCGCTGATTATTGTTAGTGTCAGATCGAATGATGTTTCAGAAGTTTGTTATTGAGCAGTGTGTTGTGATTAGTGTTAGTTGAAATGGGTGATAAGAAGTGGAAGTATCGCACAGCTTTGCACAGCTTGTCTAAAGCGTGGACAAGGCGTACATACTGAGTGTCTCCTTGACCCTTTCAGTGCTACCGAACGATATATCGTTCGTCTTTTCCCCGAAAAGTGCTATAGAATGATATATCCGTCCACGTCTTTTTCCCAAAAAACACTAAGGAACGATATATCGTCGTTCGGAACTTTTTTTATTAGAGCGCTGTTAGTTGTAATATTGTAACGTGAGTTGCATCAAATGAAAGATAAATAAATTTTCTTTCAGAATATAATATGTTTTACATTTTATATAGTATGGCTGTCTTACTTATAGCTCCAAAATACCGAACGCATTGGCCGCTGTAGCGGCAGCTGACTAGTGCGCACGGAACCGCTCGGCAGCTGTTACTACTGTTAATGTTTGTGAATCGCCTTATTTATTTGTTTGAGGTTATGCAAATGCTTTTTCAGTGCTATTTTTGATAATTTAAATCAGTTATGAGTAATGTACGTTCAAATTCACCTGTAAGTGAACACATTAGCACATTTCGCGAGAGAAGGCGGACTAAATACCGGGCTAAAACCGCTAAGGTAATAATTTTAAATTTTTCTTAACTATTGTAAAAACAAACCAATTTATATGAAATTTTCAGGACTAATTCAATATAAAACTCTTTTAGAGAAAAATGTATTTATCAAAAAAATTGTCTTATTTGTATATTGTTTACATGTTTAAAATAGGATTTTTTTATTTTTTTATTATGTACGCTCATATAAATGATTGTTTTTTTACAACATTTTCTTAAACTATATTGTTTTAATAGGGAATATTGTTCTACACAAAACAAAACCAATTCCAAGTCATTATCTCATGTAATAAGTAAAATATTACCTTTTTAGTAAAACCCTGCAAAAACATCATTTTTACCCTAGCACTTGGGGTGATTATTGTAAAAACTCCTAGCACTTTTGGAACGAAATCCAAAAAAAAATTTAGCACCGAAAGGGCATGTATGAAAGGGCATGTATGCGTGTAAAAAAAAAAAACTACCTGAAATGGGTGATTAGAAGAGGAAGTACCGCACACCTTATATAAAGCACGGACAAGGTGTATATACTGAGTGTCTCCTCTAGCATGTATGCCTGAAAAAAAAGGAAAAACTACCCTATATATTGTAAATATGTTTTATTCTTCAGTTTTTTTTAAATTTATGAGTTGCATTTATAATACAACTGCCATTTGATTTGGAAAGTCTCAATGCTACTAGTACAGTATAAGGATTTCCAATAAATTACCCAAAATGCGCAAGTCATATATATTTTTTTTGTTTCATTGGTTAAGTATTTTCTTAATTAAAAACTCCAAATTTTCAGGATCTGTTCATAATTAATCGTACTTTCAGAATATAATACAATCAAAGAGCTAAATATGTATTAGGAATGTTTCCTAACTCCAAAAACAAAAAGAACAAAAATTATTTTACTTTTATGTATATTTTTAGTTTGTATAGCAAATGAAATATTTTTTCCTGACAGACAAACTAAGACCTAAAGAACATGACTACTTTCATGCAACTATGTTAATAAATACCATAGTTACAGATTTAATCAAACCCTTGCAAAAACTCCATATTAAGCTTATTAGTTTTGGGATGACACATGCCAAAATCCTATCAGTTTTGAGACAATTATTTTTTCTTCCTATCAGCCAAAGGATTAAGTCTTTTTGTATAGTTGAATTTTTGTAGAGCACATTTTTATCATGCCACAGGTGCAATTGAATCATGCTAGCACCACACTACGATAGTTAGCACCAAGCACCCAGTAAGGTGCTAGTCCATTACACTAAGCGATAGTTAGCACCAAGCACCCAGTAAGGTGCTAGTCCATTACACTAAGCGTACTGGTGCATTTTTAACTTGACTGGTGGCAATTGACAGCCGTCAACGGCTTATGGTTGGCAAGTAAAGTCATCACCTGGACGCATCTGCAGTAATTATTTTATTACATTGCATAGCGGTAATGTAGCGATGCAATCTTGGTGGCACTGGAAACGTATGATTATAGTCTTTGGCTAGAAGTCACATGTTCCTCCAAGTCAGAGAAATTTCGTATTGGAATGGAATGATATCAACATTATGTCTTAATTGATGTTTGACACCAAAAAATTAATTTTATGAATTATTCTTACATGTATATTATTATGCTTGATTTGTTATGATTTTAGAATTAAATAAATGTGCGTTATTTTTGAAAAATTTTAGTGTATTTTGTGATTGTGATCGACTCAAATGAAATGGAGTTTTTAATTTAACTTCTTCAATGAATATAGTTTCCTCAATCAATGCAATTTCAATATTTAAATTGTACTAATCATACATGTTGTATAATTAAACTAATGGGATAAAAATGTTGCGGTTTAAAAGGTATTCTTGCACATACCTCAAATTAAAATTTTAAATTTACTTTAGTATGGTTTTACATAATGATAACTTTATATTTTCGTATATTTTATATTATGTTCAATTCATTGGCTAGTAACAATTTTAAAATTTCTACTGAATCTAAATAAATTAGGAAATGCAAAAATATTTTATCAGTTGGAACATAATAATGTAATGTACATCTGACAATTCCAAATTTCTGAGAACGGTTTTGGTTCAGAAAGGGACAATGATTTACCTCTCTACTGACTTACTGAATAGTAGAATAATCTTAAATAATTTTGTGTGGATCCCTTCTATGATGATAATACAATAGTCTCTCACTGAATGTTCCAACAATACATAATGTGTGTAGTAATGTGTAATAATTATGTATGGGAAAGTTTGTTTACATGGCCTTCTGAATAATACTAGTGAGTATATCTAACCACATAACACAGTTAAGAAATATTTCCTTTGCAATAAAGCTCTTTATTTTCCTAATTCATTATATCTCAAATGAAAGTGTTGAACTGGTGTTATATACAAATAAATATACTATTGACAGTGATCCTATATAGCACAAGTGCTTTTCCAGTAATGAAAGTAATAAATGTTTTTCTATATTTTAGTAATTAGTGGGGTTTAGCTACATTCTAAGTTGTCATAAATTTTTGACATTTGTTTAAAAATGAAAAAGTAACTTTTCTGTCAATTTTAAACTTCTTGGCAAATTAGCCTCAAGTAATATTTAATGTTTAAAGCATTATTTACAATTTTATCATTTCCTTTTGGTAGACAAATTAAACTTAACCCTTTGAACCCCAGACCCAAAAATTAGATTGGTTAAAATTTTTACTAAGTCCACTTGTACATGGAACATGCCACAAACCCCAGGGGAATTTCACTTTTTTTGCAACGTTTATGAAAAAAATTCATATAATCATAAGTGTTTGAGCTATTAATATGTTGTTTTATGTACCAAATTGTTCAGAAATAGATAGATTACAAATAAAATATAAAATTTTTATCATTATCACTGAAAATGTATATATATTTATAAATGTATATGTAGAAATATATACATTTAAATAAAAAATTTGTTTAAATTTTTATTTTTTTAAAAAGAATATTTTATCCATGGTAAATATGTATTTTGTTAAGAATATTATTGGCAACCTGCGTACAAAATTTCAGCTTCCTACAGTAAAAAATAATTATGCTATATAAATTTTTTTCATTTTGATACGGAACCTGAAAAATGACATTTTTTACATAACTATACCATATAAAATAATAAGTAGATATTTGATTTACCAAATCATTATATTGTTGTTGTAACAAGATGAACTATATAAAAAGATAAAAAAACATTATTTACAGCCTATTTACATTTTTTCATTTACTTGTAAGGTGGTCTAATTATTGGAGCAAATATGCTTAGCCAAGCACTGGGCGTGACACCCTTCCTTGCAGCCAATACAAACGGTTCTGGACCGTTTCCTTCCTTTCTTATAAGTAACGAAAATAATATTTACAATATACAACAATAACTAACATGTAAACAATAACATAACCTCGCACAGCACAGCTCGCCAGACGGCTGACGTGACGGTGACACTGCCCAGCGCGGCAAACTGTGGCTGGTGGTTTGGCGCGTTACACTGTCAGCTGTTTGTATCCTATCGAGTATACAGACATGAGTCAAATTAATGCTTCGCTATTAAAATATAAGGATTCACAATGAAATACAGAACATAATATGTTAATTGTTTTAAAGAAAAACCACAATAAAGCTAATTATAATCGCTAGTATCTCACCGACGATATACCGTCGGCTGGTATTTTTCGGAATATTTTTACCGACGATGTATCGGCGGCCTGGGGTTTTTAGGTAGTAAAATCTACCGACGGTATATCGGCGGCTGGGGTCCAAAGGGTTAAGGTAGAACACATAGGCTTGACAATGTCTGACTAAATCAAGGATAACGATTTGCTGATCTGTTACAATTTGTCATACTTTTAAAGATTACAATAGCAATATATTGTTAAAATTTTTTGTAGTGGCTATATATTTTTAACATTTTGGAAGTGCCTACGTTCTCTAAATTGTCAATCCAATTTCAGAATACATTCATTTTGAAGAGATTACTCAATTTAGTTATGGTTTTTTTCTTCATCCTCTGTACTTACTCCTTTGCACTTAACACGTTCAGTGCTATAGTAAAAACACTCTAACCGACCCGGGAAACTGAGTACTATAAAATTTAATTTTACTTTTCATAAGGTATAGACAGCCCAAAAACAGCAAAACGAAGTTGGTTGTAGCATGGGAAAAAGTTGTTTATGACGTCATTCATAAGTTGTGGTCTGGATATGGTCCATCAGCCCCTTGGGATGCTGGAAAACCAATCAATAGGTGAGCCATCACCAGGTATGGCCACCAATAGCTTATTGTCCTTCAAAAAGTTAATTTTTTTGAGTCCAGCAGTGTTGTTACACCAAATAAGGTTTAAAACTTCATCATAATCATCACTTTCGTCACTTTCGGTGACGGAATCTTCACTTGTAATAATGTCGTCACTCAAGTCAAGGTCATCAACAGTGTTGTCAGCCATGTTTCAACAATAAAAATTACACTAAATACTACACTAAACTCACTTATTTACATAAAGAACAAACTTATTTACATGAAGAAATCACTAAATTACATCAATAATTGTAAAACTCCGCTCGAAAAAACGATAGATAAAAACGGAAAACGCAAAAATATAGAACGGTTCACATTCGTATAGCGGCCGACGTAAGGTCTACCTCGCGCAAGAGCTGAGCTCACACTGACTGCATAGCAACAACAGTGTAGAGTGGTATGGGCCCGGTCCACGCGCTCCCAGCACCCGGCCGGCGGTGGATCGTATACGTAACATTGGTATATTGGTATAATCGTATATTGGTAACAGTCGTGTTTTAAAAAATCGTCATATTTAGTAATTTGTGTATGCCTAATTGAATCATATTAAATTTATCACTCCTAAAATACTGTGAAATATTTATCAGTAAAACTAAAATCTTTGTAA
This sequence comes from Stictocephala bisonia, assembly GCA_035578905.1. NCBI lineage: Eukaryota > Metazoa > Arthropoda > Insecta > Hemiptera > Membracidae > Stictocephala > Stictocephala bisonia. The sequence goes on along the minus strand of JAQJVL010000501.1, from coordinate 620,421 downwards.
AGTAATTGTGTAAGAACTGTTGTCGAAGTAAAATAATTGCTTTTCTCATGGCAATGGGAAAATTGAGCAAGATTATAATATATTATATTAATTATAATTGATATCATTCATATGGTTCGCTTCGGTTTTTGTCTCTGTCCGCGAAAATCTTTGTTGTAACAAAATGTCCACTTTTTGAAACCAAATTATCCCCGTAGCATTTAATGTTCATGTATTGTAGTAATTCATTCAGCATACTTCAGAAGCAAATAAAAAAGTGGCCACATTTCAATTATTGTTTAATGTTTGGAAAGAAGTGTGTTATGTTGTAACTGCCTTAAAACTGTGATAGTTTATATGAAATCATTTTTTATTTTATTAATAATAATAAACCGTACAAAACTTTAAAACTCAAAATAAATAGACAGTTGGTATTTTTTACCATTACTTTTTAACGTAATTTATTTAGTTTTCAGTAAAGCGTATCCTTTAATGCTTTAAACGTATGTTAAGAATTGTTGTGGCGTTCATTTAATATTATTTTGTTTTAATCTTCAACCGAACATAAAAAGTTACGAAATAGAAATTTATTTGCAAATTAATGCCGTTTATTAAATATTTAACCACATAAAAACCAATATTTAGATCACAATCCAACAGCTTTAAGCAATATTGACAAAAACTGCTTTGTAACATAATTTACTTAGTTTTTAGTAAAGCGTATCTTTATGTTTATATATCAAACTCTTCAATTGTAGAATATATTCAATAGAATATATATTCAATTGTATGGTAAGCCTATGCCTAACTATGTTAAATTTTAACCGTTTTGAGAGTAACTAGATTTGAACAAGAATTATGATTTTGGAAAACGTTTCAAGTAGAAATTAAATATTTTAGTAGACCCCCAATTTGATCAGTGCATAACTAGATTTCGCTGTAAAAAGTCTACTTTTCTAAACAAATATTACTATTTTTTATAAAAACAAAATGACATAAAAAAATGTTAAGAAATAAAATACAGCAGCAAAACCGGTACTGACTGGAAAACTGACAATTGTTGAAAAAAATTGGCCTTTCGGCTCAACATGCACTCGGACAGAGAAGATCGGACAGAGAAGATCGGGCGTAGCCACCTGAGGAGAAGGCAGACGGGAGGAAGGGGTAATTGGGGTTTCCATCTTAAATAACTGGACGTAGTACCAACTTCTATCGTAGTACCAACTTCTATCGTAGTACCAACTTCTATCGTAGTACCAACTTCTATCGTAGTACCAACTTCTATCGTAGTACCAACTTCTATCGCTAGTATCGCATGACTTCTATATTTTCTTTCCCTTTAGAGCCCTCTTAATATGTGAAAGGTGCACAACTGCTGCTACTATATGACTAAATGTAATTTTCGATATAATGTTTAATAAACTACAGTTTATTTATAAGTACACCACTTTAATCCTATATAGACCCAGGAAAACACTTTGGCTAAGGGGGTTTTTTTGCTAGTTTTGGCTAAGGGGTTTTTTTTACTGGTTTTGTAGACTCCATATAAACCCACCTGACATATTTTAAGTTAATCAAACCCATGTCTTGTTATGTATATAATTGTATTCAGCACCAAATGGGAATTCTGTTGATATGAAAAATTGTAATTATTTTTAAAGATTTTACAAGCTAATAAATTAGAAAATTTGTCAAATTATGGACGCAACTTTAAAAATATTTTTCCTAATAACAATTATTTTCAAGTTTTCAAATAGTTTTTTAATTGGCATAATATATGTTGGTACATATACAGTACAAGTAAACGTCACACAACACAAATTTATTACAATATAAGCACAAAATGCACAAATATACTTTATATTATAGTTTTCTTCATCAATAAAAAAAAAAAAAATATATATATATAAATATATATATATATAAAACATTGAAATTAGTACCATTGGGTCTCTACACTAATAAATAGGTAGCAATTCAAGTAATGTGAGTGAGGAACTGTAAATAAGTATATTGTGATTTTACATTATACAGTTGTACTACTATTATTTGTAGTAAAAAATAACAGGCCGAAGTGAACTGTAGTACTAAACACGGATTTTGGTGAGAAAAATGTAAGAATTTTATCTTGACTAAGAATGAAATATGATACGCTATTATAATTTTATTTTAAATTATGATCATATTTTTGATTTTTTATAAGCTTAATACTGCATTTGGTTATTTGTGTATTTGATTATTCAAACTGGTTTTATGTAAAGTACATTAATATGTATTGTGATTTATGGTAATAATCTTCTTTCTATTTTCATTAGTGTTGTAGGCATATTAGTTTATTTAGCATTTTTCTTAGCATTAATTTACACAGTAAATGCTGTTGTAAGCTTTTTCAACTTTGACTCAGTTGTATTCCAATTAAGGTATTTTGTGGTTTAACCCCGTGGTCCTTATCCTGCTTGCTTAGTTTTGTTTAAAGTGTTCCTTGCAGCAATAGCCATTTTAGTTATGATGCATATGGGAAGGAAACCATCTTTTAGACGACGATGATTGTCTTCTCCTAGATGTGAATCATAAATGTGCTAATTGTGAATTTATGCTTCATCTTCTAGGGGTTGACTTTCATCAAATTATCAGCAGCTGCCAGTTCTCTCATGTAATTATAGTGATCCTTGCCATGTACACCTAAAATAATAAGCGTAGTTATGAATTATTGTTTGTTGATAAGCTGTGTTAAACTTATTTTCTTGGTGTCTGCTCATTGAGAATATTTTTAAGTTTGTCCACTTCAGTATTTTTTTTGTAAACTTCATTAGTGTATACTGATGTTGACAGCTTCATACTTCAATATTTGCACAGCTTCATACTTCAATATTTGTACAGCTTTATATTTCAATATTTGTACAGCTTCATACTTCAATATTTGTACAGCTTCTTACTTCAATATTTGTACAGCTTCATACTTCAATATTTGTACAGCTTCATGCAATGAATAATCAAATTTTAGTTTCTAGGCAGTACAAATTAAATGTCTTTCTTGATTAGATACATTTCAACTTTTTTACAACTTAATAGTTTGTTAAAGAGTGATGCCATAAAAATGCAGACATTTAGTAAAAACATGTAAAACACTGAAACATTATTGACATCTTAATAGTTAACTACTTGTAGTTGCTACAGGCCTATTTTTATATCTATTTAGATGACATTAACCCTCGAACCAGGTTCTACTTTTTCCTGTACCGTCACATCATTTTTTTTGCGCATTTGCAGACATTTGTTCAAAAAATGATAAAAAATAGTAAAATTACATAACTTTACTTGTATTTAATGATAAAAAATAGTAAAATTATATAACCCTACTTGTATTTGGTATTAGTGCACTCCTAATAAAGCAGGCTATCTAATAATAATAAAATATTACATCTTTAGGGAAAACAAAAATTTTTTATGACTCATGATATCTCGGACAATGACTATTGTAAACATAAAAAAGAGGGGGGTCACCTTGAAAACAATATATTATAGCTAAATTCAAAATTCCAAGACAGTTTAAATATTACAAATTTCATCTAGTTTCAGGATATATAAAGGTTTTATATGTTATTTGAAGTATAAAAGTAATTATACTTACAAACCCTGTGTAGTACAATTTATGCAAAAATTTGTTACTGTGGTAACATAATTTTCAAAAATTTGCTAAAAATTCTATATAATCAGTACAGACTTCTAACTAGTACTAAAATTTATGGAATTACTTGTTCTATAAATAAAATATATTTGTAAAATGGTTTCCTTGGTATCCTCTGGCTGTGAGCTTAGGTGTCCACAGATGATAATGAAATTTATCCGGCGTACGCACACAAATGTGATATTCTTCATGTTTACAATTTTTTTCTTTTATAAAAAGGCTTCAATATAATTTTTTGTGATATGTATATACTAAAAGTAATGTAAACACAATTACATCATAATAACACCATAATTACGTATAATAAGACTTAAATACAATTGAAAGACAAGTAAACAAAACTTCCAAGGCTAGCGTCAGTTTGAAAATCGCTTTCACATTGGACAACGAATATTCATCATATTATTTCCATTGATTCCGTCGTCTTAGAACCAAGTCAGGCATACCACTACAATCGGTAAATCTTCCCGTTTCCAGTGGTGTATGAATCTTGTCAATAGCGCTAATAGGTATACTATAACAAGTGATAATATCGAGCGATGTCAAGTCAAGTCGACAATTTTTTGTCGATTGCCAGTACAGAATCAACACAAGTCGACAATTATTTGTCGAAACGCGGCACGAGGGTTAATGTAGCAACTACAGTTTAGGTATTTTTATCCTAAATAATTCAAATGTTTTTGATGAAAAATTCTAATTACCATAAAAAATGTAGGGTTGAAAAAGAATTATTGTAAATAATTTCAGGTTTGCCCAAATGTGTCAATTCTTGTGTTCAAGTAAGAAAGTACATTTGGTTTTTCAATAAATATGATGTGAATGTTAGGATTTATTTTTTTTATTTCTCAAAAACCGGGTGAATGTTACGATTTATTTTTTTTATTTCTCAAAAACCGGAAACACCAAAAATATGGGAAGGAGAGATTATATAGACTATCCATTCACTCAATAATTAGGAACACACTCGCCCATTCATATATATGCTGAACGAACACGCTCACCCATTTTTATATACCTAAGCAGAATGTTTTTTTTTAATAAATATGAAGTGAAAGTTGTAATTTTTTTTTTAAAATTAAAAACCGGAAACCATACATGGGAAGGATTTGTCTAGAGTAACCATCCATTCACTCAACACTTAGGAATGCTCATCTATTCATATATATGCAGAAGGAACATGGAAATTAGAACGGCAATTGTGAATTTGGTCTGAAAACTTTCAACACGCCAATTTAGTCTTGCCTGTTCCATGACCGAGTGGGTTGCGCAAAGGCAAATTGCTCACTGCTTTTCTAGCAGTGGTTCTAAAAGTTGCAAATATGTCATGTAACAATCATAATTGCATTTTTAACTTTTAAAATTACATTTTAAGTATTAACTAATTAGGTATTATGTAAAACCAACTTACATTGGCTATTTACCACTAATTGTATTAGAATTTTAGGAACATTATAGAATAAAATGTATTGTTATGAATTAATCATTTTAATTATCAATAGTAATCTAGTTTACATTTATAAGATTAAAAAATAACGAGTTGACAACAATTGTATACTATGGAGTGGTTTGTTGCTTGTTTTACATTATTACAATTAATTGGAAGCGCCTTTCTATTTTGGAATGCAAATGTCGTACACGAGTGAAGGTTTTGCATTTCGCAAATTGCAGGCGCTGTATTGACTAGTCACTCTAAACAAGCGATTGCGTAATAATGATGGTACGAGCTGGCAATACTGATTACTTTTAGGCCAGATAACCAGGTAGTAATGTATTCTGGATTATTCTGAGTAAAATAATACCAAAAACTATTACTTATTTACATGATTTTTTTGAAAAATTGTCTGCTAATGCGAAAAAATACATGGCGGTACAGAAAAATCTAATGGTCCAGAAAAATCTTAGTTGCTGGTTCGATGGTCAAGGGCTAAGGGCGGTTGCAATGTGAGTTTGATTTGACTATTTGAACTATTTGACATAACGCACTTGCACTTGACATAGCGTTATGTCAAATATTTCAACCTCAGAATATTATGGTTGTGGTCTAAAACGCCTTGTACATTTATTAACAAGAAATTTTATCTTCAACGCTATGAAATATCACATTATCATAATTGAATCCTGTTAAAAAGATTCTGTTTGTGTATCCAATGTGAATTTCAATTTCAAGATGAACAACTACTCTTATAACATAATGCTTCAGTTTGTTGTAGTTAAAAAACTTGCAATTTTTAAGGTCTCAATTATTCTCAACCAGTTCCATCGTAGAACACCAGGTAGAATAAGATTTGTATAATTCAGACTATGTAGTATAAATTTATTTTGCAAGTTTATGCCACATATGCTGATCTATACATTCTTGTTGTTAATTCAGTGAGCTGATTAATGAATCTACTGTGGACTACATTTTTATTTTTGTTTTAAAAGCTGTTAGAAATAAATGTTGAACCCTATTGATTGTTAATTTTAACATTTAACTTAGCATAAATCTTAGTAAGCAAACAATATTACTTTCTTTAAATTTAAGGAATTAGTAGTTAAGTTAATGCTACAACTGCTGCATTATTACATTTTCAAAGTGGGACAGTTTTTTTCAAAATGTCTCATGTTGCAAGTTTTTTTTTTAACATACCTAAAAAATAAACATGAGTACAGCGTTTTGTTAATCTCAAGACATAAATTCAAAATGTAACGATAATAAACAGAAGTTCTAATTGTAAAACCTAACCCTGCATCATTGTAAAACCTAACCCCCTGCATCATTGTAAAACCTAACCCCCTGCATCATTGTAAAACCTAACCCCCTGCATCATTGTAAAACCTAACCCCCTGCATCATTGTAAAACCTAACCCCCTGCATCATTGTAAAACCTAACCCCCTGCATCATTGTAAAACCTAACCCCCTGCATCATTGTAAAACCTAACCCCCTGCATCATTGTAAAACCTAACCCCCTGCATCATTGTAAAACCTAACCCCCTGCATCATTGTAAAACCTAACCCCCTGCATCATTGTAAAACCTAACCCCCTGCATCATTGTAAAACCTAACCCTGCATCATTGTAAAACCTCCTAACCCTGCATCATTGTAAAACCTCCTAACCCTGCATCATTGTAAAACCTAACCCTGCAACATTGTAAAACCTAACCCTGCATCATTGTAAAACCTAACCCCCTGCATCATTGTAAAACCTAACCCCCTGCATCATTGTAAAACCTAACCCTGCATCATTGTAAAACCTAACCCCCTGCATCATTGTAAAACCTAACCCCCTGCATCATTGTAAAACCTAACCCTGCATCATTGTAAAACCTAACCCTGCATAGTTGTAAAACCTAACCCTGCATCATTGTAAAACCTAACCCCCTGCATCATTGTAAAACCTAACCCCCTGCATCATTGTAAAACCTAACCCCCTGCATCATTGTAAAACCTAACCCTGCATCATTGTAAAACCTAACCCTGCATCATTGTAAAACCTAACCCTGCATAGTTGTAAAACCTAACCCTGCATCATTGTAAAACCTAACCCTGCATCATTGTAAAACCTAACCCCCTGCATCATTGTAAAACCTAACCCCCTGCATCATTGTAAAACCTAACCCCCTGCATCATTGTAAAACCTAACCCCCTGCATCATTGTAAAACCTCCTAACCCTGCATCATTGTAAAACCTCCTAACCCTGCATCATTGTAAAACCTCCTAACCCTGCATCATTGTAAAACCTAACCCCCTGCATCATTGTAAAACCTAACCCCCTGCATCATTGTAAAACCTAACCCTGCATAGTTGTAAAACTTAACCCTGCATCATTGTAAAACCTAACCCCCTGCATCATTGTAAAACCTAACCCCCTGCATCATTGTAAAACCTAACCCTGCATCATTGTAAAACCTAACCCTGCATCGGGGCCTGAAATGCTGTCCTATAAATCAGATCACTTCCTATAAATCAAGTTTAAACAGGGTGTCAACAGGTCAAGGAAGTACCAGAAAAGTAACCTATTTCAACAAAGGGTTACAGGATTCACTAAAAGTCAACAAAATTTCATTCATAGGTCACCTAAATACTAAAAACTGGTCTCTGTCGCCCAATGAAGTTTTTTATCGTTCACGGCAGGCTTGTTAGTAGTTCATAAACAAGTGATACCTATTCGGTAGAACACAACTCACTTAAGAAAGGCACTTGGAAGGAATAGTAATTTATTTTAGGCGGAATCTAGAAATGCGTGACAAGTTCATCATGATTGGCTGTTGCCTTGGCAACGTAACTAAACACGATAGTTTGTGCGCGCATGCTCAGAAACTATGTTATGTAATTCCCTATTCACTTTGTGCCTCGCATTGTACTTAACTAACCTAACTTGATTCGCGAGAATTGTTAACTTGTTCCAAATTGGTTATTTTCGTAAGGCGGCTCAACCTTAGACTAAACTCAACTATTAATTCTACATGATCTATTAATTAGTTTTACACATCCTGTAGAATTGTTATACACTGAACAGTAACTACTGTTGAATTACAGCAAGTTAGTCTTTGAGGTTGAAAGACTAGATCATGACCGCTTGTTCACTGTAATGAACTAAGTTTCGGTTTCAATCATGTTATCGCTCACAGGTATATTTTAATAAGTGGTAAAAGCTGAAACTTGAGTTTAGTGTTTATCTCAAATTTGGTCAAAATTATGTACTTTTTGACTGTTGCTAAGCAATAAAATAAAATTTATGGAGGAATTGTTTACTAGTTGCAGTAAAAACTAATTTTTTGGTCAAAACTTTACAAGTTGCAGTAAAAACTAATTTTTTGGTAAAAAGTTTACTAGTTGCAGTAAAAACTAATTTTTCGGTAAAAATGTTGTTTTTCATCGGTTTTAGAATTATATATATATTTTTTTTATGTATAATTTTGTGTAAAATATTTGAAAATGACCTTCTTTGTTTGTAAGGATATAAACAACAGAAAACAAACAACAAATACTATTCTTCCTATTTAAAATTTTTCAAAAATTCTTGTATCCGTTTTTTTGTTAGAAAATAAATTTTGTTCCAATAAATATATATATATAATAAAACAGTTTGAAAATAAAAATATATGTTTTAATTTATATTAATCTACTTTAGTCATAGAAGAAACAAACAAAAAATACACCAGCTTTTTGGAACTATCAGAAATATGTTTTTCCCACTGAACAAATATAGTAGGCAATCTTTGCTTAAAAGTAAATGGAGCTGATATGGAAACTGGGTTCCCGGTAATTGGAGTGGAAAGGATTACAATTTTAGCCACCAGTGTTTGGTTCTGAGTGCTCACTACAAATTTACAAACTTTTCCAATTAAAATGTAGTGGTTAGTATTTGAGCCACCTCAAAAGTTCTTGAAATGAACACACATATTTTTTCAACAAATCTTGTATTTATTAATAGAAACCTCTTGAGCAACATTAAATAACTATTTTAAATACATTAAAAATATTTTGTCAATTGTGTATACTATGTAGGTGGTGACTAATATTAACCAGTAAGTGTCTATCCATCTCTTGCCTTTTGTTGAAAATACTGGTTAGTTTATTGACCACTCCTTTTTTACTAGAAAATATAGTTTTACACACCTTTGCTTAAAAGAAATTACTCAACATTTAAGGTTGTAGCACTGTATTGACGACAACTAGTAGTCAAATGAAAAACTGACTATGCTTTTTTTAATTGCATGTGAAAGTGTTGCAGATTCGCAAATATTAAGACCCTGTACATACAAATTTTGCTAAAAGCACCAAAGAATTTATCACTTAAAAAAGGCAAATACCACTAACTGTATTATTACAGCTCATCGCTGTAACTAAAAAAGTACTAAGCCTACGAGGCTGAAATTATTTTGAGTCAAAAGTCTGATGTTGTAGATGTGCAATAAGAATGGAATTTTGAAAATCTCCTAGGAAGAAACTTCCTCCTTTAAAAGTCGCTCTTGATTTTATTTTATTTTAAAATCTAAATATATTATATCAAATGCTAATGTGCGTACGTAAATTCTCGTAAATTCTCAGTTTTCTTTATAATCCGCATCTCCGATCAACCTCCCGTTGAGGTGGTAAATACGCCTTGGCCTCTGGCAGAAAGTAAGGGAGTTTGGTCGGGGTGGGTGGTTGTGGGTGGCAAAAATGTGAAAATATTTATATCTGTCCTTCTCTAACTCATATGAACTTCTGTAAAGTTTTGAAAATTTCTGGAATGATCTAAAAAGTTCCCGAATGTGTGAAACTGACGTAGTTAATCTAGAATGGTCTAGCAAGTTCCAATAATTTCTGGAATGATCTAGAAAGTTCTAAAAATTTCTGGAATGACCTAAAAAGTTCCCGAATGTGTGCAACAGATAAAATCGATCCGAAATGGTCTAGAAAGTTCCAAAAATTTCTGGAATGATATAGAAAGTTCTAAAAATTTCTGGAATAATCTAAAAAGTTCCCGAATATGTGCAACAGATAAAATCGATCCGAAATGGTCTAGAAAGTTCCAAAAACAGAAATCCAGTGATTTATCGTCAGTTTTACCGTGTTCTTAGTCGAGTGAAGATCATTCAAAGTTTGAGTGAACAGTAATTAAAGAAATTTAAGTAATTTCGATAACCGAAAACGACTGAACTGTTTGAATATTCTAGAGTGTTCTGGTACTAGAAATTTCGATATTTGACAGTATATAAACGGATATCCAGTGACTTCGTCAGTTTCAGTGTGTTTTCAGTCGAGAAACTAATTTTTATGTATTACATCTTTTCAGTACATATGCACAATGCCAAAACGTAAAAAAGAATTTACGAAACATCAAGTCGTTTCAAAAAAACAAAAATAAGCACGGCAAAATGAAACAGAAGAACAAAGAAAAAAACGGCTCTCGAATATTCGTGAAAGGGTAAAAAGAATTAGGGAAAATCAAACTGAAGAAGAAAAAGCGAAAATCAAACTGAAGAAGAAAAAGCACGTACTAATGATAAAACGCGATCACGAGTAAAATCCATCCGAAATCGTCAATCTGTTATTCAACATGAAGTGGAAAAGAGCAGAGGTAAATCCAGAAAGGCCAATCTACGTCAGCAACGAGTTGCTACATGTAAGAGTCTAGAAGTTGAGGCTTTCAATTATGATTGCAAATAACAATATAGTGAACATCCAGATATTATCATCGGAAAAATGAATATGATATGCGAGTATTGTCATGCACGGAAATTTAAAGGCGAAACTGCCGGTATGTGGGTATGTGCTGCTCGAGTGGTAAAGTCAGTCTACCAGAGTTAGACGTACCACCACCACAATTAACTCGCATACAGTATATGACTAGAGACTCACTAGATTCCAATAATTTTCTACAAAATATACGCCGATACAACTGTTGTTTTCAAATGACTTCATTTGGAGCTTCATTAATAAGCCAGGAAGAAAATTTCAGCCCGGTTTTCAAAGTTCAAGGCCAAATTTATCACCAAATAGGCTCATTTCTGCCGATGTCTAATGAACCTCCAACATTTCTCCAATTATACTTCATTGGTAACGAAGAACTTGAAACGATCAACGTTGCTCTCATGTTCAGGGACTACAACGAGATATTATTAAAAAGTTACAATGTCAAATGCATTAATCAGTTGAATTTAGGACTTCTCTAGACCAAATGGCTGTAGATAATTATAAGATCGTTATTCGAGCAGATAAAAGACCAGCCGGTCAACACGAAGATTCAATGCACCTCTAGCGAACATCAATGCACCTCTAGCGAACAAAGTTGCCGGACTAATTGTTGATAACGAACTTAGTCGTGATGATAACGAACTTAGTCGTGTTGATAACGAACTTAGTCGTGTTGATAACGAACTTAGTCGTGTTGATAACGAACTTAGTCGTGTTGATAACGAACTTAGTCGTGTTGATAACGAACTTAGTCGTGTTGGTAACGAACTTAGTCGTGTTGGTAACGAACTTAGTCGTGTTGGTAACGAACTTAGTCGTGTTGGTAACGAACTTAGTCGTGTTGGTAACGAACTTAGTCGTGTTGGTAACGAACTTAGTCGTGTTGGTAACGAACTTAGTCGTGTTGGTAACGAACTTAGTCGTGTTGGTAACGAACTTAGTCGTGTTGGTAACGAACTTAGTCGTGTTGGTAACGAACTTAGTCGTGTTGGTAACGAACTTAGTCGTGTTGGTAACGAACTTAGTCGTGTTGGTAACGAACTTAGTCGTGTTGGTAACGAACTTAGTCGTGTTGGTAACGAACTTAGTCGTGTTGGTAACGAACTTAGTCGTGTTGGTAACGAACTTAGTCGTGTTGGTAACGAACTTAGTCGTGTTGGTAACGAACTTAGTAGTGTTGATAACGAACTTAGTAGTGTTGATAACGAACTTAGTAGTGTTGATAACGAACTTAGTAGTGTTGATAACGAACTTAGTAGTGTTGATAACGAACTTAGTAGTGTTGATAACGAACTTAGTAGTGTTGATAACGAACTTAGTAGTGTTGATAACGAACTTAGTAGTGTTGATAACGAACTTAGTAGTGTTGATAACGAACTTAGTAGTGTTGATAACGAACTTAGTAGTGTTGATAACGAACTTAGTAGTGTTGATAACGATAACGAACTTAGTAGTGTTAAACTTAGTAGTGTTGATAACGATAACGAACTTAGTAGTGTTGATAACGATAACGAACTTAGTAGTGTTTATAACGATAACGAACTTAGTCTTGTTGATAACGAACTTAGTCTTGTTGATAACGAACTTAGTCTTGTTGATAACGAACTTAGTCTTGTTGATAACGAACTTAGTCTTGTTGATAACGAACTTAGTCTTGTTGATAACGAACTTAGTCTTGTTGATAACGACTACGAACTTAGTCGTGTTGATAACGACTACGAACTTAGTCGTGTTGATAACGAACTTAGTCGTCGAACTTAGTTGTGTTGATAACGAACTTAGCCGTCGTAACGCTGAAGTAATAAATTGCAACGAAGCAATAAATTGCAACGTATTGCTGAAACGCATCATTGCTGAAACACATCATTGCTGAAACACATCGTATTGCTGAAACACATCGTATTGCTGAAACATATCGTATTGCTGAAACACATCGTATTGCTGAAACACATCGTATTGCTGAAACACATCGTATTGCTGAAACACATCGTATTGCTGAAACACATCGTATTGCTGAAACACATCGTATTGCTGAAACACATCGTATTGCTGAAACACATCGTATTGCTGAAACACATCGTATTGCTGAAACACATCGTATTGCTGAAACACATCGTATTGCTGAAACACATCGTATTGCTGAAACACATCGTATTGCTGAAACACATCATAGTTATGATAATCAACGAAAGTTGAGTTCGGATGAATACATCCATTTGAGAGATTCAATGACAAATGATGGAAACCTCGATAACATGGGAAAATTGGTCATTTTGCCATCGACATTCACTGGAAGTCCACGACATTCACTGGAAGTCCACGACATTCACTGGAAGTCCACGTCACATACACGAATATGCTCAGGATGCGATAACTTATGTCAGAAAACACAACTGATGTCAGAAAACACGGCAGACCAGATTTATTCATAAAATTTACATTTAATTCTACATGGGTGGAAATTAAAGAAGAATTGCAATATGGACAAACGGCCAGCGATGGACATGATATTGTTGCCCGAGTTTTTCATCAAAAATAAATTAAATTTATTGACGCCATCGGCCAGCGATGGACATGATATTGTTGTCCGAGTTTTTCATCAAACACAAATTAAATTTATTGACGCCATCGTGAAAAGTCAAATATTTGGTCCTGTTATCTGCTGGATGTTTTCAATTGAATGGCAAAAACCAGGACTGCCACACTCGCAACTCAATTTGGCTTCAAAATAAAATTCGACCAAATCAAATAGATGACATCTCAAAGCTGAATTTCCAAACCCAGAAGAAGATCCTGATCTATACAATATAATAGTAAAAAATATGGTTCATGGCCCGTGTGGTGAACTAAATAGGAATTCTCCGTGTATGAAAGATGAAAAATGTACGAAACGTTATCCGAAGCCATTTTTAACGAAACAGTTACAGGCGAAGACGGATATCTTAAATATAGACGTCGATCACCAGAACATGGTGGATTTACGGCTAAAATTAAGATATACGAGGTCATGAAGAAATTCAAATTAACAATCAATGGGTAGTACCATTTAATCCACTTCTATCGAAAATGTTTAATGCCCATATCAATGTTGAATACTGCAGTTCCGTCAAATCGATAAAATATGTATGCAAATATATTTATAAAGGCAGTGATATGGCTGTCTTTACGGTAACCAAAGAAAATCAGCATGATGAAATAGTACAGTATCAAATGGGTCGTTACATTAATACCAACGAAGCGATTTGGCGAATTTTGAGTTTTCCAATACACGGTCGAGATCCGCTGGTTGTCCATTTAGAAAATGGACAACGTGTGTTTTTCACAACAGAAACGGCAGAAAAAGTTGTGACGGAACCTCCATGAACAACTTTAACAGCGTTTTTTGAACTATGCCAGACCGACCCATTTGCTAAGACTTTATTTTACTCAAAAGTACCCAGCTATTATACATGGAATACAACAAGTAAACAATTTAATCCCCGAAAACGAGGAATGCCAGTCGAAGGACAAGATTGAGTGTTCGAGTAACACAATAGGACAAGTCTACACAGTGCATCCAAAAAACGCTGAATGCTTCTATTTATGTTTATTACTTCACACTATTCGTGGCCCAATGTGTTTTGAAGACTTAAGAACTGTCAATGGTTACATTTGTGATACATATCGCGAAGCATGTCAAAGATGGGGTCTACTTGAAAAGAAAACTATAATCATTGGGACCTAGCTATGAATGAAGCAGCCGAAACGGCAACGGCTTGTGAGCTATTCACAATTATATTAACAACATGTAATCCTTCTAATCCAAATCGACTATAGCTGAAATATCGAGAATATATGAGCGATGACATCTTAGCTGAATTACGACAACAAAACTCGGACTTAGAAATTATTTTCAACGAAGACATTTTTAGTAAAGCTTTGATATTGATAGAAGATAAATGTTTAGCAATTTCTAACCAAACATTGATGCAGGTGGAGGTAGGAGGTGTTCAATCTCCTAAACGAAGTCATTTGGATGTTATGAACAGTGAATTTTTAAGAGAAACAAATTATAACTCCGATGAATTGAAGCTTTACATTCTACACAACAAATCGTTATTGAGTCAAAAACAAGCATATGATATAATAATGGATTATTATAAAAAGCAGCAAGGTGGTATAATATTTTTAGACCACCTGGCGGCACGGGGAAAACATTTTTGATAAATTTAATCCTAGCCGAAATTCGTGCAAATAAAGAAATTGCTCTCGCTCTAGCATCATCTGGGATAGCGGCAACACTTGTGGATGGTGGACGAACAGCACATTCTGGTTTAAAATTACCATTAAATGTAGCTGACCTTGAATTCCCAGTATGTGACATTACAAAAGCATCACCACGTGGACAAATATTGAAACAGTGCAAAGCCATATATGGGACGAAAGCACAATGGCCCATAGAAAATCACTCGAAGCACTCAATAGAACACTTCAAGATTTACGCGACAACACGAATATAATGCGAATATAATGGGAGGTGTATTGTTAATACTATCAGGCGATTTTCGTCAAACGCTACCTGTTATCCCAAAATCAACTCCAGCGGATGAAATTAACGCTTGCTTAAAAAAATTGATGTTATGGGAACACAAAAAAATAATTAAATTAACAACAAATATGAGAGCACGAATTTTAGAAGATGAAAACGTGCAAGAATTTTCTGAAAAACTTACAAATAGGAGAGGGCACCTATCCAATAGACGAAAATACTGGCCAAATCATATTAACTAATGAGTTATGTAATGTTGTTGAAACACCGAAAATACTGGCCAAATCATATTAACACGTTGACTGCGGCTGACTGCCGTACTAACAATCGCTAGAGTGCTAACAAAAGATAGCAGCACAAAACAAACAATAGCACAATGACTGCCGGGGCAGTCACTAGCATTGCATTTGACTTGAACTGAAGAAACAGTAGATATTATGCTTCATTTAGAACGATATTGTAGAGTTTGAAAATTGTGGCGCTAGGTAGCAGCATGTTATGGACGAATAGGTCAAGCGCTGTAAACAGCTGTTCGTGACTGCCCCGGCAGTCATTCGCAGTTTTGACCTTGTTCGCTGTGACTGCCCGGGTAGTCACCCGCAGTCAACGTGTTAACTAATGAGTTATGTAATGTTGTTGAAACACCGAAAAAACTTATCAATGAAGTATATCCAAGTATTGCTGAGAATTATACCAACTCAGAATGGTTACGTGAATGAATTATTCTAGCCACGAAGAACGACATTGTCAACGGCATCAACAACATCATCCAGGAAATGATTCCGGGAGAAGAGAAAATTTACACGTGTCAATTGATTCAATGATTTATGAACAAGAAATCGTTTTATTTCCCTACTCAATTTTTAAATTCATTAAATCCACCAGGAATGCCATTACACTGTCTTATTTTAAAGTTGGTTCACCAATTATTTTATTACGAAATCTGAACTCGCCAAAACTGTGTAATGGTACGAGACATCATTGAAGCCAGTATAATGACTGGTAAAGAAAAAGGACAGATAGTGTTTATACCACGGATACCTTTAATATCAAATGGATTGCCCTTCACTTTTAAATGCTTACAATTTCCGGTAAAGTTGGCTTACAGCATGACTATCAACAAAGCACAGGGTCAAACATTTAAATACTGTGGTGTTGACTTAAAGGAACCATGCTTTTCACACGGACATTTGGACAATTATATGGACATTTTTCATACGTCGCATGATCACGAGTAGGATCACCTCGAAATTTATTCATTTACAGTCCGGACATTAAAACCATAAATGTAGTTTATAAACAAGTACTATAAAAAGAAATCAATAAAAAATATATTTAAAATAAAAAGTGTAAATACATAATAATATGTAATATGTATATGTATGTGTTTGACTATTGTAATATGTATAATGTAGTATGTAAATAATTGTGTAAATAAATTATAAATTTAACATTTACTAAAGTACTTCTTATTTCAACATATAATTATTTCGATTCATTGATTGGTTAATTAATTTGATACACTCACCGGATGTTAAGTGATCGAATAAGTGTCTTATTATCTAAGATAAAAATCTATATCTACTTTAGAAAATAGATCTTTAAATATTTCTTATACCACTAAGCATGCGATGTATTTTAACCCGAGCAACGCCGGGTTTTGCTGCTAGTTTTTATATAAAAATTAATAAACCCTGCATTTATGCTTTTTATGTTATAGTTTATTATGTAATATGTTGGTTTTTTACTATTTAAAATTTCTTTATGAACATTAAAATATTTGTAATTTTTTAGAAAGTGATGAAAACTATTTATTTTGCAACTATATTAGTGACGCTTGTAAGCATTAAAAAATCTTTGATATTTCTACAGTACATAGATTACAAAACTGTTAAACCTGTATTGTTAGGAAAAACAAATATTTAGATTTTAAGTGACAGGCTTTTGAAATTTAAATTTTCAATTTCACAAATTTTTCAATTTATTGTCCTGTAGAATTCTTAAAAATGAATATTATTGTTTGTTTCACATCGTTGGAATTCTGATTTAGTTAGAAATAAAATATTTGCCCAAAGAGTTTTGGCCTGGGCCTATGTAGGATTAATATACAACAAAGATAAATATTGAAGCAAGTAAATGTGAAATATAAAGTATCTTTAATATTGTATATTGAGCTGTCAATGTTCAGACTGTGCCATCATAGCACACTACACTGTACCTAATATAACATAAATTGCATATGTTTCACAATTGACTATTGACTATTCACAACTACTGACACAAAGCTAAATTATTCACTATTGCAACAAGAAAAAGTATTTTAAAACCAAAGACATTTATTTTATAACAACTAAAATAAAATATATAACAGAAATGTGAAAAGCAGTGCTTTTACTGCTATATTACAGTGTGTATTGCTGCTGTAATACAGCATTAATTAATTGAATTAGTTTACCAATGACACTGATTTTTTCAACTATGAAAAGGAGCAAAGCTTTGTAAATACAAAGCTACTTTACATTTACTACGTCTGATGCTGGATCTCTAAAGTATGACTGTGGTGCTGCATCTTCTACACATCACACCGATCACATTAAAGTTGCGAGCACAACTGATCAAAATAAAGACAATAACAACTTGAAAAACACTTATTTCAGACTCTTGTAATGTAATGTAATAATTTTGAAATAAATAAAACCAAGTGATTTTAGAAAATTTTCTTTGGAGCCATATTTATGGTTTAAGTTTAGGCTATATTTAAAAATTTAATTAAATATTCAATAAAACAATAAATTGTGTATAGCCTATGCTCAAAATATACAGTGACAATCATAGAATAGTAAACAGCACAAATTATTTGTAAAACTATCTTTTAGATTGTTTATTTACGTTTAATAATTTGGAACAAGATGAGTGCAGTCAGCATGGGTCCCATAAGCATACTGGCTAAATATTTAGCCACTTGGACAGTTTCAACTAATGCTTAGGCTGACCAGGCATGAAAGCTTTTATCTGCTGTTCAGATATATGCTTTGTCATTACCAGAATGTTGAGGAACTAGAGGATTGATTTAAGCAATATCGGTCACGTAATACTAAACTATTGATGGTAGCTAAAATTTTACCAGTACACTACACTAACGCAAAAAACTGAAAATTGGACCTGAACAGCCAGGAGTCATTAGAGGTGGTCAATATTTTAGCCAGTATTTTTTAACACAAAAAACTAAAATATTATCATAACCTTTTAGGTACAGTACACAACATTGTAACTGCAAGCTCATGCAGTACATGAAAACAATGCTTGAATCAAAAGAAGTGTTACAATTTGTGACTTGTAATCTCGAGCCTAAGTCAAAATCATATATAAATTCATCTCTGATTGAATAATTTGAGTTTGCATTGTAAACCAAACTAACCTGTTTGTACTTGCATCAACTATTTTATTCTGTCAATTGTATAACATTTATATAATTAATGACCTTTAGGAGAATCAATATTTATGTTGTTTTTAAAAGCTACACATTGTTCTTACACTGAAGCCTAGTTGTACATTGAGGAGTAGTCAACTGCTGTATATTAACCTTAAATTTGTGTTGTTAGAAAATTTAAGCTATATATACAGGTGCTGACTTCTCCCCTACTACTACTCCATTTCACAATGAGTGGTAAATGAATTGCTTCTAGATATTAAAATGTTTTTAGTACCATTAACTTAATTTGGTGTACAGATAAGCTTAAATTATTTTGTATAAAATGTAATTGGTGTAGTTTTCAAAGAAAATACTAATAAGGTACAGGATATTACCCTTTAATTTATATTCTTAAGCATGTATAGAACTTGCTTGGGTTAACTACACTGTTTACCAATATATAATATTATGCTTTAAAATTATCTATTACATGCAAAATGAACTAATAATTGGCTGAAATAATTTTTTTTTTTACATTTTTCCAAAAATACTTTGATACACATCATAGGTTTAAAATAAATTGTTTTGTACGGGTGTTCTACTAAAATCAGTTGTTAGGCAAGTTTGAAATAAAATGCTTATTAGTTGTTAATTTCATTTGATTGTATAATCTAATAGTTTAATTAGCATAATACGTGTAGGTACATATACAGTACAAGTAAACGTCATGCAACACAAATTTATTACAATATCCACGAGATATTAGAATGTGACAACTAAACACATAATCAAGGGTTGGGTTAGAGGGTCACACAACCTGCAGACACATAAGCACAAAATGCACAAATATTATGGTGATCCATTTTGGTGAACCAGCTCACCTTCCTCGAACCAGAGGGATTCACAAAAGAAATATTTGTGCATTTTATGATTATATTGTAATAAATTTGTGTTGTATGATAACTTGTACTGTATAATCTAATGACTAAACATGATATTACAAGTGTATTCAAGCATAATTAGTTCTCTCAAGTATGATATGCCTCAAAGCAGATTTCTGGATGCAAGTTTATATTGGATGCATACGTTAATAGTATTGGAGGAGTCATGAAAATATGTATTTACACAAGCAACTATAGGGCCTAACAAAAAACCTTTAGGCCTATATTTTATAATATTAATTAAGAGAAAACACTGAACAATATTTATTCATTTACAAATAGTTGTTTAATTAGCATAATACGTGTTGGTACATACACAGTACAATTAAACGTCACACAACACAAATTTATTACAATATTAGCACAAAAATATTATAATACAAGTACAAAAAGCACAAATATTATGGTGATCGATTTCGGTGAACCACGCTCACCTTCCTCAGACCAGAGGGATTCACAAAAGAATATAACCTAACCTAACCCACACATACACTTACAATGACATCATGACTTACAGCAAAACTCTGTCCAACTCGCCTTAAACACGTTGTAACGAGTTAAAACAAGCACGTTCACAGCTTTTTAACGCTAAGCAATCACTGGAACTTCGATAAAATGTTAAAACTGGAGCGATCAAAACACACGTCTTGTTCTTCCCAGATGCCCCCACTAAAGTCCCACCCATACTCAGTACAGTAGTATTGATGTACAGTGTATATGTATATGTATATAGTACAGTGACCCGCCAGCCCAGCCAGCCCACCCATACACGTACAGTGGTTATGACCCACCTGCCCACCCATACACTTGCAGTGGTGATGACCCGCCCGCCCACACATAAATGTACAGTAGTTATGGTACAGTAGTTATGACCAGTCCGCCCACCCATACATGAACAGTGGTGATGACCCGATGACCTTTCCGCCCACCCATACACACGTGCAGTGGTTATGATTATGCACTATATTTAATTTAATTTGAATTTTTCAGGATAATTTAATTACGGTATAGGGTATAGGGGGGGAGAGATCATTCTATCAATGTGATCATACATTTTATTTATTTATATAAAATAAATGTCAATGCCCACCTTGTTAAGTTAAAGAAACAAATATTTAATGTAATAAAATAATTATAGTAAACTAATTCCTATATTTAAACAAAATAATTGCCAATATCCAATTAAAAAAGCACTCCCCACTGCGACTGCAAGTTTGCAAAATAAATTCGCCCAAGTTTAGTTCTCATATATGCATTCCATCGGCATGTATGAAATATCAAGGAAATTTATTTACAAACCATGTTTCAAGCAATGCCATTACTGACAAAAGTCATGCTTTAAAACTAATGAAAATGATAGGGACACTGTTTTACAAAACAGTTTTCTCCAATGCTAGGAATATCATGAATGTATGTAATAAAAATAAGTTAGGTGTAAGACAGAAGTTCATGTTTTGAGAAATTGGTTTTATTTCAAAACATGAAGTCAAACCTTTGTACTGTATTTAAACACGATTGTAGAATGTTAAACATATTCTTAGAAATACTGCTTAGTATTATTAACCCTTTTCTCTTGTATGCAATATTAATTAAAAAAATATTCAAAATAAAAAATATTCGAAATGATAAAAGGACCAACACTTTTTTACTAATCATGTCTTCCCACATGAAAACACTCCTATTGTTAAGGAACACTCCTTTCAATTCGATTTGTAAATTTATTAATAAATTGTTTGCTAATGCCTTTACGTTATATACTTCCTAGGTTTAGTATTTGTGACCTTATAATTTACTTGCTCTGAACATTTTTATTTGCTATTTCTCAGAAAATACCAAACAAAGCAGATGGTAAAAATTTTTGTTAACAAATGGGTATAACCAGTCCCCATACATGTAGTCTACATTTTATATTTTAATTTACAGTACCATAGTATGTAAATAGTTTACCAAGAAGGTGATGATATAGTATTTAACCTGTTATAAAAATTCTTTAATATAAGTACTGATTGTACTTGGAAAGTTTCTGGGTGTAGTAAACAAAAAGAACAGGGACTTGAACCTCCTTGCGCTATTAATCACTCCCATCACACACGACTAACGAATTTTATTTGAAATTGCTTGGTTATATGCTGAAGATCATCTCATTAGCTACAATTTTGTCGCTTGAAGTTTATTTCTGACCAAAAAGTAAAAAAAAATCTTTCCTTAGTAACTTTGTAATGTGATATTAAATCAGCTAAATTCGCCACTTCCAAAGGCCATACGTTAAAATGTAGTGGTTAAAACATTTTTTCATTAATTTTCCTGTCTCAAAGTATACTAATGTTGACTATACAATTGAAAAATGATTAACTCCAGCACCACCTTAATTCCACATGGTCCAAATAATGAGGACCTTACTTTGTGTGCTACTAACTGTTTGTTCATTTACACTCATTAATTAACCAAATTACCTTAAGATATTTACAAATTTTAATAACTAAGCTATGCAGACTTTTAACAACAATATTTATAATTTTTACAATATTTATATTAATTCTTTTTACAATATTTATATCACAACACAGTTCACACAACATTTTTCACCTTTTGTGAACAGACACCATTGCACACACAGTCTTTTGACTGTCAATTCAACTCCAGACTGAAAACAGATTCTGGAGCTATGGTTGAAGTGTTTTTGGAATGGTGATCTAGATCCATCTGGATGACTTGTAGGAAGATTCTAAGTAATCATGGTTTTTGTTTAAACTCATTATTCCTGTGCTTAAAGAGAAACTTTTTATTTTAACAAGATTTAGCCAGATGTCAAATGTTGTATTTTTAGTACCAATGTGTGGAAATTTCATTGATTAATATTTAAGCAAATGTGATTAAAAATTAATCTATTATATTTGCATGATCAAACTAATCTATTATATTTGCATGATCAAACAACTTTGCAAGATACTTTTCTGTACAGTATTATGTGAGATTGTACCTTTTCTTGCAGCACTACTGGTCTTCTATGAAAGATTTTGCTTTTTCCAGTCCATTTAGCATTCATTCGATAAATTAAAAATGTATGCATTATGGATTGGTATAAGCATTTTCTAAAGCACACATCCACATTCATCATGTTGCTTGGTGCCATGGCTGCCTTGCTAGATTGACTTGCTCTAGTGGTTTTAGAATTCATGTATAGCATTTTGTATAAAAAGAATATTTTTATTCTAAGCTATTTTTATAAATTTTTTGTATAGACATAGTCTCCCTTAAAATGTTTGCGAATAAGTGGTATTTGCAGGGACTCATTTAATGATATTTTGCCCCTACTGTCGAAGAAAAAACTATCAACTCGAGTTTAAAACATCTCAATAAAAAAACTAATTGCACTAGAAAAATACTAATTATATTAAAATTTTCCTTGTTACTGCGCTTTTGAGTGTAAAAGGAAACATTTTCTTCCAATAGTTTTTTTAATCACTGGTATAATAAAAAAAGATCAACAGTCTGCTCTTTAAAGAAACATCTACTTTAAAAATATCTGCAATAAAAACCTCTTCAGATTAAATTGGGTCTTTAATAAGTCATTTATCAACTATTTCAGTAACTTATGCTAGAGTTTAATGAACTTTGATTAATTAGCAAAAATGTTGAGGAAATTGTAAAACATATTTTTCTAGTAATTGAGTAGGCCTACGAAATCGAATAAAACTTCGTTTTGTACATTACAAAACCATTATTTCAAAAAACGAACGTTTTTACAACATACTTGTATGAATTTATATGGATTAATAATCAAATGAAGGGCAGTGTTCAGCGGTGATTTTGGCTCATAAAATTACGCGCTCTTTTGACTACCGCATTACACAAAATAGCTGCAACATTGCCACTTTGAATAGCCATTGTTAGAGGACCTGTTAACTGAATATAATCTTTAACTGAACTTGTACTGTATTTGTACCAACACTTATTATGCTAATTAAAAAACTATTTACATTATTTGGACAACCATAATTTAGAATTCATAACTACTTCTGGATATTAATGCAATATATTGATAATGGTTTTACTTTTACAATATCCTTTGCTTTGATGTTAGGATGTTAAAAAGGCTGGCGACTCAAGTTGGCCCGACCTAAGATGCATGTGCAAGCTCTGTATATTTAAAATATTAATGTTATAATTAAACTGTGTTGTCTCAATTTTAATTCAAGAATCCCAACAGAGGATGTACCTAATGATGCGGAAGGTCGCCACAAGACTGGTTGTTGAACATACATTAAAACAACGGATATTAAAAAGGTAAAACCATTATCAAAACCTCAAATTTATTGTTGAGGATTGTTCCATGTATCAGCTTTTGCAGCTTTATACCTAGAAAAGATTGTCTTCCACTGCTTATGTACTCATTGGATTTTGAATGAATATTGCTACTCTCATGGGAGTTGAAATTATGTTACATTCAACATTAGATTGTCTCCTCCTGACTTCCATAAATTGGATTTACAACAATTGAACAACCTCAACTTGTTGTTTAAAATATTTCCATGTATCCGGTAGGTAGCTTTATACATACATAGATTGTCTCCTGACTATGTACCATAAATTGAATTTTGAATAATTTATGCTAGGTAGGTGGGGGAAGCCATTCTTTATCCTTCTACATAACTACATTGATTAAAAAACCTCAATTTATTGGTTAAGATTGTTCCATATATCAGCTATCATAGCTATAAGTACATTAGATTGTCTCCTCCTGACTTCCATAAATTGGATTTACAACAATTGAACAACCTCAACTTGTTGTTTAAAATATTTCCATGTATCCGGTAGGTAGCTTTATACATACATAGATTGTCTCCTGAATTGAATTTTGAATAATTTATGCTAGGTAGGTGGGGGAAGCCATTCTTTATCCTTCTACATAACTACATTGATTAAAAAACCTCAATTTATTGGTTAAGATTGTTCCATATATCAGCTATCATAGCTATAAGTACATTAGATTGTCTCCTCCTGACTGTGTACCATAAATTGGATTTTAAATGATTTATGCTAAGTAGGCAGGGGAAGTCATTCTTTAAACTACATTAATTAAACAACCTCAATTTATTGGTTAAGATTGTTCCATGTATCAGCTATCATAGCTTTATACTGAGATGATCGTCTCCTGACTAAGTAGCTTAAATTTGATATTGAATTATGCACAAATTGGATTTAAATGGTTTTTTGCTATGTAGGCAAGGGTTGTCACACTCTGACCTACATTACTGAATGTTCTCATATCTGCTTTACAACCACATTAGTTCCTATTTTTAATTTTCTCATGTCTGCTGTACAACCACATTAGTTCCTAATTTTAATGTTGTCATATATGCTGTACAACCAAATTAGTTACTATTTTTAATGTTCTCATATTTGCTGTACAACCACATTAGTTCCTAATTTTAATGTTGTCATATCTGCTGTATATCCACAATTCAAGAATCATAATCTATTATTGTTCTATTTATACAAGTTGATGTGGCACTATATAGTTAATTGTATTTATTGGATAAGATTTGTTTCTTTTATAAAGTCTCCAACATTTTAGATCAATTTTGTCATATTTATTTTTTAGATTTTATTTTTGCTATATAAACTTATTCTACATACTTTCTCTGTTTTATGTTTATAATAGTTGGCTTACTGTTGTACTACTACAGTATAATTTACCTAATAATTAATTGGTTTTTAATATATGGCATGAAAATTTTACTATTGCTACATTCATCATCTTAATATGTCCAATTTGTTTAGTGACATTATGCTATTATTAGTACAAGTGATGAAATAGAACACTTAATTAACTAACTTTTATGTTTAAAGTTAGGTAGAAGAAATTAAAATATACCTTTCTTTACCTTGGGCAGTAATTGTTGTGAATGAAATATAATATTGTATTTCTATTTCACAGTAATGTGATTGCAATAATATTTTCATTTGTCAAATTAATTGGACTTTCCTAAGACTTTCTTATTGATGTTTTAATGTTGAATTAAAGGTACAAACATAGTTAATGTATTAACCCATTTTAAGAATGCTGTCAGCACATTGATAATAAACCTAGATGAGAAGTCTTCCCCTGATCACTACAAAAATTTAACTTTTTACTTATGCTACTTACATTTAGCTGACAATCTCCAACCTGTTGTAGTTGCTACCTTGATCTTTTATCATTAAATTGTTGTAGTTGCTACCTTGATCTTTTATGATTAAATTGTTACACTTGCATCAGCTATCATTAAATTATACAAACATGCGATTGTCTCCTCCTGACTATGTACCATAAATTGGATCTTAATTGATTTATGCTATGTAGGCGGGGGTTGACATTGTCAACCTTCTACATTACTACATGGATTGAAGAACTGCAAGTTGTAAACTGTGGATCTGCTATCATAGCTGTATACCAAGATGAGATTGTCTCCTCCTGACTATGTACCATAAATTGGATTTTGAATGATTTATGCTATGTAGGTAGGGGTTGACATTTTCTTATCTCTACTTTACTACATGGATTGAAGAACTGCAACTTCTTAACTGGTAGATCTGCTATCATAACTGTATACCAAGATGAGATTGTCTCCTCTTGACTATGTACCATAAATTGGATTTTGAATGATTTATGCCACATAGGCAGGGGTTGACATTGTCTACCTTCTACATTACTACATGAATTGAAGAACTGCAACTTGTTAAAATGGTAGATCAGCTATCATAGCTTTATACCAAGATGATTGTCTCCTCCTGACTATGTACCATAAATTGGATTTTGAGTGATTTATGCTACGTAGACGGTGGTTGACATTGTTTACCTTCTACATTACTACATGGATTAAAGAACTGCAACTTGTTAACTGTTAGATCAGCTATCATAGCTGTATACCAAGATGAGATTGTCTCCTCCTGACTACCTTCTACATTACTACATGGATTGAAGAACTGCAACTTGTTAACTGTTAGATCAGCTATCATAGCTGTATACCAAGATGAGATTGTCTCCTCCTGTCTCCTCCTGACTATGTACAATAAATTGGATTTTGATTTATGCTACGTAGGCGGGGGTTGACATTGTCTACCTTCTACATTACTACATGGATTGAAGAAGTGCAACTCTTTAACACGTTCGCTGCGGCTGCCTCCACCGGTGGGGGCAGGGTCTGTATCCGAATCACGGCGCCCCCACCGGTGGTAACACGTTCGCTGCGGCTGCCTCCACCGGTGGGGGCAGGGTCTGTATCCGAATCACGGCGCCCCCACCGGTGGGGGCTTGAGTCACTGTTTACTAGAAAGCCCAGACTGGCCCAGCCATTTGTTGTATTTGTTTTGTTCCGCCTCGTTGCCTAGTAACCTAACCTTACTTGCCGCGTTGTTAGTTTCGAGTTCTACGACCTCTACCATATAGCTGAGCCCCCACCGGTGGGTGCGTACCGTTTCATGCTGTTCTTATAGACTAATACTTATAGTTATATTCCTGGTGCTTTGTTTTGAGTGTGTATATATTGTATTATTGTCTGTACATATATTTCAATATTTTAATTATTGTGACTAAATTATTTGTGTGTATTTTGAAGATTATTTTACTGCCGAACTCTGGAAATTGTGTCGGGCTATATTTTGACTACTGAGGTATTTTACTGAGGTATTTTGACCACTGAGGTACTGAACTACCAAGTATTTTACATAAAAAAGGAGGTTTTGTACATTAAAACGACATTCCAAGTGATTTTGTGTCGGTCAAACAACGGTGATCGAGCGCTAGGAGCTGCGCCCCCACCGGTGGGTGCCAAACTTATGACGTCATTTCATTTTACTGAGGTATTTTGACCACTGAGATACTGAACTACCAAGTATTTTACATAAAAAAGGAGGTTTTGTACAATAAAACGACATTCCAAGTGATTTTGTGAGGGTCAAACAACGCCAGGGTGATCGAGCGCCAGGTGCGGCGCCCCCACCGGTGGGGGCAAACTTATGACGTCATTTATACAAGAAAAACGTCAAAGAATCAGGCTATCACCAACTTCAATCAACTTCATACACCTAAAGGTAAGTTTTTATGTAATAAAAATTTTCAGCTCCCCCGACACCCTATTGGTGAACTTGCCGCAGCGAATGTGTTAACCGACTATCAGCTATCATAGCTGTGTACCAAGATGAGATTGTCTCCTCCTGACTGTGTACCATACATTGGATTTTGAGTGATTTATGCTACGTAGGCAGGGGTTGACATTGTCTACCTTCTTTACTACTACATGGATTGAAGAATACCTTCTTTATTACTACATGGATTGAAGAACTGCAACTTGTAAACTGGTAGATCTGCTATCATAGCTATATACCAAGATGAGATTTTCTCCTCCTGACTACTTTCTACATTACTACATGGATTGGACAACTGCAACTTGTTAACTGTTAGATCAGCTATCATAACTGTATACCAGGATGATTGTTCCTCCTGACTGTGTACCATAAATTGGATTTTAAATGATTTATGCTACGTAGGCAGGAGAAGTCATTCTGTAACCTTCTACATAACTAAATTGATTAAACGACCTCAATTCATTGGTTAAGATTGTTCCATGTATCAGCTATTAGCTTCATATTGCGGAGATTGTCTCCTGACTAAGTAGCTTAAATTTGATATAAAATGATTTAAGCTATGTTTGTGGGGGTTGGCATTCTCAACTTTCTTCACTACATTGATTGAACAACCTCAACTTAAATTATGTATCAGTTATCATACATTGATGTGATTGTCTTCTCCTGACTATGTATGTACAAATTGAATATTAATGGTTTTTTGCTATGCGAGGGTTGTCAGTCTCTGACCTACATTACTGAATGGACCTACATTACTGAATGTGCTCATATCTGCTACACAACCACAATTGTTCCTATTTTTAATGTTCTCATATCTGCTGTACAACCACATTAGTTCCTATTATTAATTTTCTCATATCTGCTGTACAACCACATTAGTTCCTATTTTTAATGTTGTCATATCTGCTGTACAACCACATTAGTTCCTATTTTTAATGTTCTCATATTTGCTGTACAACCACATTAGTTCCAATTTTTAATGTTGTCATATCTGCTGTACAACCACATTAGTTCCTATTTTTAATGTTGTCATATCTGCTGTACAACCACATTAGTTCCTATTTTTAATGTTGTCATATCTTCTGTACAACCACATTAGTTCCTATTTTTAATGTTCTCATATTTGCTGTACAACCACATTAGTTCCTATTTTTAATGTTGTCATATCTGCTGTACAACCACATTAGTTCCTAATTTTAATGTTGTCATATCTGCTGTACAACCACATTTGTTCCTATTTTTAATGTTCTCATATTTGCTGTACAACCTATTTTTAATGTTCTCATATTTGCTGTACAACCACATTAGTTCCTATTTCTAATGTTGTCATATCTGCTGTACAACCACATTAGTTCCTAATTTTAATGTTGTCATATCTGCTGTACAACCACACTAGTACCTATTTTTAATGTTCTCATATTTGCTGTACAACCACATTAGTTGCCATTTTTAATGTTCTCATATTTGCTGTACAACCACACTAGTACCTATTTTTAATGTTCTCATATTTGCTGTACAACCACATTAGTTCCCATTTTTAATGTTCTCATATCTGCTGTACATCCTCAATTCAAGAATCACAATCTATTGTTCTATTTAAACAAGTTGATGTAGCAGTATACTTTAGTTAATTCTATTTATTGCATAAGGTTTGTTTCTTCTGTTAAGTCTCCCAACATTTTAGTTCAATTTTTGTCATTTTTTTTAGATTTTATTTTTGCTACCTATATAATTTTAGTTCAATTTTTGTCATATTTTTTTTAGATTTTATTTTTGCTACCTATATAATTTTATTCTACATACTTTCTCTGTTTAATGTTTATAATAGTTGGCTTACCATTGTACTACTACAGTATTATTTACCCAATAATTTTTTTTCCTATATGGCATGAAAATTTTTCTATTGCTTTACTCATCATCTTAATATGTCCAATTTGTTTAGGGACATACACTATTATTAGTTCAAGTGGTGAAATAAAACACTTAAGTCACTAATTTTATGTTTAAAGTTAGGTAGTAGAAATAAATAAAAATGTAATACCTTCCTTTACCTTTTGCAGTAATTGTTCTGAATAAAATATTTATACCACCTAACTTATATGGGTGGGTAGGTGGGTGGGTCAGTACCACCTAGCTTGTATGGGTGGGTCAGTAGCACCTAGCCTAGATTAGATTAGATACACTGGGTTGTGGTCTGGGTTGTGGTCCTGTTGCCAAGCCCACTGCGCCTAGACTCTATGGCCCTTTGCGCCCTGAGACTGGCAACAGTGTCACAAGAGACCAATCCCCCTTATGAAGGTCATGATGTCCCAGAGTGTAGCCCTTCTAATATCCTCTGGTTCCAGAAAAGCGGCACCCAGAGTCCTATACCTAAGAGATGAGAGAGCTCCACAATGACAAAAGATGTGTATGGAGCTCTCCTCATCCACCTCACAGAGCCTACATGTGGAGTCCTCTGTAAGGCCCATAATCTTCATATGTCTGTTAAGAAGATTGTGTCCAGTCGCCATACCCGTAACCGCCCTCACCTTGGCCCGGTTACAGCTCAGCAGATCTCCGCTGTGTCCTCTGTTAGGCCCATAATCTTCATATGTCTGTTAAGAAGATTGTGTCCAGTCACCATACCCGTAACCGCCCTCACCTTGGCCCGGTTACAGCTCAGCAGATCTCCGCTGTACCTGCGACCCGGTCCTTGGTCCTTGGATAAGAGCACGAGACTGCCTGAGCCCCCTGAGCCCGGACTCTGCCTGAACCCGGACTCTGCCTGAACCCGGACTCTGCCTGAACCCGGACTCCGTCCTCCATCTGCTATCGTGTTCCTCAGAGGTCCACCTGTCAATTCTTCTTTTTACCTTTTGAAGAGGAATACCAAGAGCCGGCTCCGGCCCCAGCAGTGGGCACTTTGCCCCTCTCCTAGCCAGTGCATCGGCTCTCTCATTCCCATCAATACCAGCATGCCCAGGGACCCATATGAGTCTCACCTGTTTACGCTGGCTGGCAAAGAGTCTCCAGGATCCCCTGGCACTCCCATACCAGCTTAGAGCTTGTACGTGGTGCCATGATCGCTTTTATCGCCGCCTGGCTGTCCGAGCAGATTGAGACAACTCCTCCGAAGCCACCTAGACGCATTTCTTCTTGTGTGGCTATCATGATAGCTATCACCTCCAGGCGGTTGCATGTGCCCCTAGATCTAATCTAATCTAATCTAGCAGCTAGCCTGGGTGGGTGGGTCAGTACCACCTAACCTGTATGGGTGGGTCAGTACCACCTAACCTGTATGGGTGGGTCAGTACCACCTAACCTGTATGGGTGGGTCAGTACCACCTAACCTGTATGGGTGGGTCAGTACCACCTAACCTGTATGGGTGGGTCGGTCAGTACCACCTAACTCAGTACCACCTAACGTGTATGGGTTGGTGGGTATGGGTTGGTGGGTGGCTAAGTACCACATGGGTTGGTGGGTGGCTCAGTACCACTTAACATGTATGGGTGGGTGGGTCATCTGTAATTGTGGATAGCTCAGTGTCTAAGGTCATTCATGAATATTGTATTTATATTTCATAGTAATGTAATTGCAATACTGTATTATATTTTCATTTGTCAAATTAATTGGACTTTCTTTCGACTTTCTTACTGATGTTCTAATATTGAATTAAAGGCACAAACATTGTTAATATATTAACCCATTTTAACAAAGCTGTCAGCACATTGATAAAACCTAGATGAGAAGTCTTCCCCTGATCAGTACAAAAATTTAACTTTAGTTATGCTACTTACATTTAGCCGACAATCTCCAACCAGTTCTAGTTGCTACCTTGATCTTTTATAGTTAAATTGTTACACTTGCATCAGCTATCATCAAATTATACTATCATAAGATGTCTCCTCCTGAATATGTACCATAAATTGGATTTTAAATGATTCATGCTACATAGCTGGGGGTTGACATTTTCTAATCTCTACATTACTACATGGATTGAAGAACTGCCTACCTTCTACATTTCTACATGGATTGAAGAACTGCAACTTGTAAACTGTAAGATCAACTATCATGGCTGTATACCAAAATGAGATTGTCTCCTCCTGACTGTGTACCATAAATTGGATTTTGAATGATTTATGCTACATAGCTAGTGGTTGACATTGTCTAATTTCTACATTACTACATGGATTGAAGAACTGCAACTTGGAAACTGTTAGATCAGCTATCATAACTGTATACCAAGATGAGATTGTCTCCTCCTGTCTATATACCATAAATTGGATTTTGAGTGATTTATGCTATGTAGGCGGGGGTTGACACTGTCTACCTTCTACATTACTACATGGATTGAAGAACTGCAACCTGTAAACTGTTGAATCTGCTATCATAGCTGTATACCAAGATGAGATTTTCTCCTCCTGACTACTTTCTACATTACTACATGGATTGGACAACTGCAACTTGTTAACTGTTAGATCAGCTATCATAACTGTATACCAGGATGATTGTCTCCTCCTGACTGTGTACCATAAATTGGATTTTAAATGATTTATGCTACGTAGGCAGGGGAAGTCATATTCTGTAACCTTCTACATAACTACATTGATTAAACAACCTCAATTTATTGGTTAAGATTGTTCCATGTATTAGCTATTAGCTTCATACTGAGGAGATTGTCTCCTTTAAATTTGTTATTTTAAACTTCGTTTGTGGGGGTTGTCATTCTCAACTTTCTTCATAACATTGATAGAACAACCTCAACTTAATTATCTATCAGTTATCATACATAGATGTGATTGCCTCCTCCTGACTATGTATGTACAAATTGAATATAAATGGTTTTTAGCTATGTAGGCGAGGGTTGTCAGTCTCTGACCTACATTACTGAATGAACCTAAATTACTGAATGTTCTCATATCTGCTATACAACCACAATAGTTCCTATTTTTAATGTTCTCATATCTGCTGTACAACCACATTAGTTACTATTATTAATGTTCTCATATCTGCTGTACAACCACATTAGTTACTATTATTAATGTTCTCATATCTGCTGTACAACCACATTATTTCCTATTTTTAATGTTGTCATATCTGCTGTACAACCACATTAGTCCCTACTTTTAATGTTCTTGTATATGCTGTACCACATTAGTTCCTGTTTTTAATGTTGTCATATTTGCTGTAAAACCACATTAGTTCTTATTTTTAATGTTCTCATATCTGCTGTACATCCACAATTCAAGAATCATAATCTATTATTGTTCTATTTATACAAGTTGATGTGGCAGTATATTTTAGTTAATTCTATTTATTGCATAAGATTTGTTTCTTTTGTAAAGTCTCCAACATTTTCTATTTTTTTCATATTTATTTTTTATATTTTACTGTAACTTTGCTATATTCCACATACTTTCTCTGTTATATGTTTATAATAGTTGGCCTACCATTGTACTACTACAGTATCATTTACCCAATAATTAAATGGTTTTTAATATATGGCATGACAATTTTACTATTGCTGCATTCATCATCTTAATATGTCCAATTTGTTTAACAACATTATGCTATTATTAGTACAAGTGGTGAAATAGAACACTTATGTAACTAATTTTTATGTTTTAAAGTTAGCCAGTAGATATAAAAATATAATACCTTTCTTAACCTTGGCAGTAATTGTATAGAGCGAGACGATGTTTATGAAGAGCGAGACGATGTTTATGAAGTGAGACAATGTTTATGAAGAGCGAGACGATGTATATGAAGAGCGAGACGATGTATATGAAGAGCGAGACGATGTATATGAAGAGCGAGACGATGTTTATGAAGAGCGAGACGATGTTTATGAAGAGCGAGACGATGTTTATGAAGAGCGAGACGATGTTTATGAAGAACGAGACGATGTTTATGAAGAGCGAGACGATGTTTATGAAGAGTGAGACGATGTTTATGAAGAGCGAGACGATGTTTATGAAGAACGAGACGATGTTTATGAAGAACGAGACGGTTTTGAAAAGCGAGACGATGTTTATGAAGAACGAGACGGTTTATGAAAAGTGAGACGATGTTTATGAAGAGCGAGACGATGTTTATGAAGAGCGAGACGATGTTTATGAAGAGCAGAGCTATAGAGCGAAGAGCAGAGCTATAGAGCGAAGAGCAGAGCTATAGAGCGAAGAGCAGAGCTATAGAGGGAAGAGCAGAGCTATAGAGGGAAGAGCAGAGCTATAGAGGGAAGAGCAGATCTATAGAGGGAAGAGCTTAGAGCGAAGAGCAGACCAATAGAGCGAAGAGCAGAGCTAAAGAGGAGCAGAGCTAAAGAGGAGCAGAGCTAAAGAGGAGCAGAGCTAAAGAGGAGCAGAGCTAAAGAGGAGCAGAGCTAAAGAGGAGCAGAGCTAAAGAGCAGCAGAGCTAAAGAGCGTTGCATGTTTTTAATATAGCATTTGAAAATTAAGTGACCTAAATTTGACCCTGGAAACCGGAAACCATGCTGCTGCAAGTCATCTAATAAATTATTATCCACTAAATAAAGCAAAATATGCAAATTGAGAGAAATTTGGGTACATGGAGTTATAAAATAATCAAACAATTATGAAAATAAATAAAATTCAACACCAATATAGTTTTTTCTGGTCATAATGCCTTTAAACGCTTTACTTCTTTCACTAACATAATGTTTTCTAGTATCAAATTATTTCCACATAATTACTATTATGACTAAAAGCACCAACAACTGACAGAATAATTACTGTTTCAATGAATTTTGCTTGCGAATAAAGGTGACAGTTTTGCTTGCAAACTGCAATCTAGTGCAGACAAAGTCAACGTTAAAGTTTGTTAGCTGTTAAGGTGGTGCAATCGATTTTCGGTGAGTTAATTATTTCCCAATTTTGTAATCTAAATTAGTTAATGTACCTTCCCTTGAAACAGGAAATGTATATAAAAATTTTTTAAAAACAATATTAGGACTTGTTGCCTTATGGAGTGGTAAATTTAGCTTGATTTTAAATCAGCATAAGACAAAACAGATCAAAGTATAAGTTAAATTTTTTATTAGTACAGTTTTTACACAACTGAATGGATTAAGATTTTTTTTTTTTTTTTTTAAGTGAAAAACATCTTGATCATTTCTCGTATGTAAAAACCTGTAGTTATAAAAAATTAATTTGTACTTGAAACTAACTTGTCTTGATGCTGAGATTAAATCAGCTAAATTCGCCACTTCCAAAGGCCATACGTTAAAATGTAGTGGTTAAAACATTTTTTCATTAATTTTCCTGTCTCAAAGTATACTAATGTTGTATAATGTAATGTCGAATAATGTAAGTATACTAAAAAATATTCGAAATAATAAAGGGACCAACACTTTTACTAATCGTGTCTTCCCAACATGAAAACACTCCTATTATTAAGGAACACTCCTTTCAATTCGATTTGTAAATTTATTAATAAATTGTTTGCTAATGCCTTTACCTTCCTTCCTAGGTTTAGTATTTGTGACCTTATAATTTACTTGCTCTGAACATTTTTATTTGCTATTTCTCATAAAATACCAAACAAAGCAGATGGTAAAGATTCTTGTTAACGAACTGGTATTACCAGTCCCCATACATGTAGTCTACGTTTTATATTTTAATTTACAGTACCATAGTATGTAAATAGTTTACCAAGAAGGTGATAAGTTATAAGTTATAAGTGAAAGTTATAAAAATTCTTTAATATAAGTACTGATTGTACTTGGAAAGTTTCTGGGTGTAGTAAACAAAAAGATTGGGGACTTGAACCTCCTTGCGCTAACTCCCATCACACACGACTAACGAATTTTATTTGAAATTGCTTGGTTATATGCTGAAGATCATCTCATTAGCTACAATTTTGTCGCTTGAAGTTTATTTCTGACCAAAAAGTAAAAAAAATCTTTCCTTAGTAACTTTGTAATGTGATATTAAATCAGCTAAATTCGCCACTTCCAAAGGCCATACGTTAAAATGTAGTGGTTAAAACATTTTTTCATTAATTTTCCTGTCTCAAAGTATACTAATGTTGACTATACAATTGAAAAATGATTAACTCCAGCACCACCTTAATTCCACATGGTCCAAATAATGAGGACCTTACTTTGTGCTACTAACTGTTTGTTCATTTACACTCATTAATTAACCAAATTACATTAAGATATTTACAAATTTTAATAACTAAGCTATGCAGACTTTTAACAACAATATTTATAATTTTTACAATATTTATATTAATTCTCTTTACAATATTTATACCACAACACAGTTCACACAACATTTTTCACCTTTTGTGAACAGACACCATTGCACACACAGTCTTTTGACTGTCAATTCAACTCCAGACTGAAAACAGATTCTGGAGCTATGGTTGAAGTGTTTTTGGAATGGTGATCTAGATCCATCTGTAGGAAGGTTCTAAGTAATCATGGTTTTTGTTTAAACTCATTATTCCTGTGCTTAAAGAGAAACTTTTTATTTTAACAAGATTTAGCCAGATGTCAAATGTTGTATTTTTAGTACCAATGTGTGAAAATTTCATTGATTAATATTTAAGCAAATGTGATTAAAAATCAATCTATTATATTTGCATGATCAAACAACTTAGCAAGATACTTTTCTGTACAATATTATATGAGACTGCACCTTTTCTTGCAGCACTACTGGTCTTCTATGAAAGATTTTGCTTTTTCCAGTCCATTTAGCATTCATTCGATAAATTAAAAATGTATGCATTATGGATTGGTATAAGCATTTTCTAAAGCACACATCCACATTCATCATGTTGCTTGGTGCCATGGCTGCCTTGCTAGATTGACTTGCTCTAGTGGTTTTAGAATTCATGTAAGGCATTTTGTATAAAAAGAATATTTTTATTCTAAGCTATTTTTATATATTTTTTGTATAGACATAGTCTCCCTTAAAATGTTTGCGAATAAGTGGTATTTGCAGGGACTCATTTAATGATATTTTGTGTCCCTACTGTCGAAGAAAAAACTATCAACTCGAGTTTGAAACATCACTGTAAAAAAACTAATTGCACTAGAAAAATACAAATTACATTAAAATTTTCCTTGCTTATTCCTGCGCTTTTGATTATAAAAGGAAAAATTTTCTTCCAATATTTTTTAAAATCACTGGTATAATAAAAAAGAGGAACAGTCTGTCTTTAAAGAAACATCTACTTTAAAAATATCTAAAGAAACATCTACTTTAAAAATATCTGCATTAAAAACCTCGTCAGATTAAATTGGATCTTTAATAAGTCATTTATTAACTATTTCACTAACTTATGCTAGAGTTTAATGAACTTTGATTAATTAGCAAAAATGTTGAGGAAAATGTAAAACATCTTTTTCTAGTAATTGAGTTGGCCTACGAAATCGAATAAAACTTTGTTTTGTACATCACAATACCATTTATTTCAAAAAAATGAACAGTTTGTACAACATACTGTCTTGTATGAATTTATATGGATTGATAATCAAATGCAGATCAGTGCTCAGCGGCTCATAAAATCACGCGCTCTTTTGCCTACCGTATTACACAAAAGCGCTGCAGCATTGCTACTTTTAATAGCCATTGTTAGAGGACCTGTTCACTGAATATAATCTTTAACTGAACTTGTACTGTATATGTACCAACACGTATTATACTAATTAAAAAACTATTTACATTATTTTTTATTATTTACAACCTCAATTTAGAATTAATAACAACTACTTCTGGATATTAATTCAATATATTGATAATTGTTTTACTTTTACAATATCCTTTGTTTTGATGTAAGGATGTTAAAAAGGCTGGCGACTAGAGTTGGCCCGACCTAAGATGCATGTGCAAGCTCTGTATATTTAAAATATTAATGTTATAATTAAACTGTGTTGTCTCAATTTTAATTCAAGAATCCCAACAGAGGATGTACCTAATGATGTGGAAGGTCGCCACAAGACCGGTTGTGGTTGTTCAACGTACATAAAAACAACGGATATTAAAAAGGTAAAACCATTATCAAAACCTCAAATTTATTGTTAGGATTGTTCCATGTATCAGCTTTTGCAGCTTTCTGCTTATGCGCTCATTGGATTTTGAATGAATATTGCTATTTTGATGGGAGTTGAAATTATGTAACATTCAACATTAGATTGTCTCCTCCTGACTTCCATAAATTGGATTTACAACAATTGAACAACCTCAACTTATTGTTTAAAATATTTCCAAGTATCAGGTAGGTAGCTTTATACATACATAGATTGTCTCCAGACTATGTACCATAAATTGGATTTTGAATGATTTATGCTAGGTAGGTGAGGGAAGCTATTCTTTAACCTTCTACATAACTACATTGAATTTGATATTGAATGAATTAACCTACGTTTGTGGGGGTTGTCATTCTCAACCTTCTTCATAACATTGATTGAACAACCTCAAATTAATTATGTATCAGTTATCATACATAGATGTGATTGTCTCCTCCTGACTATGTAGTATGTACAAATTGGATTTAAATGGTTTTTTGCTATGTAGCCGAGGGTTGTCACTCTCTGACCTACATTACTGAATGTTCTCATATCTGCTGTAAAACCACATAAGTTCCTATTTTCAATGTTCTCATATCTGCTGTAGAACCACATTAGTTCCTATATTTAATGTTCCCATACCTGCTGTACAACCATATTAGTTCCTATTTTTAATTTTCTCATATCTGCTGTAGAACCACATTAGTTCCTATATTTAATGTTCTCACACCTGATGTACAACAACATTAGTTCCTATTTTTAAAGTTCTCATATCTGCTGTAGAACCACATTAGTTCCTATATTTAATGTTTCATATCTGCTGTACAACCACATTAGTTCCTATTTTTAATGTTCTCATATGTGCTGTACAAACATATTAGTTCCTATTTTTAATGTTCTTATATCTGTTGTACAACCATATTAGTTCCTATTTTTAATGTTCTCATATCTGCTGTACAACCATATTAGTTCCTATTTTTAATGTTCTCATATCTGCTGTACAACCACATTAGTTCCTATTTTTAAAGTTCTTAGTTCCTATTTTTAAAGTTCTTATATCTGCTGTACAACCACAATAGTTCCTATTTTTAGTTGTCATATCTGCTGTACAACCACATTAGTTCGTATTTTTAAAGTTCTCATATCTGCTGTACAACCACATTAGTTCCTTATTTTAATGTTCTCATATCTGCTGTATAACCACATTAGTTCCTATTATTAAAGTTCTCATAGCTGCTGTACAACCACATTAGTTCCTATTTTTAAAGTTCTTAGTTCCTATTTTTAAAGTTCTTATATCTGCTGTACAACCACAATAGTTCATATTTTTAATGTTCTCATATCTGCTGTACAAACATATTAGTTCCTATTTTTAATGTTGTCATATCTGCTGTACAACCACATTAGTTCCTATTTTTAAAGTTGTCATATCTGCTGTACAACCACATTAGTTCCTAATTTTAATGTTCTCATATCTGCTGTATAACCACATTAGTTCCTATTTTTAATGTTTCATATCTGCTGTACATCCACAATTCAAGAATCACAATCGATTATTGTTCTATTTATACAAGTTAATATGGTGGTATACATTAGTTAATTCTATTTATTGCATAAGATTTGTTACTTTTGTAAAGTCTCCCAACATTTTAGTTCAATTTTTGTCATATTTATTTTTTAGATTTTATTTTTGCTATATAAACTTATTCTACATACTTTCTCTGTTTTATGTTTATAATAGTTGGCTTACTGTTGTACTACTACAGTATAATTTACCTAATAATTAATTGGTTTTTAATATATGGCATGAAAATTTTACTATTGCCATTTTACTATTCATCATCTTAATATGTCCAATTTGTTTAGCGACATTATGCTATTATTAGTACAAGTGATGAAATAGAACACTTAATTAACTAACTTTTATGTTTAAAGTTAGGTAGAAGAAATTAAAATATACCTTTCTTTACCTTGGGCAGTAATTGTTGTGAATGAAATATAATATTGTATTTCTATTTCACAGTAATGTGATTGCGGTATGAATTATATTTTCATTTGTCAAATTAATTGGACTTTCCTAAGACTTTCTTATTGATGTTTTAATGTTGAATTAAAGGTACAAACATAGTTAGTTGTAACCATCCACACCTATGTGATGTTACATTAATTACTTTTTCTCAATTAATTTAATCAAAACATTCTTTAAATCAAAATCTTTAATTTAATTACACTATATATATTTTTTTTTATTAATCTCAGGGTTAAATGTGGGTAAATTGGTGGAGCTGTATAATACAATAAATCAAGATTTACTTTATAAAATTATTTTAGGTCTTCATTGTACAACCGCGTGGTGACAACTTTTACTTTTTTTTTATAAAATTACACTAAATATTTCTCTATTATGATCACTGTTCTAAATTCACATAATTATTTAACAATAGAAAATAGAAAACTAAACAATTTGCTGAACATTTTTTAAACAATTAATTCTAACAATTGGAGTCCCGAGGACATCCAAGTGGTGGTGATTCGAGGACATCCAAGTGGTGGTGATTCGTGGGTCTGTTGAAAAGAGAGTGACACTGAGAGCAAGAGTCCTCGCTTCTCCCTTATGCTGTCAGCCTATAGCGTGCTTCCTTTTTTTGAGAGTTCACAAAAATGTCGTCTGCTATTCGTTTTCAATGCGTTTTCGCCCGAGGTGGGGGCTACATGGACATTCCAACGGGTTGTCATGTCGATGCCTGTCTTATGCACAGAGCAAAGCAAGCTCTGTGGTCTCATGTCGATGCCTGTCGACTATTTTCCATTTGACTATTTTCCATTTTCCCGTTTTTGTTGATGTTCATTTTTTGTTGATCGCAACCCACAGGAATGTTGTTTATTGAATTCTTAGAAGCCAGCCCTGATATAAACATCTTTATCCGCTTTCCTGGCTGGTTGGTTACTTGCTTACAGTGATTTTCGAATATTATTTGAACATTCATCAATTATTTTAATTAAATATATTCCTTTCCTCAAATAAACAATTTATTATCTATTTTATTTAATTAACTTAACTTGTCAATTTGGTGGACCCGTTACAATGTATTAACCCATTTTAACAAAGCTGTCAGCACATGATAATAAACCTA
The DNA here is from genome assembly GCA_035578905.1 of Stictocephala bisonia. NCBI lineage: Eukaryota > Metazoa > Arthropoda > Insecta > Hemiptera > Membracidae > Stictocephala > Stictocephala bisonia. The sequence goes on along the minus strand of JAQJVL010000501.1, from coordinate 579,424 downwards.
GATGAGATAAGTCTTCCCTTGTTTAGTACAAAAATTATACTTTTTACATATGCTACTTACATTTATCGACAATCTCCGCTACCTTGATCTTTTATCCTTAAATTGTTACACTTGCATCAGATATCATCAAATTATACAAACATGAGATTGTCTCCTCCTGACTATGTACCATAAATTGGAATTCGAGTGATTTATGCTATGTAAGCAGGGGTTGACATTTTCTAATATCTACATTACTACATGGATTGAAGAACTGCCTACCTTCTACATTACTACATGGATTGAAGAACTTTAACTTGTAAACTGTTATATCTGCTATCATAGCTGTATACATAGATGAGATAGTCTCCTCCTGACTATGTACCATAAATTAGATTTTAAATGATTTATGCTACTTAGGCGGGGGTTGACATTGTCTACACTCTACATTACTACATGGATTGAAGAACTGCAACTTGTAAACTGTTAGATCAGCTATCATAACTGTATATCAAAATGAGATTGTCTCCTCCTGACTATGTACCATAAATTGGATTTTGAATGATTTATGCTATGTAGGCGGGGGTTGACATTGTCTACCTTCTACATTACTACATGGATTGAAGAACTGCCTACCTTCTACATTAATACATGGATTGAAGAACTGTAACCTCTTAACTGTTAGATCTGCTATCATAGCTTTATACAATGATGAGATTGTCTCCTCCTGTCTATGTACCATAAATTGGATTTTGAATGATTTATGCCACTTCGGCAGGCTTGACATTGTCTAATCTGCTACATTACCACATGGATTGAAGAACTGCAACTTGTTAACTGGTAGATCAGCTATCATAGCTTTATACCAAGATAATTGTTTCGTCCTGACTATGTACCATAAATTGGATTTTGAGTGATTTATGCTACGTAAGCGGGGGTTGACATTGTCTACCTTTACATTACTACATGGATTGAAGAACTGCAACTTGTAAACTGTTAGATCAGCTATCATAACTGTATATCAAGATGAGATTGTCTCCTCCTGACTGTACTATAAATTGGATTTTGAGTGATTTATGCTATGTAGGCGGGGGTTGACATTGTCTACCTTCTACATTACTACATGGATTGAAGAACTGCCTACCTTCTACATTAATACATGGATTGAAGAACTGCAACCTCTTAACTGTTAGATCTGCTATCATAACTCATACCATGATGAGATTGTCTCCTCCTGTCTATGTACCATAAATTGGATTTTGAATGATTTATGCTACGTAGGCGGGGGTGGACATTGTCTACCTTCTACATTACTACATGGATTGAAGAACTGCAACTTGTTAACTGACTATCAGCTATCATAGCTGTGTTCTAAGATAAGATTGTCTCCTCCTGACTGTGTACCATAAATTGGATTTTAAATGATTTATGCTACGTAGGCAGGGCAAGTCATTCTTTAACCTTTTACATAACTACATTGATTAGACAACCTCATTTTATTGGTTAAGATTGTTCAATGTATCACCTATCATAGCTTTATACTGAGGAGATTGTCTCCTGACTAAGTAGCTTAAATTTGATATTGAATGATTTAAGCTATGTTTGTGGGGGTTGTCATTCTCAACCTTCTTCATAACATTGATAGAACAACCTCAATTATGTATCAGCTATCATACATTGATGTGATTGTCTCCTCCTGACTATGTAGTATGTACAAATTGGATTTAAATAGTTTTTTTGCTATGTAGGCGATGGTACAACCACATTAGTTCCTATTTTTAATGTTCTCATATATGCTGTACAACCACATTAGTTCCTATTTTTAATGTTCTCATATCTGCTGTACAACCATATTAGTTCTTAATTTTAATGCTCTCATATATGCTGTACATCCACAATTCAAGAATCACAATCTATTATTCTTTTATTTATACAAGTTGATGTGGCAGTATACATTAGTTAATTGTATGTATGGCATAAGATTTGTTTCTTCTGTAAAGTCTCCTACATTTTAGATCAATTTTTGTCATATTTTATTTTTTAAATTTTATTTTTGCAACTATTCTACATACTCTCTGTTTCATGTTTTTAATAGTTGGCTTACTGTTGTACTACTACAGTATCATTTACCTAATAATTAATTTTTAATATATGGCATGAAAATTGTACTATTGCTTCACTCATCATCTTAATATGTCCAATTTGTTTAGAGACATTATGCTATTATTAGTACAAGTGGTGAAATAGAACTCTTAAGTAACTAATTTCATGTTTAAAGTTGGGTAGTAGAAATAAAAATATAATACCTTTCTTTACCTATTGCAGTAATTATTGTGACTAAAATATAATATTGTATTTATATTTCATAGTAATGTAATTGCATTACTGTATTATATTTTCAGTTGTCAAATTAATTGGACTTTCTTTCGACTTTTTTATTGATGTTAGTTTTAATATTGAATTAAAGGTACAAAGTACAAACATAGTTAATGTATTAACCCATTTTAACAAAGCTGTCAGCACATTGATAATAAAACCTAGATGAGATAAGTCTTCCCCCAATCAGTACAAAAATTTAACTTTTTACTTGTGCTACTTACATTTAGTCGACAATCTCCAACCAGTTGTAGGTGCTACCTTGATCTTTTATCATTAAATTGTTACACTTGCATCAGATATCATCAAATTATACAAACATGCGATAGTCTCCTCCTGACTATGTACCATAAATTAGATTTTAAATGATTTATGCTACTTAGGCGGGGGTTGACATTGTCTACACTCTACATTACTACATGGATTGAAGAACTGCAACTTGGAAACTGTTAGATCAGCTATCATAACTGTATACCAAGATGAGATTGTCTCCTCCTGTCTATATACCATAAATTGGATTTTGAATGATTTATGCTATGTAGGTAGAGGTTGACATTTTCTAATCTCTACTTTACTACATGGATTGAAGAACTGCCTACCTTCTACATTACTACATGGATTGAAGAACTGCCTACCTTCTACATTACTACATGGATTGAAGAACTGCCTACCTTCTACATTACTTCATGGATTGAAGAACTGCCTACTTTCTACATTACTACATGGATTGAAGAACTGCAACTTGTTAACTCGTAGATCTGCTATAGCTGTATACCAAGATGAGATTGTCTCCTCCTGATTATGGACCATAAATTGGATTTTGAATGATTTATGCCACTGAGGCAGGGGTTGACATTGTCTAATCTGCTACATTACCACATGGATTAAAGAACTGCAACTTGTTAACTGGTAGATCAGCTATCATAGCTTTATACCAAGATGATTGTCTCCTCCTGTCTATGTACCATATTTTGACTGATTTATGCTACGTAGGCGTGCGTTGACATTTCTACCTTCTAAATTACTACATGGATTGAAGAACTGCAACTTGTAAAATGTTAGATCTGCAATCATAGCTGTATACCAAGATGAGATTGTCTCCTTCTGACTATGTACCATAAATTGGATTTTGTGTGATTTATGCTATGTAGGCGGGGGTTGACATTGTCTACCATCTACATTACTACATGGATTGAAGAACTGCAACTTGTTAACTGACTATCAGCTATTTTAGCTGTGTACCAAGAAGAGATTGTCTCCTCTTGACTATGTACCATAAATTGGATTTTAAATGATTTATGCTACGTAGGCTGGGGAAGTCATTCTGTAACCTTCTACATAACTACATTGATTAAACAACCTCAATTTATTGGTTAAGATTATTCAATGTATCAGCTATCATACATGGATGTGAGTGTCTTTTCCTGACTATCTAGTATGTACAAATTGGATTTAAATGGTTTTTAGCTATGTAGGCGAGGGTTGCAAGTCTCGACCTACATTACTGAATGTTCTCAAATCTGCTGTACAACCACAATAGTTCCTATTTTTAATGTTCTCATATCTGCTGTACAACCACATTAGTTCCTATTATTAATGTTCTCATAGCTGTTGTACAACCACATTAGTTCCTATTTTTAACACGTTCGCTGTGTCAAAAAAATGCGGAAGGTGCCTAAAATGCGGGAATTTTTTTATTTTAAATTATCTTACCTTAGGTTATCCAAAGGCCGGAAATGATGTCTAAAGTTGATTTATGATGTCCTTTTATACCGGAAATGACGTATGTCTCCATGTTACACCGGTGTAACACACGCACTGGTCACTTTCTATGATACACCGGTGTTACATCCGCAGTCTTGGATAGGGTCACTGAATATATATAATTCGATTTATTACTTACTATGTCACTATTATTTCACTAAAAACTATTCTACAACTATCTATAAATTATTTCCATTGTAGAGATTCACTCTTTATGCGGTTTCATGGTAAAACTCAAAACAACCTGCTGCGCACAAACCGGGTTGTTCAGGGCACTGAGGGCAATAGTAGGGTGTCATTTTTACCTTCTTATGGAAATGGGACACTACATCTTTTTATTTTGACCCTTCCATCATTTCCTCTAGTATTGGTCATTTTAATAGAGAATGTTACACCGGTGTTACATACGCATTCTCAGACTTGCCGGTACGTCAAACGGAACGGAACGTGGAGCCCGCTCCCCCACTCATTCAGGCATTGCAGGTTGGCCACAGAACCACCAAAACTCAAGACACCTGCCTAGGACAATAATTCCTGCAAATCCATATACCATGTAACACCGGTGTAACACACGCAGTTTTGGCAATTCCGCGATGTTACACCGGTGTAACATACGCAGCGAACGTGTTAATGTTTCATATCTGCTGTACAACCACGTTATTTCCCATTTTTAATGTTCTCATATCTGCTGTACAACTACATTAGTTCCTATTTTTAATGTTCTTTTATCTGCTGTACAACCATATTAGTTCCTATTATTAATGTTCTCATATCTGCTGTACAACCACATTAGTTTCTATTTTTAATGTTCTCATATCTGCTGTACATCCACATTAGTTCCTATTTTTAATGTTCTCATATCTGCTGTACAACCACATTAGTTCATATTTTTAATGTTCTCATATCTGCTGTACAACCACATTTGTTCCTATTATTAAAGTTCTCATATCTGCTGTACAACCACATTAGTTCCTATTTTTAATGTTCTCATATCTGCTGTACAACTACATTAGTTCCTATTTTTAATGTTCTCATTACTGCTGTACAACCACATTAGTTCCTATTATTAACGTTCTCATATCTGCTGTACAAACACATTAGTTCCTATTTTTAATGTTTCATATCTGCTGTACAACCACATTATTTCCTATTTTTAATGTTCTCATATCTGCTTTACAACCACATTAGTTCCTATTTTTAATGTTCTCATATCTGCTGTACAACCACATTAGTTCCTATTTTTTAATGTTCTCTCATATCTGCTGTACATCCACAATTCAAGAATCACCATCTATTATTGTTCTATTTATACAAGTTGATTGTCAGTATACTTTAGTTAATTCTACTTATTGCACAAGTTTTGTTTCTTCTGGTAAGTTTCCAACATTTTAGGTTAATTTTTGTCATAATTATTTTTTATATTTTATTCTTGCTATATAAACTTAATTCTACATACTTTCTGTGTTTAATGTTTATAATAGTTGGCTTACCAAAATACTACTACAGTATCATTTACCTAATAATTGTATTTTCCTATATGGCATGAAAATTTTACTATTGCTTCACTCAACAACTCAATATGTCCAATTTGTTTAAGGACAATATGCTATTATTAGAAAAAGTGGTGAAATAAGTAACTAATTTTATGTTTAAAGTTAGGTAGGCCTAGTAGAAATAAAAATATAATACCTTTCTTTACCTTTTGCAGTAATTGTTGTGAATAAAATATAACATTGTAAGTATAATTCATAGAAGTGTAATTGCAATACTGTATTATATTTTCATTTGTCAAATTAATTGGACTTTCTTTTGACTTTCTTATTGATGTTTTAATATTGAATTAAAGGTACAAACATAGTTAATGTATTGACCCATTTTAACAAAGCTGTCAGCACATTGATAATAAACCTAGGTGAGAAGTCTTCTCCTGATCAATACAAAAATTGAACTTTTTACTTATGCTACTTACATTTAGCTGACAATCTCCAACCTGTTGTAGGTGCTACCTTGATCTTTTATCATTAAATTGTTACACTTGCATCATCTATCATCAATTTATACAAACATGAGATTGTCTCCTCCTGACTATGTACATAAATTGGATTTTGAATGATTTATGCTATGTAGGTAGGGTTTGTCATCTTCTAATCTCTACATTACTACATGGATTGAACTGCTTACCTTCTACATTACTACATGGATTGAAGAACTGCTTACCTTCTACATTACTACATGGATTGAAGAACTGCTTACCTTCTACATTACTACATGGATTGAAGAACTGCTTACCTTCTACATTACTACATGGATTGAAGAACTGCTTACCTTCTAAACCTTTACTACATGGATTGAAGAACTGCTTACCTTCTAGATTACTACATGGATTGAAGAACTGCTTACCTTCTAGATTACTACATGGATTGAATAACTACAACTTGTTTACTCGTAGATCTGATATAGCTGTATACCAAGATGAGATTGTCTCCTCCTGACTATGTACCATAAATTGGATTTTTGAATGATTTATGCTACGTAGGCGGGGGTTGAAATTGTCTAATCTCTACATTACTACATGGATTTAAGAACTGCTTACCTTCTACATTACTACATGGATTGAAGAACTGCTTACCTTCTACATTACTACATGGATTGAAGAACTGCTTACCTTCTACATTACTACATGGATTGAAGAACTGCTTACCTTCTAGATTACTACATGGATTGAAGAACTGCTTACCTTCTACATTACTACATGGATTGAATAACTACAACTTGTTTACTCGTAGATCTGCTATAGCTGTATACCAAGATGAGATTGTCTCCTCCTGACTATGTACCATAAATTGGATTTTGAATGATTTATGCTACGTAGGCGGGGGTTGAAATTGTCTAATCTCTACATTACTACATGGATTTAAGAACTGCTTACCTTCTACATTACTGACATTCCGTAATGTTTAGGGCTGTAGTACAGACTACAGACTAAACAGTTGACATGGATGAAGAACTGCATCTTGTAAACTGTTGGATCTGCTATCATAACTGTATATCAAGATGAGATTGTCTCCTCCTGACTATGTACCATAAATTGGATTTTGAGTGATTTAAGCTACGTAGGCGGGGGTTGACATTGTCTACCTTCTTCATTACTACATGGATTGAAGAATTGCAACTTGTAAACTGTTAGATCTGCTATCATAACTGTATATCAAGATGAGATTGTCTCCTCCTGACTATGTATCATAAATTGGATTTTGAGTGATTTAAGCTACGTAGGCGGGGGTTGACATTGTCTACCTTCTTCATTACTACATGGATTGAAGAACTGCAACTTGTAAACTGTTAGGTCTGCTATCATACCTCTATACCAAGATGAGATTGTCTCCTGACTGTACTATAAATTGGATTTTGAACGATTTATGCTATGTAGGCGGGGGTTGGTACTGTCTAATCTCTACATTACTACATAGATTGAAGAACTGCAACTTTTAAACTATTAGATAAGCTATCATAACTGTGTAACTGTTAGATAAGCTATCATAACTGTATCAAGATGAGATTGTCTCCTCCTGACTATGTACCATAAATTGGATTTTGAATGATTTATGCTAAGTAGGCGGGGGTTGACACTGTCTAATCTCTACATTACTACATGGATTGAAGAACTGCAACTTGTAAACTGTTAAATAAGCTATCATACTTGTATCAAGATGAGATTGTCTCCTCCTGACTATGTACCATAAATTGGATTTTGAATGATATATGCTACGTAGACGGGAGTTGACATTGTCTATTCTGCTACATTTTTTGCTCCAAAGATTTTTAATTTGAATATGAGAAGAAATCTATTGGCACCGCTCCCAACTCTGAGAAAATTCTCATTTCTGCTCCAGAGGCTCTTAGACTTCCAGTGTATCACGATGAGGCTGTGCAGTAGACTGACATTACATGAGCCAAATCAGGTGAGTAGGGCGATATCAGCTGATTTGTAATTCTATCAAATACTTCTAGCTAAATCTACCAATTGCATAGAAGAATTCAGCTAAATAATAAGCAAGTCATGTATCACTTGTCACCTGGAATTGTAATTATAATAGTATTTTTGTGTTCTTTTTTGCCATTTAGCACATGGGACGTCATGTCATGGGAGTTGAGCGGTATTCCTACAGTCTTTTTTCCTGGGTACACTCTTCTTTTCTTGGTACCATAGTTTTTGTGTGTTCCTATACATTAGCAGTATTAAGTAATGTTTAACTAATATGCCCAAGTAGGGTAACAATTTACATACTGATACTCCATCTTCCATACTGATATTCCATCAGATTTTGAATAGACAATGTTTATTTACCCAATAATTTTGGCAAATTTTTTATGTGGTGTGAAATCTTGACTTTTATTCAATTCTTTTTAAGATATTGAGTTTACTAAGGAACTTCAATGTATCAGGTTCTTCTTTAATATTTGTGGGTATATATTTTACAAATGTTGAACTTATTCTTATTAGTTGGGTTTAACTTTTAGTTGTTAACTTATTAACAATAACTAACTAACAACTAACAATATTATTAACAAACTAATAAGTTAACAAATGTTAACTTATTAGTTGGGTTTTTTTTTTTAAATTCCAGGCTGTGCCATTGTTGAGTGATTTACATTTTTTTTCATAGTGTCATATGAATGTGAATGATTATTAGTATTATTGGAGGTTCTGGCTATACTTGCTGTTTCCAGAACATCAAACCATAAACTGTGATAATATTTATTTTTTTCAGTGGTCATTATTTTTTTAGCTTTAACATTGGTTCCAACAGCTCCTTTATGACATTTTAAAATTTCATGAAGATAATTTTTTGATGTTGAGCCAAATAGGCAAAATCCATACGATATATAAGAATGAATCTAGGAAAATTATATAATCTTCAATGTTTGTAAATTACAGAGAAGTGAAATTTTTAAAATAGCATAGATACCGGAATTTACTTTTGCTAGGAAAGCACGAATTTGGTTATTCCAGATCAAATTTTCATCAATTTCTAATCCCAAAACGTTTGTATTTCTCTCCCTTGCAACAATATCATTTTTTTAGAATTATTAAGGGTTCTTTCTGATGTGTATTTAGATAAGTTTTAAATTGTAAACTTTTTTGTATTTCAGGTCATATTGAAGTTTTTTAAAAAGGTAGTTAAATTTTAAATAGGCAGGGGTTGACAATTTCTAATCTCTACATTACTACATGGATTGAAGAACTGCCTACCTTCTACATTACTACATGGATTTAAGAACTGCAACTTGTAAACTGTTAGATCAGCTATCATAGCTGTATACCAAGATGAGATTGTCTCCTCCAGTAAAATGGATTTTGAATGATTTAATGCTAATCGGCCCACTTGAAGTGTTTTCTTAATCAATATAACTTAATTAACAAGATTAAATGTTTATCTATAAATGAAAAGGCTGTGTTTATTATATATAAATGAAAAGGCTGTGTTTATATTGTGTGAACTAACACTTAATTAATAAAAAGGAATAAGATATCAGATGCACCATTTACTTAATGTGTGACAGTCAAAATTTATTGTTTATCGTTAAACTTTAATCTATGCGTTTTGGAGCTCATTTCATTACTAAATAGCTAGTTTTGCATGCTTGAGACTGCCAGAGGCCGCATTATAAACATTGGTCTGTTAGACCTAAGTCACAATTATCTTAATATTTTTATTTTTTATTAAATTATTATTTCCAATATTCAATTTTTCTTATTCAATCAGGTTTTTCCAGTTTTTATTTGTAACTGTACAGTGCTCCCTTAATTTGTCTTAATAGTTGAGAACTCTGCAGGAAGCAACTCGGCTATGGTTTCCTCTTATTCCAGTATTCCAGTTAACTTTCGCACCAGAACTAACCAACTAACCAGCTAACCAACTAACCATAACTAACCAGCTAACCAGAACTAACCAACTAACCAGCTAACCAACTAACCAGCTAACCAACTAACCAGCTAACCAACTAACCATAACTAACCAGCTAACCAACTAACCAGAACTAACCAGAACTAACCAACTAACCAGCTAACCAACTAACCAGAACTAACCAGCTAACCAACTAACCATAACTAACCAGCTAACCAACTAACCATAACTAACCAGCTAACCAACTAACCAGCTAACCAACTAACCAACTAACCATAACTAACCAGCTAACCAACTAACCAGCTAACCAACTAACCAACTAACCATAACTAACCAACTAACCAACTAACCAGCTAACCAACTAACCATAACTAACCAGCTAACCAACTAACCAGAACTAACCAGCTAACCAACTAACCATAACTAACCAGCTAACCAACTAACCAGAACTAACCAGAACTAACCAACTAACCAGCTAACCAACTAACCATAACTAACCAGCTAACCAACTAACCAGAACTAACCAGCTAACCAACTAACCATAACTAACCAGCTAACCAACTAACCATAACTAACCAGCTAGAACTAACCATAACTAACCAGCTAACCAACTAACCAGCTAACCAACTAACCAACTAACCATAACTAACCAACTAACCAACTAACCAGCTAACCAACTAACCATAACTAACCAGCTAACCAACTAACCAGAACTAACCAGCTAACCAACTAACCATAACTAACCAGCTAACCAACTAACCAGAACTAACCAGAACTAACCAACTAACCAGCTAACCAACTAACCATAACTAACCAGCTAACCAACTAACCAGAACTAACCAGCTAACCAACTAACCATAACTAACCAGCTAACCAACTAACCAGAACTAACCAGCTAACCAACTAACCATAACTAACCATAACTAACCAACTAACCAGAACTAACCAGAACTAACCAACTAACCAGCTAACCAACTAACCATAACTAACCAGCTAACCAACTAACCAGAACTAACCAACTAACCAGCTAACCAACTAACCATAACTAACCAGCTAACCAGCTAACCAACTAACCATAACTAACCAGCTAACCAACTAACCATAACTAACCAGCTAACCAACTAACCAACTAACCAGCTAACCAGCTAACCAACTAACCATAACTAACCAGCTAACCAGCTAACCAACTAACCATAACTAACCAGCTAACCAACTAACCATAACTAACCAGCTAACCAACTAACCAACTAACCAGCTAACCAACTAACCATAACTAACCAACTAACCAGCTAACCAACTAACCAGCTAACCAACTAACCATAACTAACCAGCTAACCAACTAACCAACTAACCAGCTAACCAACTAACCATAACTAACCAGCTAACCAGCTAACCAACTAACCATAACTAACCAGCTAACCAACTAACCATAACTAACCAGCTAACCAACTAACCATAACTAACCAGCTAACCAACTAACCATAACTAACCAACTAACCAGCTAACCAACTAACCATAACTAACCAGCTAACCAACTAACCAGAACTAACCAACTAACCAGCTAACCAACTAACCATAACTAACCAGCTAACCAGCTAACCAACTAACCATAACTAACCAGCTAACCAACTAACCATAACTAACCAGCTAACCAACTAACCATAACTAACCAGCTAACCAACTAACCATAACTAACCAGCTAACCAACTAACCATAACTAACCAGCTAACCAGCTAACCAACTAACCATAACTAACCAGCTAACCAGCTAACCATAACTAACCAGCTAACCAACTAACCATAACTAACCAGCTAACCAGCTAACCAACTAACCATAACTAACCAGCTAACCAGCTAACCAACTAACCATAACTAACCAGCTAACCAGCTAACCAACTAACCATAACTAACCAGCTAACCAACTAACCATAACTAACCAGCTAACCAACTAACCATAACTAACCAGCTAACCAACTAACCAGAACTAACCAACTAACCAGCTAACCAACTAACCATAACTAACCAGCTAACCAGCTAACCAACTAACCATAACTAACCAGAACTAACCAGCTAACCAACTAACCAGAACTAACCAACTAACCAGCTAACCAACTAACCATAACTAACCAGCTAACCAACTAACCGACTAGAACTAACCAACTAGAATTAACCAGAACTTGGTTAGTTCTACCAACTAGAACTAACCAACTAGAATTAACTAACTAACTAGAACTAACTAACTAGTAGAACTAACTAAATTACTAGAACTAACTAACTAGAACCAACTAACTTACTAACTAGAGCCAACTAACTTACTAACTAGAATTAACTAACTTACTAACTAACTAGAACTTGCTAACTAGAACTAACTAACTAGAACTAACTAGAACCTACTAGAACTAACTAACTAGATCTAACCAACTTACTAGAACTAACTAACTAGAACCATTGATTATATAAACCTACAATAGATAAACCATCTAATAGGAATATCTGTGCCAGTAATTTTGTTAGTTTGTGTGGCCCGCAACCACAGCTGGTTTAAACTGCATTACATTTACATGGGACTATACTAGCGCTCCACAATGGACCACAAAAACAGCTGATATTTTGAGACTCAAAATTTAACATTGGATGGGAAATCTATTTGTGTATAAAATCAATGCTAGAACTAACTATAATTAATTAGAACTAACTAACTAGAACTAACTAACTAGAACTAACTAACTAGAACTAACTAACTAGAACTAACTAACTAGAACTAACTAACTAAGTAATCTAACGAACTAACTATAACTTCTAACTAACTAACTAATCTAATGAAATAACTATAACTAACTAACTATAACTAACTAACTATAACTAACTAACTATAACTAACTAACTATAACTAACTAACTATAACTAACATCGTACTAACAGTACTAACTAGAACTAACTAATCAGAACTAACCAACTAACTATCTAGAACTAACTGGAACTAACTAGAAGTAACTAACTGGAACTAACTAACAAGGCAGTTGACAATAATCAATACACCACTGATAACGCTGAATGTCCACACTGCTCCCAGTCTGACTCATCACTAACAACCACACTAAAACAAAATCCTTCACTTGACCCCTTATTTGGAATTTATTGTCAATATATGGTGATTGTTTCATTGCTTACTTCAATTGTAGCTTTTACATTGCTTTCAGGTACATCGGAATCTAATTTCATTCTATTGTGATTTATTTAATAAATATATTAATATATAATCAATGTAATTTTTTATTAGAAATTTTTGTATTAGTCATAATTTTTCTTGTTGTGTTGTAATGATGAGACTTCTGAAATGTAAATTGAATAAGGTTTAATAAGATCCGATTAAAAGAGTTAACTCATATGCCTACGAGCTACTTCAAGAAATTACAAATGGTTTGGTTTTGTCTTTTCCAGTCTATTAAGTATAAACTGATTTGTTTGAAATTTATGCTTGGTTGACTGGTATAGGCATTTCTCAAAACACCTTCTGTTCTAGAACCCAGTTAAATGGATTTCACTGAGATAAGAAGTGGATGTCTGCTTGTTCCTGTTGCATTTGAATGTCCTGAATAGGATTTTAAGCTCTTCTGATGTCTTAAATATTACTGAGAGAAGCATTGTATTGAAAAAGTGTTGTCATCATATCTATATCTAAAAACTATCGAATATTAACTTTATAATCTGTTCATTTGAATGTTTCTTGTGTAGTATTCTAAATTAAGTGAAGAATATATTTTAAGATATTAACAGGAAAATGTGTAAAAACATTTTGTCTTCAGGGAGAGTGATGAGTATTATTTATTTAATGTAATAAATAAAATGTTTTTATTGTTTGTGTGAGTAATTGTGAACTTTTACTTTTAAGTAATGTTGATTACTCTTTAAATAAATACTGTACTGGTAAAATTATTAATCCAACAGGCATTACATGCTATTTCCTTCCTCATCAGTCCAGAATGATTTCAACACAGATAAGGGCACTTCTTTGCTGTGCTTATTATTCATGTCCAATCCCCATACAGTGAAAGCAAATAAATCCAAATTTAAACTTGTCAAATTTAATAAAGCTCTTATAATTAGTTAGCTTTTTTATGGTTTATATAATGCTCTTAAGATAGACAAATATACAACAATTCTAAACTCAATGATGGAAAAGACAAATATACAACAATTGTAAACTCCATGATGGAAAAGGAATACAGGAGTATTTATTTTTTTATATTTTTATTAATGAGTGGAGCTACATTTTTTATGAAAATAAAAAGGTTGTGTTTGGAATTACTTAGTTGAATTAGAATATGGTTGCAAATAATAAGAAATTTTGTTTTTTCCATGTCAATTATAAATTTATAATATTTAAAAATTAATGCTTTGACTGAAAGGCATTTATCAAGCAATCTTCTTTACATAGGTCTTTATTGGGTTCCTGTTACTCTTATATTTGAATGTCTTGGATGGAACTGTATAATCTTGAATTTTAAGAATTTGTACAAGTATGTAGATATTATAACTACATATTATGGTGACTTGTAGCAACACATTATTACTTATTTTCAGTTACTATATTTTCATGCTTACATATGCCTGATTTATTGTAAATAAAGAAAACTGAAGGAAAAGGTGAACATGACATTGTGTTATTCCATGTCAGGTGTAGGATTACACTATATTAAATGCAAATTACATAATATATTCTACCTTAATGTTTGCATTGTAGTTGATCAGTTCATTTGATAATTTATTATGTCAGCCATAGAGAAACATTTACATTTTTTTATGAAGACCATACTCAACCTGTCTTTCTTTACAATGATCTGGGAAAATAAAATGTTAAGTTGAACAAAGTAATCAGTTAAGATTAACAGAAGCAAAGAAGTAAGTAATTTAATATTATTTGCGGAGAACAGATCCACACACTTCAACAGATCCACACACTTCGACAGATCCACACAATTCAACAGATCCACACACTTCAACAGATCCATACACTTCAACAGATCCACACAACACTTCAATATATCCGCACAACACTTCAACATATCTGCACAACACTTCAACATATCCGCACAACACTTCAACATATCCGCACAACACTTCAACAGATCCGCACAACACTTCAACAGATCCATACACTTCAACAGATCCATACACTTCAACAGATCCACACAACACTTCAACATATCCGCACAACACTTCAACAGATCCACACAACACTTCAACAGATCCACACAACACTTCAACAGATCCACACAACACTTCAACAGATCCACACAACACTTCAACAGATCCACACACTTCAACATATCCACACACTTCAACAAATCCACACACTTCAACAGATCAACACACTTCAACAGATCAACACACTTCAACAGATCAACACACTTCGGATGAAAGAAACTCTTGCAATCAACACACTGCACTTTTGACTTAACTGATTTAAGTGACAACACAATGGCCACAAGAATCAGAATCTGACATTATTATTTTTAATTGGACAAAAATGGAAAAAATAAGGGAAAAAATCTATGCTGGTTTGAATAAGACAATAATTGAAATATATTAAATACTGAAAATACACTGATAGTTTTAACCATACATTAATTACAATTCAGAAAAGGATTCAAAACATGCACATGCACAAACTAATTAACAAGAACTAACAAGGTAGCTGACAATAATCAATACACCACTGATAACGCTGAATTTCCACACTGCTCCCAGTCTGACTCCATCACTGAACAACCACACTGAGTGACTCATCACTGAACAACCACACTGTCTGACTCATCACTGAACAACCACACTGAGTCTGACTCTATCACTGAACAACCACACTAAAACAAAATCCTTCACTTTGACCCCTTATTTGGAATTTTTTGTCAATAAATGGTATTTGTTTCATTGCTTACTTCAATTGTAGCTTTTACAGCTTTCAGTTGCATCGGAATCCAATTTCATTCTATTGTGATTTATTTAATAAATATATTAATATATAATCAATGTAATTTTTTATAAGAAATTGATTTTTATAGTCATAATTTTTCTTGTGTTGTAGTAGTAACGATAAGACTTCTGAAATGTAAATTGAATAAGGTTTATAAGATCCGATTAAAAGAGTTAACTCATATGCCTACGAGCTACTTCAAGAAATTACAAATGGTTTGGTTTTGTCTTTTCCAGTCTATTAAGTATAAACTGATTTGTTTGAAATTTATGCTCAATTGACTGTCTGAAATGTAAATTGAATAAGGTTTAATAAGATCCGATTAAAAGAGTTAACTCATATGCCTACGAGCTACTTCAAGAAATTACAAATGGTTTGGTTTTGTCTTTTCCAGTCTATTAAGTATAAACTGATTTGTTTGAAATTTATGCTTAGTTGACTGGTATAGGCATTTCTCAAACACCTTCTGTTCTAGAACCCAGTTAAATGGATTTCACTGAGATAAGAAGTGGATGTCTTCACATTGGAATTTTATTTCATTCTATTGTGATTTATTTAATAAATATATTAATATATAATCAATGTAATTTTTTATAAGAAATTTTTGTATTAGTCATAATTTTTCTTGTTGTGTTGTAACGATAAGACTTCTGAATTGTAAATTGAATAAGGTTTATAAGATCCGATTAAAAGAGTTCTCATATGCCTACGAGCTACTTCAAGAAATTACAAATGGTTTGGTTTTGTCTTTCCAGTCTATTAAGTATAAACTGATTTGTTTGAAATTTATGCTTAGTTGACTGGTATAGGCATTTCTCAAACACCTTCTGTTCTAGAACCCAGTTAAATGGATTTCACTGAGATAAGAAGTGGATGTCTGCTTGTTCCTGTTGCATTTGAATGTCCTGAATAGGATTTTAAGCGCTTCTGATGTCTTAAATATTACTGAGAGAAGCATTGTATTGAAAAAGTGTTGTCATCATATCTATATCTAAAAACTATCGAATATTAACTTTATAATCTGTTCATTTGAATGTTTCTTGTGTAGTATTCTAAATTAAGTGAAGAATATATTTTAAGATATTAACAGGAAAATGTGTAAAAACATTTTGTCTTCAGGGAGGAGTGATGAGTATTATTTATTTAATGTAATAAATAAAATGTTTTTATTGTTTGTGTGAGTAATTGTGAACTTTTACTTTTAAGTAATGTTGATTACTCTTTAAATAAATACTGTACTGGTAAAATTATTAATCCAACAGGCATTACATGCTATTTCCTTCCTCATCAGTCCAGAATGATTTCAACACAGATAAGGGCACTTCTTTGCTGTGCTTATTATTCATGTCCAATCCCCATACAGTGAAAGCAAATAAATCCAAATTTAAACTTGTCAAATTTAATAAAGCTCTTATAATTAGTTAGCTTTTTTATGGTTTATATAATGCTCTTAAGATAGACAAATATACAACAATTCTAAACTCAATGATGGAAAAGACTAATATACAACAATTGTAAACTCCATGATGGAAAAGGAATACAGGAGTTTTTATTTTTTTAATTTTTATTAATGAGTGGAGCTACATTTTTTATGAAAATAAAAAGGTTGTGTTTGGAATTACTTAGTTGAATTAGAATATGGTTGCAAATAATAAGAAATTTTGTTTTTTCCATGTCAATTATAAATTTATAATATTTAAAAATTAATGCTTTGACTGTGAAAGGCATTTATCAAGCAATCTTCTTTACATAGGTCTTTATTGGGTTCCTGTTACTCTTATATTTGAATGTCTTGGATGGAACTGTATAATCTTGAATTTTAAGAATTTTAAAGTATGTAGATATTATAACTACATATTATGGTGACTTGTAGCAACACATTATTACTTATTTTCAGTTACTATATTTTCATGCTTACATATGCCTGATTTATTGTAAATAAAGAAAACTGAAGGAAAAGGTGAACATGACATTGTGTTATTCCATGTCAGGTGTAGGATTACACTATATTAAATGCAAATTACATAATATATTCTACCTTAATGTTTGCATTGTAGTTGATCAGTTCATTTGATAATTTATTATGTCAGCCATAGAGAAACATTTACATTTTTTTATGAAGACCATACTCAACCTGTCTTTCTTTACAATGATCTGGGAAAATAAAATGTTAAGTTGAACAAAGTAATCAGTTAAGATTAACAGAAGCAAAGAAGTAAGTAATTTAATATTATTTGCGGAGAACAGATCCACACACTTCAACAGATCCACACACTTCGACAGATCCACACAATTCAACAGATCCACACACTTCAACAGATCCATACACTTCAACAGATCCACACAACACTTCAATATATCCGCACAACACTTCAACATATCTGCACAACACTTCAACATATCCGCACAACACTTCAACAGATCCGCACAACACTTCAACAGATCCATACACTTCAACAGATCCATACACTTCAACAGATCCACACAACACTTCAACATATCCGCACAACACTTCAACAGATCCACACAACACTTCAACAGATCCACACAACACTTCAACAGATCCACACAACACTTCAACAGATCCACACAACACTTCAACAGATCCACACACTTCAACATATCCACACACTTCAACAAATCCACACACTTCAACAGATCAACACACTTCAACAGATCAACACACTTCAACAGATCAACACACTTCGGATGAAAGAAACTCTTGCAATCAACACACTGCACTTTTGACTTAACTGATTTAAGTGACAACACAATGGCCACAAGAATCAGAATCTGACATTATTATTTTTAATTGGACAAAAATGGAAAAAATAAGGGAAAAAATCTATGCTGGTTTGAATAAGACAATAATTGAAATATATTAAATACTGAAAATACACTGATAGTTTTAACCATACATTAATTACAATTCAGAAAAGGATTCAAAACATGCACATGCACAAACTAATTAACAAGAACTAACAAGGTAGCTGACAATAATCAATACACCACTGATAACGCTGAATTTCCACACTGCTCCCAGTCTGACTCCATCACTGAACAACCACACTGAGTGACTCATCACTGAACAACCACACTGTCTGACTCATCACTGAACAACCACACTGAGTCTGACTCTATCACTGAACAACCACACTAAAACAAAATCCTTCACTTTGACCCCTTATTTGGAATTTTTTGTCAATAAATGGTATTTGTTTCATTGCTTACTTCAATTGTAGCTTTTACAGCTTTCAGTTGCATCGGAATCCAATTTCATTCTATTGTGATTTATTTAATAAATATATTAATATATAATCAATGTAATTTTTTATAAGAAATTGATTTTTATAGTCATAATTTTTCTTGTGTTGTAGTAGTAACGATAAGACTTCTGAAATGTAAATTGAATAAGGTTTATAAGATCCGATTAAAAGAGTTAACTCATATGCCTACGAGCTACTTCAAGAAAGTACAAATGGTTTGGTTTTGTCTTTTCCAGTCTATTAAGTATAAACTGATTTGTTTGAAATTTATGCTCAATTGACTGTCTGAAATGTAAATTGAATAAGGTTTAATAAGATCCGATTAAAAGAGTTAACTCATATGCCTACGAGCTACTTCAAGAAATTACAAATGGTTTGGTTTTGTCTTTTCCAGTCTATTAAGTATAAACTGATTTGTTTGAAATTTATGCTTAGTTGACTGGTATAGGCATTTCTCAAACACCTTCTGTTCTAGAACCCAGTTAAATGGATTTCACTGAGATAAGAAGTGGATGTCTTCACATCAGAATTTTATTTCATTCTATTGTGATTTATTTAATAAATATATTAATATATAATCAATGTAATTTTTTATAAGAAATTTTTGTATTAGTCATAATTTTTCTTGTTGTGTTGTAACGATAAGACTTCTGAATTGTAAATTGAATAAGGTTTATAAGATCCGATTAAAAGAGTTCTCATATGCCTACGAGCTACTTCAAGAAATTACAAATGGTTTGGTTTTGTCTTTCCAGTCTATTAAGTATAAACTGATTTGTTTGAAATTTATGCTTAGTTGACTGGTATAGGCATTTCTCAAACACCTTCTGTTCTAGAACCCAGTTAAATGGATTTCACTGAGATAAGAAGTGGATGTCTGCTTGTTCCTGTTGCATTTGAATGTCCTGAATAGGATTTTAAGCTCTTCTGATGTCTTAAATATTACTAAGAGAAGCATTGTATTGAAAAAGTGTTGTCAGCATATCTACATCTAATAACTAAAAACTACTGCATATTAACTTTCTATAATCTGTTCATTTTAATGTTTCTTGTGTAGTATTCTAAATTAAGTGAAGAATATATTTTAAGATATTAACAGGAAAATGTGTAAAAACATTTTGTCTTCAGGGAGGAGTGATGAGTATTATTTATTTAATGTAATAAATAAAATGTTTTTATTGTTTGTGTGAGTAATTGTGAACTTTTACTTTTAAGTAATGTTGATTACTCTTTAAATAAATACTGTACTGGTAAAATTATTAATCCAACAGGCATTACATGCTATTTCCTTCCTCATCAGTCCAGAATGATTTCAACACAGATAAGGGCACTTCTTTGCTGTGCTTATTATTCATGTCCAATCCCCATACAGTGAAAGCAAATAAATCCAAATTTAAACTTGTCAAATTTAATAAAGCTCTTATAATTAGTTAGCTTTTTTATGGTTTATATAATGCTCTTAAGATAGAGACAAATATACAACAATTCTAAACTCAATGATGAAAAAGACTAATATACAACAATTGTAAACTCCATGATGGAAAAGGAATACAGGAGTTTTTATTTTTTTTTTATTTTTATTAATGAGTGGAGGTAAATTTTTAATGAAAATAAAAAGGTTGTGTTTGGAATTACTTAGTTGAATTAGAATATGGTTGCAAATAATAAGAAATTTTGTTTTTTCCATGTCAATTATAAATTTATAATATTTAAAAATTAATGCTTTGACTGTGAAAGGCATTTATCAAGCAATCTTCTTTACATAGGTCTTTATTGGGTTCCTGTTACTCTTATATTTGAATGTCTTGGATGGAACTGTATAATCTTGAATTTTAAGAATTTGTACAAGTATGTAGATATTATAACTACATATTATGGTGACTTGTAGCAACACATTATTACTTATTTTCAGTTACTATATTTTCATGCTTACATATGCCTGATTTATTGTAAATAAAGAAAACTGAAGGAAAAGGTGAACATGACATTGTGTTATTCCATGTCAGGTGTAGGATTACACTATATTAAATGCAAATTACATAATATATTATTCTACCTTAATGTTTGCATTGTAGTTGATCAGTTCATTTGATAATTTATTATGTCAGCCATAGAGAAACATTTACATTTTTTTATGAAGACCATACTCAACCTGTCTTTCTTTACAATGATCTGGGAAAATAAAATGCTAAGTTGAACAAAGTAATCAGTTAAGATTAACAGAAGCAAAGAAGTAAGTAATTTAATATTATTTGCGGAGAACAGATCCACACACTTCAACAGATCCACACACTTCGACAGATCCACACAATTCAACAGATCCACACACTTCAACAGATCCATACACTTCAACAGATCCACACAACACTTCAATATATCCACACAACACTTCAACATATCCGCACAACACTTCAACATATCCGCACAACACTTCAACATATCCGCACAACACTTCAACAGATCCGCACAACACTTCAACAGATCCATACACTTCAACAGATCCATACACTTCAACAGATCCACACAACACTTCAGCAGATCCATACACTTCAACATATCCGCACAACACTTCAACATCCGCACTACACTTCAACAGATCCACACAACACTTCATCCACACAACACTTCAACAGATCCACACAACACTTCAACAGATCCACACAACACTTCAACAGATCCACACAACACTTCAACAGATCCACACAACACTTCAACAGATCCACACAACACTTCAACAGATCCACACAACACTTCAACAGATCAACACACTTCAACAGATCAACACACTTCAACAGATCAACACACTTCAACAGATCAACACACTTCAACAGATCAACACACTTCGGATGAAAGAAACTCTTGCAATCGACACACTGCACTTTAGACTTAACTGATTTAAGTGACAACACAATGGCCACAAGAATCAGAATCTGACATTATTTTTAATTTGAAAAAAATGGAAAAAATATGGGAAAACATCTATGCTGGTTTGAATAAGACAATAATTGAAATATATTAAATACTGAAAATACACTGATAGTTTTAACCCTCGATCCGGTCACCATATTTTTCAGTATTGGGTCGCAATTTTTGGCCAATTTGTAAGATGTTTTTATAAAATTCATAAAAATAAGTAAATTGTAATAAAACTACTTGTTTATGGTATAAAAATGATCTCAAGAATGTAGGCTACCAGATAATGTATAAAAACTTAACCTAAAGATATTTTTGATTTTTTTATGGTACGTTACTTTGGAAATTTTTTTTCATAAGTTGCGAAAGGGGGTGGGGGTACCCATTGGATACAATGTTGTGATAATAAATTTTTAAATGTGACATAGTAAAAATGTCCTAAATTTTATCTAGTTTCAGAAAATATATACATTATATACGTTTAGAAGTATACAATATGTCTTATAAATTTATAAATGGATTCAATACAAAACCTAAAAATTTGTTGCCACGGTAACAGCAACAATGAAAAATATTTTATAAATTTTCTATGGACACTACAAAGTTGATTTATATTTTAAAATTTAGCTAGAAACATGCTCTATAACGGATTTATTACAACGATTTATAACGGATAGTTACAACAGAAAAACCAAGTATTTACTGTGAGTGCAAACAAACAACGAATCGTACAAAGCGTCCAATATAGCGACAGCGTGAATTCAATAGCTACTTTCACAAAGCCGTGTAAATTATCGATTTAAAATAACCGACTATTAAGTTATAAAGAATTATTCGATGGTTAACGTAGTTTCCGAATAGATCAAAATCATTGCCGTAGCTTGTCATATGCGCATTCTATGACCTGTTTAGCGAAGCACGGCGTGAAGTTCGCAATTGCGAACTTGCGCGTTTTATCAACGCCAAAACAGTTCGCGAACTTGCCCAGATGGAGGGTTAACCATACATTAATTACAATTCAGAAAAGGATTCAAAACATGCACATGCACAAACTAATTAACAAGAACTAACAAGGTAGCTGACAATAATCAATACACCACTGATAACGCTGAATTTCCACACTGCTCCCAGTCTGACTCCATCACTGAACAACCACACTGAGTCTGACTCATCACTGAACAACCACACTGAGTCTGACTATCACTGAACAACCACACTAAAACAAAATCCTTCACTTTGACCCCTTATTTGGAATTTTTTGTCAATAAATGGTATTTGTTTCATTGCTTACTTCAATTGTAGCTTTTACATTGCTTTCAGTTGCATCGGAATCCAATTTCATTCTATTGTGATTTATTTAATAAATATATTAATATATAGTCAATGTAATTTTTTATAAGAAATTGATTTTTATAGTCATAATTTTTCTTGTGTTGTAGTAACGATAAGACTTCTGAAATGTAAATTGAATAAGGTTTATAAGATCCGATTAAAAGAGTTAACTCATATGCCTACGAGCTACTTCAAGAAATTACAAATGGTTTGGTTTTGTCTTTTCCAGTCTATTAAGTATAAACTGATTTGTTTGAAATTTATGCTTAGTTGACTGGTATAGGCATTTCTCAAACACCTTCTGTTCTAGAACCCAGTTAAATGGATTTTACTGAGATAAAGAAGTGGATGTCTGCTTATTCCTGTTGCATTTGAATGTCCTGAATAGGGTTTTAAGCTCTTCTGATGTCTTAAATATTACTAAGAGAAGCATTGTATTGAAAAAGTGTTGTCGTCATATCTATATCTAAAAACTATCGAATATTAACTCTATAATCTGTTCATTTGAATGTTTCTTGTGTAGTATTCTAAATTAAGTGAAGAATATATTTTAAGATATTAACAGGAAACTGTGTAAAAACATTTTTTCTTTAGGGAGGAGTGATGAGTATTATTTATTTAATGTAATAAATAAAATGTTTTTATTGTTTGTGTGAGGAAATGTGAACTTTTACACTTAGTAATGTTAATGACTTTAAATAAATACTGTACTGGTAAAATTATTAATCCAACAGATTACATGCTATTTCCTTCCTCATGATTGCAGTCCAGAATGATTTCAACACAGATAAGGGCACTTCTTTGCTGTGCTTATTATTCATGTCCAATCCCCATATAGTGAAAGCAAATAAATCCAAATTTAAACTTGTCAAATTTAATAAAGCTCTTATTATAAATTAGCTTTTTTATGGTTTATATAATGCTCTTAAGATAGAGACAAATATACAACAATTGTAAACTCCATGATGGAAAAGGAATACAGGAGTATTTTTTTTTTTTTTTTACATTTGTTATTTTTATTTTATTCATTCTTAAGACAAGGATCGTGTTATTATTATTAATCATATTCATAAATATGATTGATAATAATCATATTTATTAATGAGTGGAGCTAAATTTTTTTACCAAAATAAAAAGGTTGTGTTTGGAATTACTTAGTTGAATTAGAATAAGGTTGCAAATAATATGAAATGTTGTTTTTTCCAAGTCACTTAATTATAAATTGATAATATTTAAAAATTAATGCTTTGACTGTGAAAGGCATTTATCAAGCAATCTTCTTTACATAGGTCTTTATTGGGTTCCTGTTACTCTTATATTTGAATGTCTTGGATGGAACTGTATAGATAATCTTGAATTTTAAGAATTTGTACTAGTATGTAGATATTATTGAAACTACATATCATGGTGACTTGTAGCCACACATTATTACTTATTTTCAGTTACTATATTGTCATGCTTACATATGCCTGATTTATTGTAAATAAAGAAAACTGAAGGAAAAGGTGAACATGACATTGTCATTGGCATTTGCCATATCAGGTGTAGGATTACTACTTTGCTATTTAAGTTATTATGAAGTTTAAAAACTGGTATTTTTCCAGAAAAGTGGAAAGTAACTAAAATAACAACTATATTTAAGAGTGGAAAAGAAAGTCAAACCACAATCCTGTGGCTATTTTATCTGTCCCAGCAAAAGTTTTTAAAATTATTCACAAAAACATTTATCATTTCAAGAAATATCCTTTTCAATCAGCTTGGGTTATTACCTGGTCGATCTGTTAATACCAATTAAATGTTTTACACAATGTCTCCTCAGGTTTGGACTCAGCGACCCCCCTCCCCCCATCCCCCATATTTCTCGACTTGGCCAAGGCCTTCGACAAGGTGGATCATCTTATTTTATTAAAGAAACTTCAATACTATGGATTGTCGAACAAATTAATTAATTTTTTTACATAATCTAATTAACAGAAAACTGTATGTAGTCTACAAAGGTCGTGTGTACTTTTACTGTGCAGTCTGGAGTACCTCAAGAGTGAAACTTAGGAGCGATGTTTATTTACGATTGTGATCAGTGACTTAAGTCAACATGTTATATCTCCAAAATCTTTTGATATTCGCTGATGATCTTAAATATTTCAGTACATTTCAAGCCAGTCTGATTAACAAACTGCAGGATGATACAAAGTGTATGAATGGGGAGTTAGCAATAATATGCATTTTAATATTTCTAAATTCCATGCTATGACATTAGTCGATCTAAAAAAAACAGAGATATTTTTACTAATAACTATTACTTAAAACGGTCAGTTAATTAGATTAAAAACAAGGTGTTTTCGTGGGTTGTAACTTTTCAAACGCATTGTAGTTTAACTTTTCAAACGCACGTCCCTAATTTTAACAGCAGGGGCAAACTTCTGTTTGATCTGCCACAGGTAGGAACTTTGAACTTTAGCGCATGCGTTCTCGCCTTTGTTCTTGATGATGACTTAAAATCTGATGCTTTCGGTGGAGGGAAAATGGATATTTTTTTTGATTCCACTAATGTTTGATGGAAAATGTGAAATGTACCTGAAAACAGAATTTTTATGAAAATAGACTTTTTAATTATTTATTTGCCACGAGTCACTATTTATGATAGAATTAAGTTTTAAAATTTTTCTTTTCCAATTCTGTAATATAAATCCTTAATTAATACTATTGTTCATGTTGCATTGATTTTTAATTTTAACTATTTATTTAAATTATGCTCTATAACTTATTACCTATTGATATTTATTAACTATTTAGTTCATATTGATTATTATTTGTTACCCATTTATTGCATATTTATTTATTAACTTATTGGTTATGTTAATAATTGGTCGGTAGCATAGTTGGTTCAATCCCAGCTTCATGTGCTAATGGTTCTCAGTTCGATCCCGATCAGAGTCAATACATTTTGAGAAGGATCAGCTGATAACCACCGGCTGTTCATTTGTCATTGGGCTATTTATTAATGACACTTTCTAAGGAATAGTCGGCCTTAGTTTGTAACAATGACTATATACGCTCATCTACACTCATTCGAAATCCATATTCGCCCATATCTTGACAATCGGAGTCTTATGAATAAATAAAAAAATAAATATTGTATATTTATAAAATATTTATCAAGTTCTTGTGCCTTATAACTTGTAAATAAGTAGTGCTATTTTTTAATTTGTTTAATAGTGTGTAGACTGGCTGGTTCAATGAACTATTTATTGGGTTCAAAATGTTAAAATGTTTTGCTTCAATGTAATTGGGTTTATGCCTGTATTGTTGCATGAAATAAATAAAACTTACATTATAAGCACAAAATGCTTGAACATAATATAACAATATAAGTACAAAATGCACAAATTCATGGTAAATAATATAGACAAACCACTTTTACCTTCATCATTGCTAAGAGTGATTTGACAGTGGGTCGCAGAACCCTCATTGCTAAGAGTGGTCTGACAGTGGGTCGCAGAACCCTCATTGCTAAGAGTGGTCTGACAGTGGGTCGCAGAACCAACACTTTTTTCAGTTTCAATCGCATAGTGCTGAAACCTCTTGGAGACCTCTGTCCTGTTTTCTTCTGCAGTCTGAGAGATAGATTTTATGCTTACTCAACCAAATTAGGCTTGACTCGACTTTGCAATGTATACAAAATATTGATAATTAAACTTGTTTTTGAACTTATTAAATAAATATATCGATAAAAAGTCGTTGATTGATCATGTTAACTTGAGTTATATACTCTTGCCTCATTTACATATTTAATCTGTATATGTGATTGATGAAGTGATAGTTTATTCATCTACAGGGTGAATGGTACGTGGTGTTAAAAATTTAAGGGCTTAAACTACATGCTTGGGCTACTTAAAAATGCAAATTTCAGTTTTATATGCCAAATGGTTAGTGTGGTATGTGCAAATTAAGATTTCTCTTTAAATCGTGGACCTAACCATTAAAAAGCTCTATTACATACTCAAAAGA
The DNA here is from genome assembly GCA_035578905.1 of Stictocephala bisonia. Taxonomy (NCBI): domain Eukaryota; kingdom Metazoa; phylum Arthropoda; class Insecta; order Hemiptera; family Membracidae; genus Stictocephala; species Stictocephala bisonia. The sequence continues at coordinate 551,904 of JAQJVL010000501.1, read as the reverse complement.
TCATATTTTTTAAACTACGACACCATGTTTTAAATCTACATTAAATTGTTAACAAGAATAATGAGCTAGTAGCCTGTATAAATTAAGATTGGTACTTAAAATTATGCTTCAAAGCAAAAAAATCATGTTTTTGTAAAATTTTAAACAATGTTATACGCGTAGTTACTAAATTATGGTAACAGATATAATGTATCAAGCTATACAGAAAACTGCATAATTTAATGTTCTTTCCAGTGATACGCTTTGTATTATCGCTTTTGTTTGTATTATCGTACAATGTTCCATTTTTTATTATTATTTGAAAAGAAACAGAGTGGTTAAAAATTGTAAGACTATCTTATTAGCCAGCAACTAGGACTGGACATTCAAATAACGTTATGTGATTAAAAACACATGTAAATCAGGGACGAATGGGGTTTTACCACAATTCATAGACCCGGCATACACCCCAACCTTATCAAATAGTTTTGTCTGTTGTATTTAATGACTGGGAAATGCCACTACCTGCTTGGTTTAAGAGGGCTCTAAAGGGAAAGAAAATATAGAAGTCATGCGACACTAGCGATAGAAGTTGGACCTACGTCCAGTTATTGTCAATAATCTATAAACTATTGTCAATTTTCCAGTTAGTACCGGTTTTGCTGCTGTATTTTATTTCTTAACATTTTTCTACGTCATTTTGTTTTTATAAAAAATAGTAATATTTATTTAGAAAAGCAGACTTTTTACAGCGAAATCAAGTTATTCACTGATCAAATTGGGGGGTCTACTAAAATATTGAATTTCAACTTGAAACGTTTTCCAAAATCATAATTCTTGTTCAAATCTTGTTACTCTCAAAACGGTTAAAATTTAACATATTTAGGCATAGGCTTACCATAAATATATTCTACAATTGAAGAGTTTGATTTATAAACATAAAGATACGCTTTATTAAAAAAGTTGTTCAACCTTGAACTTGGTCGAAATGAAGAGTGTAAATTTTGCAGGATTGTTGGAGTCTGCTCTTTCTCTGCCCAGTACTTAAGCACCAGTAAAACGAGTTTTCAATTAATTATGTCAAATGTCTGGACACCCGATCGGAATAGACTGTCAGTGAAGAAGGTCAAAAATATTCTAAGAATCAGTTTTTTTTTAAGTTTTGAGTTTTTTGAAGCCATTAAAAATAATTGTGCTTTACTTTTTACTATTAGGAGAAAAATATTTCTAGTAGTTTCAGCCTTCAGTCAGTACAACTAGTACAAGTGATGAATAACATTTCAAATGAGATTTAAGAGAATTTATTGAGTTCTGCCATCTTAAACTTTGATATATAATGTTTGTTAGTATAGTATTACTCTGAAATATTAAGTTAAAATATAGTTGTAATATTAATATTAAATATCACAGTCGTTAATATTAAGTTAACAATTTTACAACCAAATGAAATATCGTAAAATTAATAAAATATCATTTTCAACCCCCCCCCCTCATCAAACACTCAAGTATACCAGGTGTCCGTATTTTACTATGAAAATTTATGGCAACCCTACTTATGAGAAAAGGTTTTAACAAACTTGGTTTCAAAGCCGGTAGTAGATGGCTGCACTGGGTTGGCAACATTGCACTTTTACGCGGCGCTGATCAGCTAATTTTTCAATGTATGCACTACATTTAAGAAATAGTTGTCGTATTTCATTGTGTTTTGCACCCAAAAACCCTGCAGGCAAAATATGCAATGTTGTAACAACGTGGCTAGAAGAGTTCAATAATTAACTGTCATGAAGGGTAGATCGGGGACATCAATCATTAGTCTGTTTGTTTCCTGTCGTTCAGTAAAGAAATATTTTGTTATTGTTGTATTTTATAGAGTGATATTTGATATTTCTGTAGTTTAATGCGTTCTTTTGGATTTCCTAGTAAACTACTGTAGTTTTCCATTACTTTAACTTGCTATGATTCGTATTCTATTTCCAGACTAATACATAGTTTGAGGGTATAAAGGCTAAAGTTTATACCCTGTAATTTATGGCTACGTTTTATTATCATATCTTATGGTGTTGCAGTCAGGGGGTTATGGACAGGACAGAACTTGTATTTCGTCTTCAAAAGAGAGCGCTGAGAGCTGTTTTCAAAAACCTTACAAATCGTTGTTTAAAGACAATAACATTCTAAATTTCCCTTCAATTTACTCGTACATTTTGTTGTTGTTTAACTTACGTTCATAGCTATATTCATTTATTCTACACAAATTATCAACAATCCCGATAATATAACCTTAGAGACCTTAATATTTTAAAGCTATTCAAAAAAACAAAACAAGTTTCTTTGAAAGTCACCTCCTTTACAACGGCATTCAGCTGTGCGATGCGTTAACACTATCAAGACTTGTGGTGGTGGGCGCTTTGGGAAGGAGTTAAGGAATTTTTTGTCAGAGCACGTATTCTACAGCATTTAGGAATTCCTGAATTTCCAGACCTAATATTATCTGATTAACATACTGTAACTCATATTACGTTTTCATAGAAATGTACGTTAATTTTATCTATGAATAAGTTATTTAACCTTATTTTATTCCATTGATACTATTATACAGATTTTCTGTATATCAGTGAAGGATTTTTTTACTAATAATTGACGAGGAAAGCTTCTCAATTGGCGATCGAAGCGCTGTTGCGCCCAACTAATAACTATGCAAGTGGCTAATTCGTTATTATTCATTTAGGGTTACAGAATAGCAGTTTTGTTAAAAGAGATTGCTGTTATTGTAGCAGTTGTATTTAAGGAAATGTTTAAAAAGTATATATCAAATACTGAGGAGCAAAACTTGTCGGGGGCTTCTCAACCAGCCTGAGAAAACGTCCAAAAACAGGAATCTTAATTATTGTAAACTTTTGTTACAATGGTAAAATCTAATGAAAGAGATGGTAAGAATACTGTAGAATGCGCTATAAATAAAATACCAATTATATGTATTATATTTTGCTATTAGAGTAATTAAATTTATTTTAAAGTGAAGGTAGGGGCCACATGCTTATCTTTGCCCCGGGCCACCAAAAGTCTCTGGGCGGCCCTGCCTGGCTAACCACCACGACCAGTAACAAATGTACCGACCAGTAACAAATGTACCGGTCAAACGACCCGGTACACCTGGACAAATCTTTCTGCAATATTTTTGAAAGGGTGTTACAAATAGTGAATGTCTTGCAGTTTACGAACTATGGGGGAGGAGTTGGGATAACGAGTCAGGTAGTTTCCAGTTTGCGAACAATCCTGAAGAGATAGTCAACTCCCACCTGGTGGCGCAGTGCTGTAACCTAGCTACATGGGGACAAAGTGTTTGGGAGATTGTAGGCGATAGGTTGGATGCTCGGTCCTCCTAATACCGGCATGGCGTCCGCTTGATGGTTGCTATCGGCGTGGACACTACTAGAGAAGTCTGGGGTGTCCATGTTGGGTGGTGATCATTGTGCGGATGTTGCGTGGGGGAGATAACTGAGTATCAGGCTTGTCAATTAGCTGAAAATCAGACGAGCACTACGTGGTTCGGATTCCACGTAAAGCTGTAGGACCCTTAGTGGTCGCCCATTAACTGAGCGAAGATTACCTTAATTGAGCGAAAGCCCTCGAAGGGGCCCCCAAAAACGTGCCTTAACTGAGCGAAGTCCAGTCCAGGTATATGCGAGTTGTCGGGACAAGGAATGTTCTTGTTTATGTAGCATCATATCCCACCCACATACCAGAGGCGGTCAACCACCTGGCTCCAGCACGCGCTACCCCGTTACCTAACCTAACCTAACCCAACGGTGGCACTCGAGGTGCGACATGGACTACCTGTGTTAATCCCAGCGACCCAAAGGGCCATAAAACTGGCACTCGAGGTGCGACATGCCACCTCAGGTAGCCGGCGAAGGGTTGCGGGGTTGTAGACGCGCTCTCTCTCTCTGTATCCATAAATATATATATATATATATATACACATACAAAAATAGACCTACCTATAAAATCTAACCTAACCCAACCCAAACCCCAACAACCCAACCCAACCCCAACCAAACCCATACACGTACATTGGTAGTAATTGTATTGGTAGCAATCGTTAATCATGTGTCTCATTGTATGGCTGTAGTTTTCAGATAATTTTATCACTGTAAATATATCAACTATTAGCCGCCAGACCAACACGGCCACTCTGCTAGCCGAAGCGCCATGTCGCACCTCGAGTGTTAGTTTTGGGTTCTCTTTCGCTGCATGTCGCACCTCGAGTGTCCAATTATGACCCTCAGGTAGTCCATGTCGCACCTCGGGTGCCCCCAACCCAACCTAACCCGCCGACCGAACCCGACAGGACCGGACCGAACCGAACCGAACCCAACCCTCTTTTGGGGAATTTTATTTTGTATATTTGTGTAAGATTCTATTATGTTTAAAAGTGGAATATGCTATGTGAATGTTAATAGTCAAAGAGGGCCGCCGGTTCGCTCAGTTAAGGCACGTCTCTGAGGGCTCCCTGGAGTGCTTCGCTCAGTTCAGGCACCCAGGCTACTTAAGGCCCAGTTAAGGCCCGACCCCCTTAGTTGCCCTGGCTGTTGGGCTATTAATAAATTGCCCTTTCTGAGGAACAGTTGAACTCAGATAGTAACCATACTACACTCATCCTACACTTATATAACCATTCATATTCGCCTTAAAATACCACCAACGTTGTGTCGGCGTCTCACATGTAAGAATTCCAAGAATTGGATATAATTCATAGCAACTATTTACTGTGAAAATATTTTGGTTAAATTTACAACAAAATAAAAACAATCCTAATAAAAACATCAATTCAGACATACCGAATACGATGAAGCTGGTATGGTATAATGAAACATTGATGTGAAGATCGTGGCAATATTAACTTAATAAAAATCACCAACAGTATTACAAGTTCGATGGAACTACTCAGTATAGTTTTAAAATGTAGGACATTATTTTTAACATATTTCCCACTTTGCGATTTACGTCGTATCGTTTTGAACATCTTGATATTCTGTCATCAAGTTTGATGTATTTTCTTTTTCTTTTTGTTCTATCTAAGTTAAGTCCATCCTAATGTCTTTGTGGTTTGACGCCTCCTCTAACTTTAAATACTCTAAATCTTTTAATTCTTGGGTGAGGTATTCTAAGCAGACTGTTCATTTTGTTATGCCACCCTTCGACAGCATTGTTTGTGCGATGCCGCCGGTTTGAGCTATTTAACATATCTTAAAATAAAATTTTTATAAAAAATATAAAAAACCCTACTGTTTGTCACAGAAATTACGCTAAAGTTTGAAGTTTCTTTATTTAAAAAAAATATCGAACAGACCCATTATATATCTAAAAATAGGCCATCATTGCGTAAATTTGAATGTATACAAGTTGGATCAAGAATGTTACATTCGAACTTTTACTAAGCGTGATAAACACCCAGGCCCGCCCAGAGACTTGGTGGCCCCGGGGCAAAGTTTACCATGTGGCCCCTTCCTTCACTTCAAAATATTTACTCTGATTGTCAAATATACTATAATTGATATTTTATTTTTAGCACATTCTACAATATTCTTACCATCTCTTTCGTTAGATTACTATTGTAATTAAGATTCTTGTTCATGGACGTTTTCTCAGGGCTAGCTGCGAAGCTCCGGTAAGTTTTTCTCTAATTATCATATACTTTTTAAACATTTCCTTAAGTATTACCGCCACAATAACATCAATCTCTTATAACAACACTGCTATTCTTTAATATTAAATAAATAATAACGAACCAAGCAATGCCACAGTCAGTTGCATAGTTGGGCGCAGCAGCTCTTCGATTGCCAGTTGAGGAGCCATCCTCGCCAATGATATTATCTGTGGGTGAGGGAGGGAGGGGCCAATAAATTTGTATAGGCCACTTGGCTTCGCTAGCTAAAGAGCAAGTTTATACTGAGAGTGGCCAAATGTTTAGGAAGTAAAATAATTTGGCGAGCGCGAACATCTAGTGCTTTAAAAACAGCCAGCTGAGAGTTGAGGTTATTGTTTTCAAAACAGGTTGTAGACCACTGGGTACGTAGCTTATTTATGTTGGACATTAAAACATCTAGTTTATACTCGTGATTTTAGTTTGTCTTTGTGCTAAACTTTATAAAACTATTCAATTTTTATTTCACAGGCATAAAAGGCATTTTGTACTAACTCAATTTTCTCAGCATAAAACACAGTAAAATTTATGTCTGTCAAATTGGACACTATATCGTTGATGTACACCACAGTGTACACGTCCGTACAGTGACAGTGGTATTGACACACCCACACACCCATTCACGAACAGTGGTATTGACCCTCCCGCTCAACAATACACGTAAAGTGGTTCAATCTTAGTTAATTTCACTTATCACGTAATAAACAATAAATAAATACTCTATTAATGATTGTCAAAAATATAAATGGCTTACTCGTTCGTCAGTGACAGTATACAATTATGAAAACTATTTTGATTGGTCGTAGATTTGTTATGTTAATGAATGACAACTTTAATCAATTATGCTATTTGTTTGGGAAAAACTCGTACGTGGGCATAAATGGTTTTTAATCAAGAGCTACTCTACTGAGTATGTTGAGAATACACCCCTGTTCCTGTTACAGTTTCAGGGTAAATTAAACCAGACAATTAAAGAGTTACAACAAGTTAAATGTCACAAAATAAATATTATTCAAAAGGAGTTGTATAAATCTTAACAATGATGAAGATGTTTTATCTATTAACGGTGTACTTAAGAGCTTCTCTTTTCATTAGGACCTATGTCATAATATTTTGGTAAAATGTCTTTACGAACATCCATGTTATAATAACTAGTAAATTTAAAATGTCAAAGGAAACATTACAGTAGAGAGAAAGTAAAAAAATTGCATGTACAGTAAACTCTGGTTAACCGGTTAAATATGATGGAAGGTGAATCCGGATAGTACAGAAAGTTACAAAATTATAATTTTTAGACAAGATTATGCCACACAATTCCTCCCGCGATAGCGTAGGGCAAGTTGAATGTAATGCATCATACACACATATTGTTGCACATCCGGTAAGCGAGCGGTGATGTTGTATGCATATTTACCAGATTTGAGTACCTAGAAATGTACTGTAATTTAGTGGTTTTATCGTTAATTTATTCTTTTTATACTGTAAAAATATATAATTTACTTTGCAGTATATTACAATATTATATTGAAACATTTATAGCCTATTTTTATTGATTTCAATAAAACGTTACCATAAATTACTGGGCCTAAACTTTAGCTTTTTGTTCTCTCAAAATCTGGAAATGGAATATGAATCATAGCAAATTAAATTAATTGATAATTATAGTAGTTTACTAGGAAATCCAAAAGAACGCATTAAATTACAGAAATATCACTCTATAAGATACAACAATGACAAAATATTTCTTTACTGGACGACAATAAACAAACAGACTAATGATTGACAATGTCCCCGATCTACCCTTCATGACAATTAATTGAACTCTTCCAGCCACGTTGTTACAACATTGTATATTTTGCCTGCGGGCTTTTTGGGTGCAAAACACAGTTACTACTGAAATACGACTACTATTTATTAAATTTAGTGCATATATTGAAAAATTGCACTAAATTACTGCAAAGAGGAAAGAGTGCAACGTTACCACGTTCGAACGGAGTGCCGCCGCCTACTGCCAGCTTTGAAACCAAGTTTGTAAGAACCTTTTCTCATAAAGACTTTTCGACCTTTTTAAAATGTGTTTACTTTAATTTTGTTTGCTTATTTAATTGTGTTATTCTTAGGCTTCCACTTTTGTATTACAATTTATTAATTTGCATACTTAGGCAGCAGGTTACTGATCATTCGTTTTCACGTTATATAGATCTATTATTTTGCTACGATGAGTCAAGGGATTTTCGAAATACTAAATCAAGATTGTTTACTACATAAACAGAATTTGTGAAAAAATACAAAATAAGGATGAAAGCTGAATCAACAAATCACTACAAATACAAATCAATTCGCAATTGCTGTATTATCTTGTGTATAATAATAATATATCATAACTAATGGTTTTGTAAGGATAATAACGTGACCAAGTGATTGATTTTCCTACCACTAAAAGCCAAGATAGAGTTGAATTTAGGACAAGTATAACAATTTTGTTTGAAGTAGTATATACTTTTGAAATTAAAGTTAAAAAATAAAACATACTCGTACAGAAACGTTCTTGTCCACCTTGTATTAAACACGTCCAAAAACGGAGTTTTGAGTAATACAAATGTAAAGTTAGTGGGTCTTTTGATATGTTTTATATAAATAGTGTACGAAAACAGGACATCTCATAGAGGTGGCCCACTGTCCACACCACTCAAGTATATTTATATGTTCGCAAACTGGATTTCATATTTTGGTGTGTTCACAAGCTGCATGACTTTACACTTGTTCGCAAACAAGACAACTGAGGGGTACAGTTGCAGTTACACATCAACCAGCACGTATGCTGTCACACCACTATGTCGACCGCTGACAAACTTCAAACACCAGTGTACAACTTGCTCCAAAAGGCTCCCTGGTTGCTATAAAACAAATGGTTTAGTTTAAACGTTTTAAAACTAAAACTGGAAGACTTATCTGGCCTAATATCACTTTTGATACAGGCCTGAATCGTTTCTTATCTAGTAGATTATTATGTATTTTCTTTTTTGTTGTATGGAATGTGGCCCCCCCTGTGAACTAAGTCTGTGTGGCCCCGGGGCAATTTGCCCCTTTTGCCCCCCCCCCTCTGGGCGGCCCTGTAAACACCGGACATGTGATGATTTCGTAAGGTTTCGTTCTGTTAGGATAGGGCTAGGTTGAGTATTGATAGGTTATGTTATATTAGATTGGTTAACTTAGGTTTAAGGTTAGGTTAAGCCTAAATTAACCAAACCTAACATAATCTTGCCTATCTCTATACTAACAGAACGTAACCTTACTGAAATCGTAACATTTCCGGCGCTAACGTGATTATAAATCGATCCAAACTATTGTACCCAACTGCTTTAAACAGTTGACACAATAACTGTAGCAGGTAGTATAGTCATCCACTTCCTCTTCTAATTCTTACGGCAGTCAATTCGGCAAGGGTCGTTCAGTTGTGTACGCAAACAGGAAACAACTCGTAAAGCCCATTGTTTACAACCTCTCCAGCACATTTTGAAATTTGTTCACAAACTTGAAAAATATTCGAGGTATATTTGCTTGTTCGCAAAGTGGACGATTTACCCTTGTTCGCAAAATGGACAAAACCACTAAAGTGCAACTCAAGTGCCACTCATTTTTACATTGAGTGTAAAAGTGCCGTAGCATTTTCACAATATGTAAGGCTGGTTACACACAGGGCGATTTTCGCCGTCACGGCAAGTTTGCTGTTGCCGCTCATTCAATTTTTGTTACTTTACACAAGGGATGTGCTAAATAAACTGAAGCAGCTTAGAAGCACCTGGTATATTGAAGTTTTTTGAAGCACCTGGTATATTGAAGTAAGCAGCTCAGCTACAAAACAGTTTAGTGAGTACCTGCTTACTTTTCGGCAGCAGCTATCCTCGCCCAACAGTTACAGAAATCATGTTGTACAACAGCAGTGAACAGTAAGCGCTTTTCTATATTAGTCGCTGTATGATGTTGTCTGCAATCCTCTTGTACTGTTGATATGCACTGTTTGACATGTATGTGTAACTAATTTATTTGATTTTAAGCTAGCTTAATTTAAAGTGAGTTAAAAGCTGGCTAAGCAATTTTCAGTCAACAACGGTATACAGAAACAACGTGCCAATATGTGTGCTGTAGTTGAGCTAAACTGCTTTTAATAAGGAGCTTTATTAAGCTGGTTAGTGATGCCAACTGCTTTCAGCTAAGCTGCTTCTTTCAAATAGCAGTTTGGCACATCCCTACTTTACACACAGAGCGGCAAACTGCCGCAGCCGCCGGTATGACTCATGTATCTACGGGTGGTTCAGTGTTCCTCTTAATGTACCTTGTATGCTTAGGTTTCGATAAAAAAACGAAGGAAAATAACATGACTGTTTATAAGTATAATATGTGCACTCTAAATCTACTATTGCGTGATTTACGTGTTCTCAAACTGACAAGCCTGAAATACGTATTCAATAATTTTCAAATTATACACATAATTTTAATAATTTCAATATAGAAAATGTGCTTTGACTTTTTTTTACATATTTTCATATTAGATGAATGACTATAAACAAGAATATGATAATGTTTTTACTCTGCAAGGAAAGCCGTAAAATAGGGATATATTACAAAAATGTGTTTTTTTCGTTTTCTTGGAGTATGAAATTGAAGACACCTTCCTCTAAAGTCCGAATGTACAGTAGTCCCTCTATTAATCCGGCCCTGCGCTAGTCCGGCCCCCCCAGTAATCCGGCCGGTTTTATCGTATTGATAAAAGAACCAGAACCAGTTTTGGTTCCAGAAAACCAAAGGGGGAGATAGCTTTCTATCAGGAATGTTTCAGGAGTGAAAAGTGCTGATAAACAGAGCAATGAAACGACACATTCTGATCAAAAGATAAACGAAATAACTTTTTCAGACCGTAAGATAAATAAAATAACTTCCTTAGAAAATATCTGCCCACAGTCGGCCTTTTCCTTATCAGTACTATAAGCACTTGAAAGAACAGATAACATTAGAATTCCAAATGCAGTAAAGAGGAAGATCGTCCTGAGCCCCAAACTTGTTTATCCTGACCCTTTCTTATCACTTCCTGCCCGATAAAAACACCTGATGGCAACATTACATTCTGTTTACAATTCATATCTCATGAAAATGATTATGCTTCTAGTTTTATAGTGTATAATAGTTGAAAGGTTTTTATAGTGAGGTAAATATATTAGAGTTTCTTTGTTTAGACATGTTATTAATAATGCAAAACATTGCATTAAAAAATGATAGGAAATATAATTGAAAATACGTTATTATGATAATATTCTGTCAGCACAAGACAACTCTTAATAATGTTACTATTTTTTTATTTTTATCAATAGTTACATTTTATTTTAACTATTTTTTTCTTTTTTGCAAAGTTTTAAAGGATTAATGTTTTCAATTGTGGTAAGCTTTTTAACTTGATTTTGATTCATATGCAACAGTGTTATGTAACACGTTTCAACTGGTGTACCATACTATTCTTACTTTGAAACTATTGTACATCTTTATTGTAAAAATTGACTTTTTTAGTTACAATATACATTCTATTATGTAATTTAATCATGTTTTACAATTGAACTCCAGTAATCCGGCTTTTTCACTAATCCAACACATACCTGGTCTGAATTGTGTCGGATTAATGAGGGACTACTGTACTTTCATATTTAATTCAAATACTAATATCATTTCTCATTGAAAATAACAAAAAAGTTGTTTTTTTTACATACCTGGGAAAGTACCTGAGTAATTTTTTCACGAAGGAGCGCTAACGGCAGTTTCCTTGCAAGGTCGCAGGCGTATTGAGTGACGGGGTGTCCCCTAGTTTTATATAAAACACGTATAATGGCAACGTAAACTATACAAAACTATAAAAACAATGTTATTTATTTACAATCCTTGCTCTGGTCAGAGACTACAGCTGGCCAATAAGCGTTATTCGTTCTAATAATTTATTTTTGGGTCAAACATGTGTCAGGTACGATTGCATTGTTAACTTTATTCACCCGAGTTCTTGCAAACTGATTTTATAGACGTTATGTGTTTTATTATTTTGAAAAATACTTTTTAAATATGTAATGTTTGATATGGTTTAGTTTTATTAGTTTTATTTAATCAAGTGAACTATCTGTGGAACGATGTCGGTAGACCCAAAAGCCAGTGAAGGTAAGTGTCATGCTAACATTCCCGTAACTAGACTTTATGAAAACGCCGCAAAGCTATGGATGGTTAGTAATAGTTAACACTTATTTAACTATACATTTACTAGTGGCAGCGAAGAATTTTTTGAGAAATACCGTACACGGGTTTGAACATGAGCACTCATTGTGACCTCAGAGGAAGGCAATACCTAAAATTGGCTGTAAAGGAGATAAAATGACATGTATTTACTTGTTTTTCAGGAGGCGAGAACTAGATTCAAATAATTATTTTTTGTGAATTTGACATCAATTTATCAATAGTGACGCATACATCACTGACAATCTTAATGTAGTGGTCCACGGGCAGGAGTGGCGCTGCTAGGTAGACCAGAGGGTGGTTCAAAGGTGTCTTCAATGAAGAGTAAGAACTCACGTACCAGGATAACGTACTTTAATGTTCCACACCAGTTGTACAGACAGGAGATAAAGACAGAGCTGGCCCGCGAGAGGCAGAGTCCCGGCCTAAGTGAGAGTGAGAGTGGCGGGTGGCAGTCCAACGGACTAGTCGTAGGTAGGCAGCCCGCAGGGACTGATGAATAACACATTACAGGGGTGGCCTTTTATAGTAAACTAACTGCCTCTGGCGCTCCAACTTCACAATAAGCACATTAAGAAATGGAAGTTCCCAACACTTCCCCCCTTAAAAAATTGATTTACCCTTGGTGAATCATATATTATAATTAATTACATTTTATCTCTAATATTAGTTTCTAAGTTTCATTAGTCGGCTGCTTCGTCTGGGTGATTGTTGACTTTCAGTGGTCTCGCTCATTAAGGCTGTTGTTGTGTTCGGGTCGTCAGCATTGGCTTCAGGGGATCGCGAGATATCTTGTAGAGCAAACACAGTGTTGTTCTTCTTAGGGGCTAAACAATTCTTAATACAAGTACATAATCCACACTTAACAGATACATATAAACAAACAAGAGTTATAATAAGTGTCCACATTCCTATGAAATGGTAATGATTGCTACTAACATCAAAACTAGTTGGTTCATATTGGTTCATTAATTCTCTGAGCTTAGAAATTCTAATACTGGCAATATTTAAATCATTTAAATTATGAGTTACATGGTTCATTATAAGTTCCCTTTGGTTTATTGAAAAATTTGAAAATTGTTTCAGAATCTCCTTTTCCTTATCATTAAAAGAAATATTGACATTTGGTATTATTAATGAGTACTCTGGGTGTGACATGGTTTCTGATCTAGTTTTATCTCTACTCAATAAGGTAAAGCTTGATCCTACAGCTGCACAATCAGGTTGTAATGTTAATTTTCCATGTGTTCCTAGCCTAATGTCCCTTAAAAATTGCATAACACCATTGTTATTTTTACAAGTTATTGTGACCGGCTCATTGTCAGGCATAGCTGAAAAAAATCCAAGTATTAGAATAAGGTATTCTTTCCCAATTAGGATTTATTATTTTAGTAAATCTAAAGTTACAATTAGGGCTTGAATTATTTTTAAAAATTTCTACCTCACATCTTGCATGAGAATGTTCAATTTCATCAACTGGATAAATGACTGGTACGTTATTACAAATTATGAGAGGTGGTCCAGTACAGTCCTGTACTTGTGACTCTTTCATTGTTACATAGTATTGCAAGTCTTCTGAAAACCCTATGTATTCTGTACTGATTTCTGGTATTGCATAAGTTGTTTCAACTAGTGTGATATTCATCAATGGTTGGGGTAATGGAATTACTTTAAATAAATGAAATTTTCGAGATATATGTTTCAATGGTATTCTAATTATATATCTTAAGTTATCATTAGTGAAGTAAACTGTAATTCTAACTATATCGTAATATATATAAATAGTTTCTATAGTGACTGGCAGAGGAAGTGAATTCCCTACGTGGAGATGACCTTGAACATTACGTAATATGTTAGTTAATTCTGCTGGTTTGATTAAATAAGAGCTAATTTTACCTTGTCTGGCTTCGTCTATTGCATTATATAATACCTCTAAAGAATCTAAAGTTTCTGAAACTAATTGTTGTACAACTGACATTTGTTGTAGGATTTCTGTGTGTCTTGTGTATTTTAAAGTGATGTTAATGATGTTTTCTCTGTTGTTCTTGCTGAGCTCCTCCAGGTATTGGTAGGCCTTCGTTAGCAGGTCTTGATTCCCCTTGATTTCTGACGTAGTCTTGTTGACTCCCCAAAGCGTGCTCTGTATAATTGTCAGTTGATCCTTTTCCAGCTGGTAGATCCGTTTGTTATCCAAAGCTACGGTGTTTATTTTTTCATTATAGTAGTCCTCGTCGTCGGAGTCCATAGTTCCGGTTATTATTTTTAAAGCTCTTCCAAGGCTGTTAAAGATTCCTCTCTTGTTTCTAGTGATGGTATCAGTATGTATTAACAAATTTTTAAATTGATGATATGCATCTTGTAGGTTTTTAATTGCTGACTCTAATAATTCAATTTTTGGGCTTGTCCAGAGAATAGAATGGTTTTGTTTGTGTATTACAATTTCTTTCCAGATTGATTCGGTTAAATTTATCCTTCTTGCTAGTGGTTCAAGGGGTACGTTATACAAAACTTCCCAAGATTCACTACTCATCAGAAACCAAAACTGTGGCACAAAATATAACCCTGGATAGTTTGGAAGGCTTTCTAATTTTACTAACTCTCTGTTGTTCCTTACTTCTTCAACAAGTATTTTCCCGGAAACTATTACAAATCCTAGTGTTATTATTCTAATTATTATATCCATTTTCCAGTTCTGTAACAAAATAATTCTAATTCAGGTGAGCGCTCTTAGTCTAAATGATTTTAATCTATTTACATGTACTATTATGTATTTCTTTCCCTTTTTTATTTCATAGTTAACATCACTTAACTTTTTGCTTATTTTATAAGGTCCTATCCATGGCCTTTTTAATTTTTTAGATCGACCTCTTTTAACACTGTCGTCATGTAGTAATACAAGCTCATTAGGTTCAAAGACCTTTAAGTTACTATTTTTATCATAATTTAATTTGGATTTATTCTTTGCTGTTTTTATTCTATCATTAGCTGTTTTGAAGACAGAATTTAATCTTTTTACAATTTCTTGAACATAATCACCTTCACTATATTCTATTGAGTTATTATTTTCTTTGTTTAAGGTTAACTCACTTGGTATAGTTGGTTCTCTACCATGTATCATTAAGAAAGGACTGAAACCTGTAGTCGAATGAGGTGTTGCTCGATAAGCAAACAAGGCAAAAGGTATCCACAAATCCCAGTCGGTCTGTTCTTTATTGACGTAGTGTGACAAATAATTCATCAAAGTTCTGTGGGAACGTTCTACTAGTCCATTGCTTTGTGGATGGTAAGCAGTTGTCTGTAGTTTTTTAATGTGTAATAATTTACAAATTTCACTAAAAAGGTCGCTCAAGAAATTTGTACCTTGATCAGTTATTAATTTTTTAGGGGTACCATGTTTGCATATTATTTCTGTCACGAATTTGTCTGCAATTGTTTTAGCTGATTGGTCAGGGATCGGTATGGCTTCGGGGTATTTGGAAAAAGAATCTTGAAATGTTAATAAATATTTGTTTCTTCTATCTGTCATTGGCAAAGGGCCCGTAATGTCCATATGAACGACTTCAAAAACTGCATTGGGTGTATCTGTGGTTTCCATTGGGGCTTTAGCTTTATCCTTAGGGTTTGTTTTCCTTTCGTTACATGATCTACAAGTGTTTACATATTCTATCACATCCTTTTTTAAATTAGGCCAATAATATTTAAGTCGAAGTGCTGCTAATGTCTTCCGGTGTCCTTGGTGACCTCCGGTGGGGCAATCGTGGTATTCCTTAAGTAGTTGTTTTTGTTGTTCCTCGTCTTGTATCCAGTGGCGATAGTTACCATTAGCATCCTTGTAGAGTTTTGTAATAAGTCTATTCTGACAAGTCCTCCGGGCGGTTTCACTGTCACTTTCTTCTGCTAATGCGGGTGTCGTTATGGCATCTTGATTATTATCTTCGTCAATGGTGGTTGTGACATTTAGTTGTATTCGGCTTAGGGCGTCTGCATTAGAATTTGTTTTTCCGGGTTTATAATGGATTTCGTAATCATATTCTTCTAGCTTAAGTCGCCATCTCATTAATCTAGATCCTGGGGTTTTTATACTAAAGAGCCATTTCAGAGGTTTATGGTCTGTGACTATTTTAAATTTTGTTCCGTATAGATAGGGCCTAAAGTGATTAGTTGCCCATACTATAGCCAAAAGTTCTAACTCCGTAGTACTGTAATTAGACTCTGCATTGTTAAGTGTACGGCTTGCAAAAGCTATCGGTCTATCACTACCAATAGTTCCTTGTGATAAAACGGCTCCTAATGCGATTTTACTAGCATCAGTGGTGAGAATGAATTCCTTAGTGAAGTCAGGGTACTGTAAAATTGGTTCAGTAGTTATTTTATTTTTTAACTCTTCAAAAGATTTTTGATGCTCATCTCTCCATTCTAGAATTACATTTTTCTTTAATAAATTGTTTAATGGCTTTGCAATTTTTGCAAAATTAGGTATGAAACGGCGATAGTAACCTATCAGTCCCAAAAAGCTTTTAATTTCCTTCGGATTAGTTGGCCTAGGAAAGTTGTTTACACAACGTATTTTTTCGTTGTCTGGTTTGACACCTTTATCACTTATGCTGTGTCCTAGAAATTTGATTTCTCTTTTTAAAAAATTGCATTTGTCGGGTTGAAGTAATAGATTATGTTGTTTTAGCCTATCAAAAACTTGTGTTAGTCTAATTTTATGTTCTTCTAGAGTGCTGCTAAATACTACTATGTCATCTAGGTAAACAAGACAAATTTCACCTGTTAAACCATCTAATACGCTATTCATAAGCCTTTGAAAGGTAGCGGGAGCACCTTTTAAACCAAATGGCATCCTACAAAATTCCAAATGCTGATTTGTTGTGCTAAAGGCAGTTTTTGGTTGGTCCTCTGGCTTCATTAAAATTTGATGAAATCCTGAAGCAAGATCTAAGGTAGAATAATACTTTGAATTTCCAAGGTGGTCCAAAATATCAGTTATATTAGGAAGAGGAAAAGAATCTCCTATTGTTACGTCATTAAGGCGTCTGAAATCTACTGCTATTCTCCATTTCTTTACTCCACTATTGTCAAGTTTTTTAGGTACTACTACTAGAGGTGCATTGTAAGGGCTGGTGCTATGTTTAATTGTACCGTTTTTTAACATCTCTTTAATTTGTTTATCAACTTCTTCCTTGTGAGATTCAGGCAATCTGTATGGTTTGACATGTATAGGAGGTGTATTTACTAGCAAGGGTATTTCATGTTGAACAGTTGTGGTGGCTGTCAACTTGTCACCAGGTAAAAAGAATATTTCTCTATATTGGTTACATAAATCTTTAATTACACTTTGTTCTTCCTTTTTTAAGTCATTAATTTTTAAATAATTGTCTACGGTTTGTTGAGTGAAATTTATATTAACCGTATTAAAATCTTCTAGTTTAAATTTTAAGTTAGATGATGTAATTGTTTTACCAGTGGTATTGACTACAATAACATTAGCTTTATGTTTGTTAGAAGTTACCACAGTGTTAGGGATGAATACTCCTGGTTCAATTTCTTGTTCTTCTATTAAACCTGTTCCATTTCTATCGACAAAAATTTGTAGTACTTGTTCTGTTTTAGGTAAAATATTTATTTCTGGTGTATGAAGGGTTACTTTATCCAAGCCTATTCTTAAACAACGGTCTCCATAATCAATATTTACCTTAAGGTTAACCATTAAGTCTCTTCCTATGACACCATCAGTTCTTATTTTAAATTCATTAGGTATAACATGAAAATAATATTCCTTTACAAGGTTACCTAAGTGTAGCGTTAAGACGGTTCTACCAATAGTTTCTAATATGTTTTCATGGATACCTTGCAATTTTAATTTTATTGAATCATCTATTAGTGTATCATCTTTTAGACATTTTAATTTAATCAAACTGATATCTGCTCCAGTATCTAATAACATAGAAGAAATATCAGATATGTTTTCATCTATATTAATCATAATACACTCATTTTGGCTGGAATTTACTGAGCCGACTTGAAAGAGTTGGCTGGCCTGCCCGTGCGACTCTCTTGGGGAAGGCGGCTCTCGTTTCCCTGATGTGTATGTGGGAATGTGTGATGACTGTTTGTTACACCCTTATTGCGTAAAACATTAGTCCTGGTGCGACATTCCTTTGCTATGTGTCCTGGTTTATTACAAAAATAACATGTAACAATATTAATTTTTGCGGGACTGTGGTGTTTTTGTTTATTTAGGTAACATTCGGCTGCTTTGTGTCCCATTTTATTACAGTTAAAACACCGTGGTTTCTCATGATATGTACCCTGATCTTTAAGGCCTAATTTACGGAGATAGTTTCTACCGTCAAATTCTCTGTTTGACTTAGCTTCCTTCTCTAAGTTGCAAGCTACAGTCAAAGCCTCTCTATAATCTTCGCATTTATACGTCTTGACTTGAAATCGTACTGGTTCTCTGAGTCCCGTTACAAATTGGACAAGAATTCTGTCTTCCATTATTTTTTGGAACATTTCCGAGTCGTACCCTTTTTCTTTTATATTATATTCGGAAATCTTTGCAGCTAGAGTGCCAGGCACGGATTTAAGGGGGGGGCGATGGGGGCGATCGCCCCCCCCAAATGGAAAAAAGCAAAAAATGTACCTACACGCTTAGAATAAAATATTTGATTTACCGTCATGAAAATAACATTAGTAATTGTTACCGTCTTAATAATATTACAGTATATATAATATTCGGATGTGTAGTCTGAGTTTGTAGAAAGGAGAATTTCCGAGTCGTCGGTTGGTAATTGGTAGGCCTATATATTTTCGCCGGCAACAGTGGCAACACTCGTGTCTAGCGCTGACGTAGTGGCGAGACGCCGAGACACTGATTGACAGACGACATTGATTTGATAGTTGAGTTATTGTTATTATATTAATGGTTGTGTAATGAATGTGTTAAATGTAACTCTACACAGTTAACGTAAAGTGTACACTTAATTTCAATTTCCCCCCGCCCAGCCGCCTTGGCGCTGTCGCGCGGTACGGGTCTCCGACCATGTTCCAAGAAGCCGGAGCATGTGCCTCGCTTCAGTCGCCTGGTAGGTAGCTGTCGCGCGGTACGGGTCTCCGACCATGTTCCAAGAAGCCGGAGCATGTGCCTCGCTTCAGTCGCCTGGTAGATAGCTGTCGCGCGGTACGGGTCTCCGACCATGTTCCAAGAAGCCGGAGCATGTGCGGGGGCCTGTGCCTCGCTTCAGTCGCCTGGTAGCTGCCGCGTGGGGCGGCCAGCAACAACAACCTACATATACATATTACAATAACCTAGCATGTCCAAACTATGTTTAAGTTGTTGCTCATTGAACTGTTTCCATAAAATTTTAACAATACAACATTCCAATGGAATCCATTTTATTATTTAATAATTGTGATATTAAATGTATTATACTTAAATGCTATTTCGAAGTTGTTTTAATTTATGCCAAACTTATTTTCGATTACAGAACTTAGGTATTCTTCTATATTTAAACCCTAAAAACACCCCCCAAACTGCTAAAAACAATACTTCTAGGACGTTAAAATAGCACAAATTTTCCGGGGGTGGACCCCCGGACCCCCCGGCAAGTTCGCCCCCCCCAATTCACTGCTCTGGATCCGTGCCTGTAGAGTGCAAGTTCTTTCACCAAATTCCGCAACTGTTTCGTGTAAATTTTGAGTTAACATGGTAAACTCTTTTTCTATGTAGCGTATAGTATCGCCTACACCAAATCGCCTTTGTAAGTGGTCCTTCAGTTGATCCCACGAATCTAACGTTAAGTATTGTATAGCTTTGAATGCTGCTCCCTTTAGTTTAGTTCTAATAAAAGATAACAAAATTTTCTTTTCTGAGTTCCGTACTAATCCAAAACATTCTTCCGTGGCATCTAAAAATTCATGTATATTTTCATTTAATCGCCCGTGGTACTCTGGGATGATCTTGATGACTTGTGTAGCTTTCATGCCTGTGAGTGATTCGGTGTCTGTAGTGTTTGAAGAAGGTTGTGTGAGTTGTGAATGAGCCATAATGTTTTCAGTGTTGTGTTTACAATATTTTAACTATGTGTTTGAGAGCCTATACTTAAATAAATCACTTTATATATAAGCTAAACATAAGGTCATCTACACGAGGATAATCAAATCTCATTACCTGTCACCATAGACGGTCATGAACAGTGGTGTAGCCAAGGTAGTCCAGGTGGAAACTGCTCTCTTCCTCTCGTTCTCTGGTAGTGGTGGCGTACAGCTGGTGGTCACCAATGACAGGAGGCTTCTTCCCTGTGACGCTGTAGTGGTTGTGCCGTTGCTGGACGTTGAAGACCCCACACACCTGACACCAGTTGTAGTGGTCCACGGGCAGGAGTGGCGCTGCTAGGTAGACCAGAGGGTGGTTCAAAGGTGTCTTCAATGAAGAGTAAGAACTCACGTACCAGGATAACGTACTTTAATGTTCCACACCAGTTGTACAGACAGGAGATAAAGACAGAGCTGGGCCGCGAGAGGCAGAGTCCCGGCCTAAGTGAGAGTGAGAGTGGCGGGTGGCAGTCCAACGGACTAGTCGTAGGTAGGCAGCCCGCAGGGACTGATGAATAACACATTACAGGGGTGGCCTTTTATAGTAAACTAACTGCCTCTGGCGCTCCAACTTCACAATAAGCACATTAAGAAATGGAAGTTCCCAACATTGACGTTTTTAAGTTGTATAAAAAAATTTCATACGCAGTTAGCATTTTGGTAAGATGATATTAAAGTAACGACACCAGCGTACTATACAACTGAAGACAAACTGTGGCTAAAGGTATTTGAACAAATTAAGGTGGCGTGTAAGGGTATTTCGCCTACATTTTTCAATTTGAACATTTTATTTAGGATCATTTCCGTTAATTCACTACCACTACTATTTTTTTGTTTCCGTTAATTCACTGCTGCTTGATAAATATTGTATTAATTTTTACCTCCACTGAGGTATTCATTTTCCGCTAGGAATCCGATATCGCTGGCCTTATCTTATCGCTTTCCAAGAACTTGCACACGGAGGGCGCATTCTGCGGTAGGCCTAAGTCAATTATTGGATTTACCAGTTTGTGATCAACTTTAGTAGCCACCTAACCTAGCTACAATTGCGATAAAAAAGCAGTGGTAGTGAATTATCGGAAAAGGTCCTTAATTTAGCCCAGTTATAAAATGTGAAACTATAAATATAAGCAACTTTCGTCATGTGCAGAAATGAAGGTAAATAACATTATCTACATTTAACTTCATATAATGTGTAGCTAATCGGCTAGAGTCGAGTGAGGCTCTGCCTAGACCAGTATTTCTCAGTAAGATTTCATGATGAGCCTTATTACTTTTCTCAAAATAATCTAAGGACCGCAAGTACATACAGTTGTTATATACACCCATACACAAACATTACCGGTAAAGAAACCTAGTAAATATCCAGTTAACCAAAGATGTTGTTAAATCCTACACTATTTAAAATAATTAATTGGAAATAACAGACAAATGATTTTACTTGTCTGCACTTTAATAAATTATTTCACTTCAACAAAATTAAGGCCGCAAAAAAAAGTGTCAAGGACCGCATGCAGCCCGAGGGCCACGTAGTGAATATCCCTGGCCTAGACTAACCCTGCTGTCTCAAGGGCGTTGGCCAATAAGATAAGGGTGTCCACTTGGACCGGTGTCCACTTGGACCATTCACTCTTAACTCACCATGAATACTGTTTACAGTGATACGATTGAAACTGTCGTATTTTAAAATACAAATTTAATGACAGAGTTTATATCGCCATATTTGTGTTTCAACGAATGTTTTGTAGACCCATAGATAAAGTAAGTATTGATTTCAACGTTAATATTTAAATTTGATAACAATTTCCATGTTATAAGATCTTATATTATGAACGCGCGTTCTTAATACATCGGAGGAATTCTCGGAAAGAACTGCTCGTTTTGAAATTACCCTACCTGCTTTATAGAGACCACGCAGTCTTGTGTTGGTAAAGGATATCATTTTCCTTGAGACTAGAATGTGATCCTTGCAGAAATGATTTCCGGACCAGGTACATATTTTGTGTGGCAATGAAGATAACGATGTTTTCTTTTTTGTAACTGAAGGGCGGTGGGCTCACAGAACAAAGAATTTTCACTAGCGAATATAAGGTAATTGTTTCTATTGAAAGTTATGTAAACTCAAAGGATGAGTCTATCAGGTCCAAATGTCGCCAGCCCAGCCGTGATAAACAGACGTCAGTGCTGGGCCCCCTACCCACCCAAGTGTTGCCAGACGTACGGTAATTATAGTTTTTGTACGATAACTCGGAAGATTCCCCATTCAAAATAATTGTGTACGATAATACGATAAATTGGCATAATGTTCAATTCATAACGTTCATAACAATTTCAAGAAAAAAAATTGAAAATATTGTACAGAAATTATATTTTTAAATCCTAATGAGTACTAAAACTTTTTTTTGAATAATTCCAAGATAGCCCAATTGTTTTTGTTTAGAATTTAGTACATTATAAGAATATGTTGTTGTATTTTCGATAAACTACAAGGTTTTTTTTGAATTTTTGTTTCCATAAACTTGTTTGCGTAAACCGCACTCGAAAAATTGTGCAAATTGTACATAATAAAAAATAAAAAATAATTTTTAGGATTTTTGTAGGTACTAAAACTTGATATATGACATATTTCTAAGTAGAAATATACAAGAATTGTTATATTACAGACAAAAATAAAGTTGTTAACTTTTATCAGCATAAATTATGCCTTTCCCCGCTTATGAAAAACACGCAAAATAAATAACATTTTTAGTAAAATACCAAAAGCAGCTAAAACATCGCAATTTGTTTTGTTGGATAGAGTATATTTCATTCTGCAGACAGAAATTTTACGCCTTATTCAGTCTTCTGCTTATTCTTCGTTCATGCGATAAACAACGGCCATTTTCTCGCTCCCGACCTCCGCACCAGGTGGGACCTGGGCAGAAGTTTCTTGTTGCACGTTTTAATTTTATTTCCTACGTTTATAAAATTGTATAAAAAAATTATGAAAAGTACGAAATGTTTATAGAAGAGAACATTTTGCGTCGAATGGTACCAAGGTTGAATGGTACCAAGATTGTCGTGCTTGTTTGATGATAAAAACAGTACATATTATATTTAGTTTGACACAGGAGCACATGATTTGCTCTAGCCGACGATGACATAGGTACGATATGCTCTAGATCATCATCTAGGGTTGATATGCAGCCTGACAGGGTTATAAGAGCTTTTTACCCCACGAAACCGTACCGATAGCTCCACTCCCCTCACTACTTCGGGAGGACTCGGTCGTATTCGGCATTGGTCGGCTCATAGCATTCCTTCTATTAACATTTTAAACAAAACCAGTTAATTAATATTAAAACTCTTTTACCGTACTAGGTTGCACTAGAGAAACAAATCTAGTAAGGATTATGCATCTCTAAACAGCCTCTGTAGTAAATATTGCATCGCAATTGATTGGGTTTCTTCAGGTGTGGGTTTTGGGTGTTTAATACTGGCTTGGATTATGGTTTATCTCATTAAAGAGCTAAGTTAATAGAGTTAAACTCAGCAATCCGCATCTCAAAATGTTTATCCAATCAGAATTGGCGGCGTGTATTAGGTAAACATTGTGAAGTACATTATGCACTGTCATTTCTGACTGGGCTGTCTTGTTGAGGATTGTGGCATTCAACTGTACTAGCTAAGCTCTTTAAGATGAGATATCACTCGAACCATGCTTACATTTAAGATTTGTATGACTTCCTCTATGGGTCGACCCCTCATGGTAGGCAAGTCATGGTATTATCAAAGAAAAACAGTTTACTTAGTCATATAACACTGTGGAAAGTCTATTGTTGTTATCCGCTATGGTTCATTAAATACTAAGCCGTACCCACTTTATAGACACCCAGTAAATATAGTGCAATAATAAGTCTCGTGCAGTAAAGTCCAATTACAATGGTAAGTATGGAAATAAAAAATAAATTAGAAGTAATTTAATAACAACCCATCTACCCTTGAACCTATTAATAGTTTAGGCCTATTTATGGGCGAGCGACAGTGGAGCGCCTGTCAAAAACATATCAAACTGTCAGCCAGGAGCGACAGTGGAGCGCCTGTCAAAAACATCAAACTTTCAGCCAGGAAATCGCCCAACTACGACAGTGGAGCGCTTAAGTGTGAGGCGCTCCCCTGTCGTACCCTCGCGGTTTTAGTGTGACAAGAGTTTGACGAAGGTTAAACTAGGGGTTTCTTGATCTCTATAATGAGATTGTGTTTAACTTGAGAACAATGTAAGTGTAGGTGATACACATGTTTATTGAAATAATCATACATGTTGTTTACATTCATACGTTCTCGGAAACTCAACCAGACACAAAACAAATACACTGAACTGCTACAGCGTCGACTAAAATGGTTGTGGGAACGATTACTAGAGGTAAATTAGTATGAATGAATGACTCTATCAAAGTAAGAGCAACGATTAGATTACTTAAGTAGTTGAAAGGAGATTTATAAGTTTATAATAATTTTATATTTTAGAATGTTGCACATTATTTAATGTAAAATAGCTAACTTTGTTTAAGTGTACAATGCTTTTATGTTTTAGAATGTTGTAAATATTAAGTAAGTAAAATAGCATGTTTCGTTTGAATTTCAGTATTTTTTTAGACCTATAGATTGGGTGGAAATAGTATTTTTGTTTTGAATTTGAATCTAGTTTTATATATTTTAGATTGCTATAAATATTAGTAAGTGTTAACAAACATTATTTAGATGTATTTTTATTATTTTAGAATGTTATACATATTAAGAGTCAAATAGCATATTTTGTTATTGTTTATCTTGATTAAAAAAATATTTTAGATTGTTTTAAATTTGATGCAAGTGTTAAAAAAATTATTTTGTTTGAATGTAATATTTTTATACCATAATTATGAATGTGTTGTATTCCATATTTTTATTGAGTTTCATTTCATATTTTTAATTGATATAAACATAAAGTAGGCAAGTGTTAACACGCATTACTTTGTTTAAATATTCTTTCTTATTTTGGAAAATGTGTACATATTAATATATAGCATGTTATGTTTGAGTTTCATTATGGTTTTTTATAGTATATGTTGTCTGTATAGCCTTTTTTGCTGTGTGGCAGTCCCTTATATAGTTCAGAAAATATACAGTACTTTCGTTTATTTTATTCATTAAATTTCTTAAATTAATGTCTCCAAATCTTATATTTTAAAAGTGACTATTTTTTCCATCTTTGAAATAACTTCGTAATTTTTTAGTGAATGTATCGACGAATTAAGTTTTTTACTGGTTTATTTTTTATTATAATTTCATTTTTGTGTGTCTATTTTTTTACTATGTAGTACAGTATACTTAGTGAAGTTGACTATTTACTCCAATACAGATACGTTATTTACAAGCCTATTTGTAGTTATTGACCTTTATTGTAACTCTTTCATTTCATCGAAACTTGCTAGTTAATAAAACTATTATGTATATTTTTTTAACTCACTTCTTGGCTTGTACACATTTTCAGAAACTAAGGTTAATATTTCATAATTAATACTCATGGATTAAATTTGTATTTTATCATAATTAATAATTTGTATAATATCATAATTAAATTAATAATCCATGGCAAGTCATGGATAGAGGAAAATGTGTACGTCTTCCTTTTACATAAAACTAAATAGTATCAAGTTTATAATTTTTCGAAAAAGAACACAATAAATACATAATTGTCTTGGTCTTCGGGAGTTGATGTGGGAAGCATAACGCGGTCCACCTCCGAAGACCAAGATAGTTAGTGTGCATGAACAAGGGTGGATGTCTTCTATCTGTACGATTATAAACTCTTTTTAAAATAAGTCTGGAATAGTTCAACAACTTGTTAATTCAAATGAAACATGATCAAGAATACTTATCACAGTACAGTAATAGTTTTGAATGTTCTTTTAGGATAACCCCTTACTAGGACCTATCAGCTACAGAATCAACATTGCACTTGCTCCTATAGTATATGCAGTGCACTTAACAAAGTCAGTATGATAGTAGCCGTTGTGATATTTGATTGGTAGGTATTTAAGACGCTCCGCCAGTTGAGCTAGATAGCAGGTAGAGTGCCGAGGATAAGTGGTGGTAGGTGTGACAGAGTAGCGCCTCCGGAAAGGCGGGGAGGCGCTCCTGAGTCGCACCCCTAGTGAAAAGTATTTATGACACCCTTCGGCCTTCAGCCAGGTAAGAGGCGCTCCTGTGTCGCGGACCTATTTTATATCCTCATCCATAAAACCATTGTAATTAAACACACCTCAGTTATTCAATACATATTATTGAATTTAAATCAATTGAATTTGTATTGTATAAACAGAAACAAGTAAACAACACTTTTGGCGAGAATATTGCCTTACGTGACAATCCAGAGCGGGAATTTCCACACTTTCTACTGAAAACAGTATAAATATTCCTCTGCGTGCTTGATTATAATGTCTGGGATTATCACTACTACATAATTAGATAAAATGTATAAAAAAATATGAACTATATAATGTACACATTGTGTTTCATAACGCTATAAATGTTTGTAACTGTGTTTCATAACGCTATAAATGTTTGTAACAGCTCGACGGGTGATTTGTGTTATTTTAGTTTGGTAAACATTAATTTATTTCTGTTTAGACGAATATTTTGTCATAAAAAGTTTAGACGAATATTTTGTCATAAATAAAATATTAATTTTAAGTGCATTAGTACTAAATTGACGTAAGTATTATTGGCTTATTTGGCCACCAGCTGTATAATACGCGTGGATGAAATGTAATCAGAGACAACACCATTGACTAGTTTGTGTACTTTCTCACTATCAAAGACAGGCAGAGCCAGACAGGCGACATACAGGAGTGGACCCACCCATGGGAGTTGTGTCCGAGAGCGTGAGAGTAAGGGGTAAACCCAAGGAGTTGGGTGGGGGAGCCGGGCTGGGATATACGATGCGTATGCCTGTCGTTGTGCATACGGATGCCCGCGGGTAGTATTAGAATAAAGAAGGCTCATTGCCATATATTTAATACGTTTGGGGCCAGTTCATCATCTAAACAAATTAATATGATTAAGAATTAAATATTGCAATATATATTTTAAATTCGACCAAACACAATGACGTGATTTTCTATCCGGTAAACAAATACATTTATTTTTAACAAATATAAACAGGTTGAATTTTTAAATAATTAGTTTTTAAAAGTTAAATGAAATATGTTATTTTGGTTATATTAATTTAAAAATTTGGGTTTGTAAACGCAAATCGTTTCCAAGATGAACTGGCCTAACGTTAAACTGGCAAGCCTGGAGCTGTATACACAGCTGACGGTTTTCTGTGAGCCGAACAAACACGAATAAGACCCGAGTCCGCCTTAAGAAGGGCCAGCAGTAGGGGAAGTGGATGTAAGGATACGGTTTCGTTTTTTACCCCTTATCACATTTAGACCAGAATTTAACCTTGTTTAGGTAGGTAGTGATGAGATTATCTGTTCTTTTAAGTGAACAGTGATAACCGTTCCTGCTAACTTGTAAGACCAGTGATTCTCTTTTTGCTCCAACCCAAAAAAAGTGAATTGTAAGTGAATGTCAAATCACTTACAGGCACAACTTCACAAGGTCTACTTACTTACTACTCCAATCATGAAGCTTCGAGGTTATGTATTTGAGGTGATTTCATGATATCATTAAACAATAGTAAACTGTGAGGAATATAAATACTTTAAATCATTATTTTATATCAAATTGTTTGTATTTATTTCGTGCCTAGTTTAAAAACACATACCATCCTACAGAACCTGTTTTGTAGGTTGACAAATATTAAAAACATCTGTCTTAGTAACAATGACTACATTTGCTCACTTGCACTCATTCTAAACCCATATTCGCCCATATCTTTAAGATCAGCGTCTTAAGAATAAATAAAAATAAACAAATATTTTACATATTGTATATTAACTTGAATTATAAATAGATAAATCCACAAATTAAATTTGTTGAACATTTTTATTCACAAGAAAAAGCAATCTTATTTACAAATGTAAACAATATAAAAATCAACAGCTTGAAATAATTATATTAAAATATTAACACATGTGGTTTAGTTGGTAAATACATAAAAATTCTCCCTCATTCAAATATCAAGATAGTATTTTTATAAGTTCAATCTTGTCACTGGACAATATTTTTATAAGTTCAATCTTGTCACTGTACGTCTTACTCGGTGCCTTGTTTGAGAAGTAAATTTAGTGAAACTTGACTTTTGAGGGTGAAATAATACTAACTGATAACAATGTTGTTGAATCATTCTGTTTTCTTCATTTTCTGTTGATATAGTTGTACTAGGAGGTATTGTTTTGAGTAATACTTGATGTTTGTTCTTGATGTGTTTCCAAACAAGTTAATTTGGGGATGTAAGTGTCTTTTAATTTCGTTGTGTTTAATAGTCTACTTCACATCATCTTATCTGATTTATATGACTTTTTACTGTGTATCCTCTGTCAAGTTCGATCAGGTAGTGTAGTCTTTCTAGTTTTTCCACTACTCTGCCATAAAGCTAAGTTGTTGTAGAGGAGTAATTTCGAACTTGAACTCTCTCTCCTACATTGAATGTAAACATGTTACATGGTTGTGTTGCCTTGTTCTTGTCAGGAGTTCTTGGTTTCAATAAATCAAGCCTTGTACGGATATTGCGTCCTAGAAAATTTTCAGAAGGATATTGTGTCCTAGAAAATTTTCAGAAGGAGTACTTCTGTCTGCCAATGGTGTTGCACGATACTTTAACAGCATCTTATTCAAAGTTTGGTAGATTGAGCCTTTCTCTTCTTCCATAAAGTTTATTTTCTGCTTTAGGGTCTGGACATAGCGTTCAGCCTGGCCATTCATTATTATTCATCTCTAAGCCGTAGAGATATAGGCGAATATAAGGAGTGTGATGAGTGTACATGAACGAGTGTAGTTATTGTTACTATCTGAGTTCGACTTAGCTCAGAAAGTACTATTTATTAATAGCCCAATAGCCATGGCAACTATGGGACCTACAGCTTTACGTGGAATCCGAACCACGTAGTGTTGGTCTGATTTTCAGCTAACTGACAAGTCTGACACACTGTTCTCTTCCCTACACAAGATATGAACCTTGACTACCATTCAACATAGACACTCCAGACTTCTTTAATTAATTCGTACTTGGATGACCTGGTGCTATGAAAAGCTGACTTATTCCATTTTGGTTACATAATTTTTTGAATTAAAAAGAGGTGAAAATCATCGCGTTATCGCTTACAAGGATTTCAGGCAGTCCATTCCTTGAAAATATCTCTTCCAGCACTTCAATAGAAGAACTAGTTGTGGGATGGGACCTTAGTATTTTTATTTCGGGCCACTTTGAATTTGCATCTACTAATATTAAAAATTGATGTCCTTTAAATGGGCCTGCATAGTCCATAATGAACCCTTTGCCCAATACCTTCAGGCTTGTCCCAGACGTGTAAAGGAGCTTTAACTTAATTTGTTTTAATATCACAAGTTCTGTAGCATGCCTTGCAGCTCAACTATTTTCAATGCCTATATCGATATTCTTCCAGTATCAGTGCCTGCATGCTAGAGAGTTCATTTTCACAATTCCAACATGTGTTTCATAGAGTTGTGATAGTATTTGTGGCTGAAGTTGTAAGTGAAGTACAACCCTTTAACCCCTGAAAACTGCTCTTATTTGCAGATTAAATTTGCTGTTAACTTCAGTTCCTTTCTAGAAGTCAAGTTACAGACAAGTTACGTTTCAATAGAGATAGGTATGGATCTTCATCCATTTTCTGAACAGTAATATCATGAGTGACACTGTAGTCGAAATGCCATTTATTGTCTGTTCATTAATTTCTGTTTCATCATCACTCTGCAAAGGCTTGTTTTCCAAGGGAGATCTAGAACAGTAATCTGCATTGCAATGATTTTCTGTATTTCTGTGTATGCTACATAATCAAAACGAGACACATAATCAAAACCAGATAAGAACGTTGCATAACTAGTAATCTTGAAGCATAACTAGTAATCTTGAAGCATAACTAGTAATCTTGAAGCATAACTAGTAATCTTGAAGCATAACTAGTAATCTTGAAGCATAACTAGTAATCTTGAAGCATACGGTAACTAGTAATCTTGAAGCATAACTAGTAATCTTGAAGTATACGGTAACTAGTAATCTTGAAGCATAACTAGTAATCTTGAAGCAGTCAGTGTGGTTAAAGATTGGTTAATTCTAGAAGGGTATCTTGTACTAGTATCAACAATGGTAGAAGGAATAGGAGTCTGGTAGGGACTGGGTTTTTAGCTGATCTGTTGCATCATTAAGTAGATGTATGGGAATGGTTAGGAATTCAAATCTGGTTCCTTAACTCTTTGTCAATACTTTGCATATCTAGTGGAGTGACTACATCATCATTGTGTACAGTATTACTATTCAATCCTATCAACTGATCTATATATGTCTATTCCAAACAATACCAGACTTCAACATGACAGAATACGACATTACTTAATTGTTTTACAACATTACCTTACATGGTTTGGCCATCCATACATAATGTAGTTGTAAATTTTACTTAAAATAGGGTCATTTTGTGTTTCCCTTTTTACCTCCTCAAATGTTAAAGGAACAGAACTTTCAACAATACAATGCAAATATGTACCTTTCCATTTTGGTTCATCTATATTTACAGTGTGTTTTGTAGGCAATGGTAAGCGTGATAAAGCGTCAGCATTACCATGTTTCTCAGATTTTACATATTGAATATCAAAAGTGTAACCTGACAAAAATAGAGCATATTGGTTAAATTTTTTGTCTATTGGGGTTGTGATGTTGTGGAGTGGTAGGGACTGGTTTTTTAGCTGACCTGTTGACCTCATCTGTCATTAGTAGATATATGGGAATGGTTAGGAATTCTAATCTGGTTCCTTAACTCTCTGTCAATACTTTGCATATCTGGTGGAGTGACTACATCATCATTGTGTACAGTACGTATTACTATTCAATCCCATCCTCGTTGCTACTTTGTAATGTATTTACTATTACACTACAATTATGTTAGGTGGAGAGGAATATGAAATGAAAAGACTGTTTGTTTAAACATTACTACTGGCTACTGTTCATGGTTAGCTGTGTGTATGTGTATAATCTGGGCGGGAACGTTGGAAGTAGGGATTTGGGAAGTGGCATGGGATAGTCACTACATACTACATAGAGTTTAAACTATTTATCAAAGACATTTGATAATGAATATGGTTAGTAGTGATAACATGATGTAACATTGTGGATACATAACATTCATGTGATTTCTTTAATCCCTCAGCACATATTACATATCCAAGGTATTTAATTTCTTGTTCGAAAAACTGACACTTTTCCATATTTATGTGGAGATTCATACTTGCAATCGCTGAAGACATTTGATTAGTCTTTCTTTACACTCATCAGTGGTTGATCCTTGTAATATTATATCGTCAAAATAGACTGCAGAACCTTCAAGATCACCTATTGTTTCATCCATAAATTTTTGGAATTCATTTGGGGCAGTTTTAACACCAAATGCAAGTTTGTTCATTTGATAGATTACTTTGAAGTCTTTTGCTACTGTCATCAACTTCTAGATGAAGGTATGCTTTATGAATATCAAGAGTGCAAAAATACTTACCTCCTTTCATTTTATTAAAAATGTCTTCAATCCTAGGAATTGGGTACCGGTATCTTATATCCATTAACTGGGGATTGAATGTCAATTTAAAATCAATAGACAGCCTGACATCACCAATGGGTTGTGGAACAACAATAAGGGGTGAGCCCCATTCTGAATGTTGTACCCTAGTAATTACTCCTTGTTGTTCTAGATTTTCTAGTTCTTTTATGACCTTTTCCTTCAGAGAATACGATACAGGTCTGGCCTTAGAGAATACAGGAGAGATAGATTCTTAAGTTTTTAATGTACATTGATAATTAGGAATGGCACCCACCTTACTTTGAAATACGTCCTTATAAGTTTCACAAATCTCTTTATGTCATCAACATTGTAAACATTCTTATAGCATTTCTTGTTTATCTGGTTTATATGCTAATGTTAAGATGTTTCAACCAAACTCTACCTAAAATCACTGAAGATTTTGTTTCAACAACATAGAGTTCTTCTAAGGATTTATTATTTTTGTTTTCTACTGGAACTTCACTATTCCTAAGGGAGTAAACTCATCACCAGTATAGGTTCGGAATCGTACATTAGTTTTTTGAAGATGAGATTAAGATACAGATCTTTGTAAACCTTGTTATTCATAATGGTAACTGGACTTCCAGAATCAATTTCGATAAGTTTTCTAACAAATTTTGATTGATATCATGAACTTAAAAAATTATTGTGATTGTTTACAGAGGTATGATTTATATGAATCACTTCATTAATGCTGTTACAGTCATTTTCATAGTTTGAGTCTGAAGTTCCTTCAGTAATGTATTCTGTATCCTCGCTGTTAATATGATGAATATTCTTTTTCGTCTGTTTTGTTGGTTTTTGTTTCTGCCTCAATGTGTGTATGCATACTTTTGAAATATGCCCAGTACGACCACAAGAAATATATTTAAGTGATGTTCTGTTTCGTTTACATTCATTTGTGTCATGATTATTATATCCACATCTTAGACACACTCCAGTCAAACCAAGATTTCCCAAGTCAGTTGAAATATGGGATGTCCTTTTTTCTTTTGTACCGTTTTTATACAGCCTATTGACTTCTCTTTCCGTGTTTAATGATGAAATTTTTTTCATTTCTTTGTTTAGAAACTTCTAATGCTAGGGCAATTTCACATGCACAATCTAAGGTAAGTGATTTCTCTTGCAAAAGTCTTTCCCTTATTTTATATGGGTCAATTAAACCTCAAATGAACTGGGCACGTAGTAATTGGTTTGGTTTGCGTTTGATTTGCCACAGTTACTATTTTCACAAATGAAATTACATGAAATTGTTAACTTTAGCAAGGCAGCAATAAAGTCTGCTACGGATTCATCAGCAGATTGCATTCAGCGAAGAAATTTGTGTTGTTCTGTATAAACATTAGGAGTAGGACATAAACGGTTTTCCAGCAATTCAATTAACTGTGGATACAATTTGGTCGCAAGCAGGTCAGGTGCTGTTATGCTTGAAAGAAGCTGGTAGTTTTTTGGACCTATACAATTTATTAAAACTCGAGCTTTTACTTCATTGATTTGTTCTGTATTTGGATCTAATTTCAGCATAAAGAAGTTATCAAGCCTTTTTTTATAGCATTTAAAAGTTTCTTTGGAGTCGTCAAAAACATCAAATGTCATGTTTGATTGTGATACTTTGTCTACGTTTTGTTATTTGTTCTGTTGTACTTGTTGAGACATTGTAACAGTTTCAAATGTATTGACTAAATTAGCAATAGCACTAGTTAATGCAATTAAATTAACCCTAGATCCATAACCTTAAATTTTTGTCACACTATTCATAAGCATTCGTCTCTCAGACTACTCCAGGTAAAAAAATAAAATAAAATTGTAAATGAACAGTTATTTTAATAAAACTTATAGAACATGTAAATACATCAATTTAAAAGAATATCATGTGTTTTTTTCTTGATTAGTTAATTTTTAATGCAATTTACACAGACTTTTCCCTGATGTTTTAAGCCCATGAAGCGCTGACACTTAAAACATTTAAAACGTGTCATTCTTCTTTTTTTCGAAGGACAGAAGGAACAAATCTTCCTTTGTTGTGTTCCTTGAGGTTCTTCTTCAACAGTAGGTGCTTTTTGACCAAGGATGTCTTAAATTTTTGTCTTTAAGTGACGCTGTAAAGTTGGAAGTTGTATTCGCTCTTGTAACCATGGTAACATGAGTTCTTCACTCAATGTTTTTGCAAACTCACGGCGTACTACTGGTTGTTTTTGTTTTGCCA
Source organism: Stictocephala bisonia (assembly GCA_035578905.1). Classification (NCBI taxonomy): domain Eukaryota; kingdom Metazoa; phylum Arthropoda; class Insecta; order Hemiptera; family Membracidae; genus Stictocephala; species Stictocephala bisonia. The sequence goes on along the minus strand of JAQJVL010000501.1, from coordinate 517,886 downwards.
CCATGTTATGTACATAAATAACAAATGCGTTTACTAAAGTGTCATACCATGTGTCATACTCATTTATCATACCATAAAAAAACATAGGGGCCATCTCTGTGTCTTTCTGTTACAACTCATGATACTGGTCATTGCATTGATTGCGTCAACTGCACCTTTAGTTGCGTTATAGAACATAACTATGTCTGGCTTTCCAGTTTCTTGAGAAATGGTGCCTTTTTCGTGTGTATTGGAAAGTAAAGGCTACTAGGTGTGTACTATATTCGTCTACTAGGCGACGCTCTAAAAACAAACACCTACACTAATCATAATCTTTCGTCTGTCATACGACGCAACAAACTTATGGTGCAACAACTACGCTACTGCTGGAAAATGGTGGCCAAATGAATAGCCAAGACTAATAGGATGTCTGGAGGGACGATTAGACGAGCGGGTGGGGGTAGACAGGCCCGCCAACCACTAAAAACTTAAATTTCTCGAAACTCCCGTCGTCTGAGAGACGAATGCTTATGAATCCAGGGTTAATCACCAACCGTCATATTCAATTGTTGGTAGAGATTAACTAACATGCATCATAGCACAATATACAGCATTTTAAATGATATTGTAAAGAAAGCACAAAACTGTCAAGAAAGCAGCACCACATTATGACAATTATCTCAAGTCCTGTTAAATGCTTTTAAATGCAAAGCTTGGCCAGTCAGCTCATACAATGTTTCATATAGTTGAATTTGTTTTAGTATTTCACCTGCACTGTTACTACATTGCAAATCTGATCCCTTTTGATATATATATAACTATTGCGCACACTGCTGTTTCATTCATACAATGCCCATTACATTACTCTGATTTGAGTTTACCTCTAGCCAATTCTTCACTATTTTTTCTTTTTAAGAGAATGTATTTTTTTTTAATTTCAGCAGATTTGTAGGTAAGATTTCACTTGTTTGAACAAATTTTGTTTTTACAGATTTTGTAAAAGATTCTCCTGATAAGGATGGTCCAAATGAAGAAAAAAAGGAACTGAAAACCAAACCATCTATGGCAGGAAGGAGAGCTTCAGTAGTAGGAGAACTGTCAGCACAGCAAAAAGAGACTGCCAAAGCAAAACTGGTGCGTGATAAATCATTTTCATTTAAAAAAAAAAAAAAAAAAAAAAAACTAATTTTAAGTTGTCACTATTGCCATTTTTATCGCTTTTATGACTCTTTGTTGCTAAAACAAATTCTGCAGGGCAACATATATTTCAAACCAATTGAAAGTGGTCATCATAAAAATGAATATCATTATGAATAACCTAGTTTGTGTAGAGAACATTGTTCAGATCCCAAACTTAACCCTTTGATTCCTGATTTTTCAGAATTCAGAAGTATCTCTAATTTATCTGACCTGAATTTTCGGACAGCAGTGGTTTGTCTTAATTTGTCCTGCGCCACAATTTTCGGACGTTTAGAAGAAAAATTATAAAAAATATATAACGTTATAAACTTGAAATATGTTTAAATTGTGATGTTCAGAAAGAACAGTTTTATAACAGTAATATGTTAAAATAACTTTGTATATTCAATAGCCTGCAAACAACAATGAACATTGATTTAGGTAGCTGTGGCAAAATGTAATTAGACAGATTCGTCAGTCATTGCTCTTGCTCACAGTGTCGTTCGTGTTTATTTCAAATTTAATTTGTGTATATATATATATTCATATTTAAATTATTTCTCTAGGCATATAAATTTAAATGCTGTGGGATTTTTTCCCTTAAATTGTTATTGTAAGATGAATTGTAAAAAATTATATTTTTTAAACTTCTTTCTTAAATTATTTCACCCCGTCATGACTAAACATAATTTTTATTACATTAATGAGTAGATTAGGTTATTGCTGACATAATAAAAAAATTATATAAATTCCATCATAAATAAATGTTAGATAATTGTTTTACTAAAACGCTTTATCAGCCATTTCACAGCTTTATCAGCCATTTCACAGCTTTATCAGCCATTTCAGCTTTATCAGCCATTTCACACAGCCATGATAATTTTGGTTTTCCATCTGATATGGGTTTGCTAGAAATAACACCCTCAGCTAAATGGGTCATATCTACAGGTAAATCATCTTGTGAAAAATCGGTCCGATGTGTGCGCAGTGGAAGACGTCGCCAATGCGCATGCGCTGGCACGTAACAGCTCAGTCATTCCCTGCAGTTTCTCGTAGGTTCGCTGGCTGACAGAGTACTACGCGCGGTTCTAAAAACATTAGCTTTAACGTTTAGTGTCACGAAATTTATATTAGTTTTAATTTTTTAGTTTTGTAAATGAGTGTTTAGTGTCGTAATCGTTTAGTGCATAGTATATATAGTTTCTGGAGCATAATGAATGTGCAGCCGGGTAGTAGTACTAGTAAATCAAATAAAAAAAGACCTGTTATTCATAGTCATACGCGAAGTATTATTTACAATGTATATAGTTATTTAAAGAAGAAAAATGAAGATTTATCGGAGAAGAAGTTGCTCTCAGAAGTGGCAGAAGCATGTGGAATATCCCATAGTTCTGCATATAAAATCGTCAAGGAAGCTGCCCAGTCACCCGGACAAGAAAAGAAGTTCGTAACGCCAAGGAAAAACAGACCTAAGAAAAGTCCAATAACGGGTTTGGACAATTTTGATTTGTGTGTTGTGCGACGGACAATTAACAATTTTCACATATCACAGAGAGGCCCACTTTGAAAGGAATCCTTCGGGTTCTTGAAAAAAGAATTAACTTTTCGGGTGGAATAACAAGTCTGAGGAAAGTAGTTCGCAATCTCGGATTTAGATGGAAAAAAACGGAAACTAACAGAAAATTGTTGATTGAAAAATCCGACATTAGATTAGCTAGATTAAAATACTTGCGTAAGATAAAAGAGTACCGTGAAGAAAATCGTCCGATCGTTTACAATGATGAGACATACTTTCATAGTTCTTCCTCTTCCGAAAAATCATGGACTGAAAGTGAATCGGACGGATTAAAAAAACCAGTGGGCAAGGGACAGAGAGTAATTGTGATTCATGCTGGCGGGGAAATGGGCTTTATTCCAGGTGCTCTCTTAATGTTTAAGTCTGGAATGAAGAAAGGCGATTACCATGACGACATGAATAAAAATAATTATACTAAATGGTTAGAAGAAAAGTTAATACCAAATTTACCAACAAATAGCGTGGTTGTGATTGATAATGCTCCCTACCACCGGGAACAAATAAACCCAGCACCGACTTCGTCCTCGTTGAAAGCTGATATGATGAGATGGTTGTCTGAGCGAGGGATTCATTATACTTCGAATCTACTAAAACCCGAATTGTACGACCTCATAAAACAACACAAACCAAAATTCGTAACCTACAAGACAGATCATATCTTAGCAGCAGCCGGCCATACAGTACTTAGACTTCCTCCTTATCACCCTGACTTGAACCCGATTGAAATGATATGGGCCACAGTCAAGTCACACATTAAAAAGACAAATATCAAATTTACAATAGATTCTGTAACACAACTTGCTTTGGAAAAGTTCAACTCCATAACTCAAGAAGAATGGAAATCCCGATGTTCACACGTAGAAAAGGTAGAGGACGAGTACATTGCAGCCGAAGGGATGCTGGACAATGTGACAGAACGTTTTATCATAAACTTAGATGAAGACAGTGACAGTGACTGTGATAGTTTATGTGCCAGTGGTAACGGCGAAGATGGAGGTGGCACCAATGACGTTAGCTTCAGTGATGGAGATGGAGCCATGAGCGGAGTTGAAGACATGGGAACCGAGAGGGAACTGTCTTTCGACCAATTTTAGACCAGGAACGAAATATTAACATGTGAGTTAATATCGTTTAAATTCCAAATTTTCTTTAGTGACACAATGTTAATTATTAGAGTAAATTATTAATTCAAGTTATTAGAAATATGTTTAGGTTTGTCGCTCATTATTTCAGTAAAATTAAGTTAGTTTAATCTAAACTGAAAACATATCAATGAAATAATTTACTCAGATTAAACCGTAATAATAAACATAACAGAAAATTAAAAATTAGTACATAATACAATCTTTCTGTTGGTTAATTGATGGAAAGTTTTTTTCAACAAAATAATTCACCAAACTTTACCATTATCGTTGAATATATACCATATGCGATTATTTTGGGGCAGTCCAATGTGTTGTTCATTTCGTTGAAGGGCTAATTTGCAGCGGAAGGGATTGGAATGTGGACTTCACCGCTCCTCGACGGCTGGCCACGCCTATTGTTTTATTGCTCCGTGTCACTGCACCACCATTGACTAGCCGAAAATACGCAGCCAGGTTAGTAGCGCATTGTTGTTTCCGCTCCGCTCCTCACTCCCCTCCACAGACACTACCGCCGCCACGCAACCTGCGCGAGGCGATTTTTGTTAAAGTGATTCTACTGTACATCCTAATATATAACGCCAATTGAGTCCACCTGGACTCACGACTCAACCTATCTACTTGCACTCTACTGTATAATGATGGTATAACTATTGCCCTGCTATGTAAGCCTCTCTCTTCCTCACGAGAAATTGTACCTATAATACAGTCAAACTTGCATAATTTGAACGTTTATAATTCGAAATCGTCGTTAATTCAAAGTTTTAAATTTACTGTAACAAAATACATTAAATTGTTAAGTGCAACTTAAATTTCTCAATGTCAGAAGTGATACCAAGACTGATAAATCTTTCCAAAAATAATAGTATGCGATGATAGATGTACACTGTGGCGTATGTGTCTTGGTACGAGTATTGGAGAAGAGAATGGTGAGTAGTGGTTGGCGGAGAGATACAGTAGATTCTGAATAACGTGAGTTGGTGGGCTGCTTGGCGTTGGCACATGCGTACGTCATATCAACTAACAGACGACAGTACGCAAGGCATCACGTTTCATCGTTGATTGTGTGTTCTAATTATTACAGCAGTGTTTACACCTTCATATTGTATTTTTCAGAGTATGCAAAATTGAGTAAACCACATACTCAACACAAAAAGTTAACATTGTTGGAAAAAGTCGCCATTATACGTGAAGTCCAAAAGGGTACAAAAATATATTGTAAATTGCGAAAGAATATGGAATACCACAAACACATTATCGGTGTACCTTAAAAACAAGAATAACATTTTGTGCAATGTTTCATTTGATTTATACCTTGAATGACCCAACTATACACCCGCCCAACTATACACAGACAGTGCTAGTGACCCACCCGCCCACCCATACACTGATAGTGGTATTGACCTACCTGTTCACCCTTACATGGACAGTGGTACTGACCCATCCGTCCACCCATACACTGAAAGTGGTACTGACCCACCTGCCCATCCATACACGACAGTGGTATTGACCCACCTGTTAACCCTTACACGGACAGTGGTATTGACCCACCCGCCCACCCATACACGCACAGTGGTATTGACTCACCCGCCCACCCATACACTGACAGTGGTATTGACCCACCTGTTCACCCATACACGTCCAGTGGTATTGACCCACCTGCCCACCCATACACGTCCAGTGGTATTGACCCTCCCGCCAACCCATACACACGTCCAGTGGTATTGACAGTTAATTACAATACCACTGTACGTATATGGGTGGGTGGGTGGGCACTCAAACCACCAAACATTGTCATGCACTATCGTTTTGTGTTTCAATAAAAATTTTGACTTTTGTACTGACTTATTTCATGCAAATGTCTTGTACGTGTATTAAATCACTTTCTTGAATTTACAAATTAGTATTTTGTACACCACCAAAGCAATACAAAGGAACACCTGGACTGTTTGAGTTGATATTTAAAAAACATCCGGAAAGCATATTTAATAAGACTGATTTGAAAGCCCACAAGGAAATGTTGGAAGCTGCTAATATGCACAAACGTGAATGGGTACCACATTACGTGTATGGGTGGGTGGGTGGGTAAGTACCACTGTACGTGTATGGGTGGGCGGGTGGATCAGTACCACGGTACATGTATGCGTGGGCAGACTGGTCAGTATCACTGTACGTGTATGGGTGGGTGGACTGGTCAGTACCAATGTACGTGGATGGGTGGGGGGGTAGGTCAGTACCACATTACGTGTATGGGTGGGCGGACTGGTCAGTACCACTGTACGTGTATGCGGGGGCAGACTGGTCAGTACCACTGTACGTGTATGGGTGGGCGGACTGGTCAGTACCACTGTATGTGTATGGGTGGGCGGGTGCTATTGAAATGAGTACACATTGCACGTTGGCACGTTGAGACATTGCACAAACAGGTGGGTCAATGCCATTGTATGTCTATGGGAGGGCAGGTGGGTCAATGCCACTGTGCGTGTATGGGTGGGAGAGTGGGTCAATACCACTGTACGTGTATTCAATACCACTGTGCGTGTATGGGTGGGCGGGTGAGTCAATACCACTGTACGTGTATGGGTGGGCTGGTGGGTCAATACCACTGTGCGTGTAAAGGTGGGTGGGTGGGTCAATACCACTGTGCATGTATGGGTGGGCAGGTGGGTCAATACCACTGTACATGTATGGGGACACTGCTCACTAGAGCTATTGTTCGAACTTGTTGCTTAGGTTAGGTTATTTTAACAGTATTATTTTGTACTATAGAATATTTAATAAAATGTTCAAGAAATAAACCTGTCGTAGTTTGAAAGCTATTTTTATACTGCCTTGACGAAGCCTCATTAATTTTTAGGAGTTAATACCACTGTACACATATTTTTAATACCACTGTACGTGTATGGGTGGGCGGGTGGGTTAATACCACTGTACGTACGTCTATGGGTGGGTGGGTTGGTCAATATCACTGTACGTGTATGAGTGGGCGGGTGGGTCAATACCACTGTACTGGTACCACTGTGGTACCACTGTACCAATCGGTGGGCGGTTGGTCAATACAATTGGTTGCTTTTCCCTGTTGTTGAGTATCTTGTTGATTGTTTACAATGAAAAACTACGTTTAAAAATAACTGTCATTTAACAAACTGCATTACATTTACACTAGCGCTCCACAATTGCCATGGCATTGACCTAATGTGTGCATGTGTAAATATTAATGATGGGTATCATTAAATATTTTCTGATAACTTACACAATTAACTCTTATATATAAAAACAATATCTTTTTTCTAACCACAATGTATTTTAGAAAAAATGTTACAACGTTTCTTTCGTATTATTTTGAAATTCGTATTTACAATTAGTAAAAGATTGTGAACGAGTAAGGGAGTCGGCCTATCATGACATTGCCAGTTTGAATGGCCGGGCCTTCTACTAGAGATGGCCTTAACGATGTACGATAAAACCTCATTCATAACAGTGTGGAGAGGCACTGTATTGAAAATTAACCCTTATCACGCTGTAAGCGCATATATTGACTTTGCTCTAACCGTAAGCACATATACACGTAATAATTACAAAAATAATATTTTCGTAATAATTTTTCTAATTTAATCCGGTAGTGCGTTTGGGTTATGGGCGTTGACTCATGAGAGACACATTGTGCGACTCATGACCTTTTGTTGGCCTGTCAATCACTACAAGACTGGTTTTTGTCTGGCAGTGTACATTTCCGCTATGCCGCCCAAAGCCACCCATACACGTACAGTGGTAATATGTCTACTGTCGAGCCGAGCAGTTGTCATTGTCCGCCGCTTTACCTCTTTGAAACTGTATATTTAGTTGTTTTTATCATTATTTTATTCTAACATATGTCAGTATTTATTAGTTTTAAGTGTCGATATGAATAATCCGGCCGATTTTGATTTTGTGAAAGGTACTAAATACATCATATTCAAGTGGTATATGTATTTACTTATTTTTTTATTATATCTGTTATGTGCAGGCCCTGTCTATTAGTTTATGTACAAGTAAGTGACTCAATTATACAGATTTTATTAATAGTAATAATATTTTGTATTGATTCATACAATATAAGTGATATATGCCTGGAGGCTTACTTTCAAGTAAAAGTTTGCTTATTTACATTACATATTCATGTATAAGAAATAAAGGTAAAGTAAGCTAATAAATGTTTCAAAATATTATCATATCTTTTATTTTTCTGTACAGAACAATAAAAAAATGAGCAATTAAAAAAGTAATTTTGATATTTTAACAATAAATTAGCGCTTAATGGAAAATACGAGGCCTATTAAAAAAATACATAGACTGTTTGAATTTCGCAGGCCCAGTTAGTTCTAGGTAAAGCCACTTATAGTGGCTAGTTTTGTAGAGATCAGCTGATTACAACACAATAAGTAGATTGAAAATTATCATTACTTATTGCTTAGCAACAAGGTTATTTGTGAAGGGTGTTTTCTTCATTTGGCGGATTATGTAATGTGCGATTTGAATGAGCAATGAGTTGCTGTGAAATTATGTGTTAAACTCGGCAAATCGGCGAGTGAAATGCTTGATATGTGAGGTTGCTATGAAGCGTGCAACATGTTTTATTTTAAGTGACATAGACGTTTTAAAGACGGCCGCCAGTCGACTGAAGATTATAAGCGTCCTGGACTGTCTACCACATCAAATGACAACTCACATGTCAACAAAATCAATACGCTGGTTCGGCAAAATCGTCGTCTGACTGGGCAGAGAGCTTGCTGAGGAGTGTGGAATATCAGTTGGGTCATGACATGAGATTTTGACAGAAAAATTGCAGATGTGTCGTGTTGTTGCAAAATTTGTTCCACGACTGATGATAGATTGGGCGAACCGGTGGATGAGCAGTCTAAGGCATCAGGACTTTGAGCTTGGGTTAGAGATAGCACTGGTTTGAATCCGGCCTAGACTGGAAGATTTATCAGTAATATTCACCTTGTACTGTACAATACTGAAGGATATCAAAAAAGAATCTTACCAGGACTGTTTTTAACAGTGGAAAACCCATTGGAATAAGTGTGTGCGTTGGAGGAGAGTACTTTGAAGGGAATCATAACATGTAACTTCTCAATAAAAAAAAAGTTCCTCACACAGATCAATAGTCGATGTGGAATGGGCAGAGTAAGGTTAAGAAGGAGGTTGGCCTCTCCTTTTTTTTTTTAAAAAAAGATGAACCAAAAGGTCATTATGTGCAGACTTGTGAGGAATTGCTTCAATGTTCAGAAGAAGATCAACACTTTTTGTCGAGGATTATTACAGATGACGAATCATGGCTGTACGGTCATGACATCGGAACAAGGTTCAATCATCCCAGTGGGTGGGGAAAACATCTCCAAGACAAAAAAAAGCTGGCCAAGTTCATACTAATGTGAAGGTATTGCTGACAGTTTTTTCGATGCTCAGGTGCACTATAAGTACCTCCCACAAGGCTCCACAGTGAATCAGATTTACTATATTGAAATTCTTAAACGTCTTTGAGATGCCATCAGGCGGAAAAGACTAGAAATTTGGAAGAGTCGTGACTGGTTTTTTCATCATTCAGTCCCCCAAAACTCTCCAGTCCATTCAGCCCCCAAAACTTGTTAGTTTTTCGCCAAACACTCGATACCTGTGCATCCCCACCCACCCTAATCACCTGACCTAGCTCTTAGTGACTTCTTCTTGTTCCCCAAACTCAAAAGACCTTTGAAAGAAAGGAGATTTGAGACAATACCCGAGATTAAGAAAAATGCGACAAAGGAGCTGAAGGACATAAAAAAAGAATCTTTCCAGGACTGTTTTCAACAGTGGAAACACCGTTTGAATAAGTGTGCGTTGGAATAAGTGTGTAATGTTCGAAATAAACCAAATCCTATTGCCTTAGAAAATCAAATGTTCAGAATGTCCGAGTATTTATGTAGGACAGACAGGCCGTTCTTTCAAAAAGCGTTTCAATGAACACCTACCCAAGAACGTTAATAAGCCTCAAACATTTCGCTTTGCTGAACATTTAGTTAGCAACAATCACAACATTAATGACATTGACACCAACCTAGATATTATCCATAGATGTAATAAAGGTGCGACTATGAATACTTTAGAGAATTATGAAATATATAAAGCCATAAAGAGCAACCCAACTACTGTGCTTAATGAAAAATTAATATTCTCTGCAAATATTTTATTTGATCAGATTATAAATTTGAATCAACCAATGAAAGAAGACAGACAGCCAGATAGAAATAAAATCGTTCAAAGTCAAGTAAGCATTGGATAACATCGTTCCAGCTGCAGGCTTAATCCGGATCTAATCATCATACCAACTGGCAGTGTTATCATGTGTTTTATTTTTATTTTTGTAAATATGTAATTTTTGTATATTGTTTTTAATGTGAATGTTATGACAACGTACATTGGATGTGACCATGGAGTTTTTGCTCTGAAACTGGTAATCTAATAAAATATTTGTAGCTGAAGGCGACAAAGGTACGTTAACCTTATTATTTGTTATATATATCAGCTCAGGAGGCTTAAAAAAATGAATAAATTGAATAAAATTGTGTTAGGCTAAACTTTTAAAACTAAAAATAATTGAGTAGACTACAGTGGTAAATTATACACAACATCAGCTGTTCTAAATTGGATACTAGATTAAAAAACTAGGTATTTAGTTTGGTATATTTTTAAGTAATTTTTTACTGTTCTTGAATTTAGTGGATTGTTTATTTATATTTTATTGCAAGTCTTTAAACTGAAAACTTGGTGCACATTTCGATTATACTGTATAATCAAACTCTGTATTATGACTGGCGAGGCGGGCGGGTACAGCTAGTTAGTAATAATAATAACTATGTACAGCAGTGAGATTCCCAAGCGAACAGTAATAAGGCAATATCACGGGACTGGCCGTAGGCCGTTAGACAATAAGTTGGCAAATTTCATGTAGTGCTCTGACACTACCTGTATATGAACAGCATAATATACTAATAAATTCAGAAACAATGTTGATAATTAAAATATACGATACTTTGGTGTTAATTTTTATTCACATTTTAAGTAATAAAAGAATCAAGGAAAAGTTTGTAATATTCCACAAATACAGAATTAGACTGTCCGGAGGAAGTGCGCACATCCTGTGTGCTGGTTTACTGGTCTCGAAAGCCACGGCCAATAAGAATCCTTTATTCTGGAGAATGACCAAATAAGGTATTAATGTCATCTTTGTGACAAAAGAGGGGATTTTATGCGATGCTCTGAGGAGCCCGAATATCGAGTCAGTTGTCATGTTGCGCTGAGCACGGTAGCCACTGAGAGCTCTCATGTAAGTAGACTCTGCCAGGTTGGATCAGGCCATATTAGTCTTGATGATGTATTAACTTCAACATAATTTCATAGCTTTCCAGTCTACATTTTACCAACTCTATTTCTCTAACATAACTACTATGCACGCTCATAGTGGAGCTAGTAATGAATGATAAACTTGGGTGAGCATTCCTTGATGCCGTAGGTAGTTAATTAGCTGTTTTAGCCTTGTATTGAAGTAACATATTGTTCTAATCTTTTATAATCCTGTGTGTTTGGTATTAGCCTGTCTTAATAAATGTAATTAGTCAAAGTAAATACTAGTATTCACTGAGTAAATACCTGACCGCGGTGTCTACCCACTCACCGCATGACATTCACAAAACTGTATAAAATATTTAAAACCAAACAGTCGATGAATGATGCATATCGATGTTTTCAGCATCTAATGCAGTTTCGATAGATACCAAAAATATTGCCGTAACTTATCAGGTACATATTATAACAACGTTTCTTTTTGGCGGGACAAGGGAAGTGCAATTATGCCGTGATGAACTGAGAAAGCAAAAAAGAGGGGCAAAATTGTGCTGCGATGCAAAATAAGGATTAAGTGCCCATATTAAACATAACAAATATTTAGTGAAAGGTTTCTAGAAATAATTTTCGAACACAGGTTTTCAAAGAGAACAAGTTAATATAAAACATCAAGAAAAGGAGAGTGAGCAAATCTCAGATGGAAACCATTATGAAAGGAATGAATGAATGAAGTAGTAAAATAAAATATGATTCATATATTATTAAAATAGCTGAAAAAATTCCATCTAAAAATATAAAAGAATTGCATGAATGCCAAACTTGTATCATTCTGCAGCATAAGAATGCTTATTATTTTTCTTTACTTTTCTGTAGTATTTTTATGTATAACATTTAAATTTATAAGTTTGAATATAGTTATTTTATGAACATTACTCTGTTTTTATGATCTTAAAAAAGAATAAACCTGTTGGTTAGGCCAAGATGAAGCAAGTTCGGGCAGAGAGGGCAGGTAGGCTTCATGGTATCTACCGCAATGTCATCGAGATGGTGGCATTTTATTTAAATGAAGAGGACCACTTTGTGGAGGAAGGTATCTTGGACTCTGAACAACACGTAAAAATTTTGGAAAATTTCTTCACTCCTGGTGGACCCCAGGCTGTCATATTGAACTGCTCGGACAGACCTCTTCCACCTCAAGGTAAAACGAACACTATTCAGATATTTAAACTGTTTTGATAGAGATAGCTAAAGAAAATTTGTTATATATTCTAATGCAATGTTTAAGCAATTAGTTAACTATCCATCTGAGTTTGTACATAGTATTGGATAAAAACTGGTTTAGGTACATGTAATTTTACCATATTATTTATTTTATAGTGTTAATTAAAACTATAAAATAAGCCCAATAGCTACTATAATTATACTTTCATTTGCAATATAAGGATAAGGAAAAGTTCTTGGCCTGACCCAGAGATTGCATTCCTATTGGCGAAAGTTTACGTTTCCTGCCTGCCTGCAAAGGTCAATGTTCATATGATAAGGTTCAACTTGTTCGCTTTAGTAGTTTGTGAAAACGAGTTTTTGCAGTACATGTCTTTGACGTATTTCGTTAAAACGGACTAACTTGAATAGTTTGCTTGAATAAAGTGAATAGTGAATAAAGTTCTTCGTTTTGGACGTATTAACAACTAAGGAAATTCATCCGAATTTGAACAAAGTTTAAGGGGACTGAGTTCCTTTAGTTTCAACCATTAAAAAATGGGCAGCTGAATTTAAACCTGGTCGCACGTCGCTGGAAGATGATTCATGTGAAGGACGACCAAAAGATGCAACCACACCGGATATCATTGGAAAGGTGCGCAATATCTGTTGGACGATAAGCGAGTAAAGGTGTGTAAGATAGCTTAAGTGTGTGAGATAGCTTGGCCGTGGGCATATCGGAAGAAAGGATGCGATACATCTTGCTCGAAAAATTAGGGATGGACAAGCTCTGTGCAAGGTAGATGCCGCATTTGCTGAATGCAGATCAAAAGCAGATTCACAGCAATGTCTGGAGTGGTTCAAAGAGTGACCTGACAAATTAGTTGCAACAATTTGTCACCATGGATGGGACATGAGTCCACCTCTTAAAGCAATGGGTATTGTACTTTTTTAGCAAAGAACTTTATATACAGATTTTCAAAAGAAAACTTACAAATGAAATGCTGTAGGCTTTATGACAAGTAAAATAAATGGGCATTACATTTTTGTTATAAACTGGATGTTAGAGAACTTACCTGTAAAAAACAACAAACAAATTCCAGTGGTTTTAATTACTCTTCTGAAAAAAATGTGATGTTTTTGTTTGCTAAAGAGTTGTTCAACGTTTTTTAGCAGCTCGATCTGGAAGACGTTTCACAAGCAACAAATCAGCTAGAGATGTTTCATCTTGTTGCTCAAGGTATATCATGATGTTGTTGAACATTCTTGTTGCTTCTGTATGAGTTGGCTTCTTGATTTCGCCATTAGGCTGATCATTATCTTCAACATCATCTGAGCTCAGCTCTGTAGTATGCTGACTGGAACACACAGCAACAATGTCATCATCAATAAGTGTTGGATGTAGATATTGCATCATCTTGGATCCATTCCGCTACATCTTCTATCTGAACTCCAGAAGCACAGGTTGGCCTGTTTTTGTCTTATCTCGAATGTTTGATATCATGTGCAATGAAACATCACTACAGTGTGCTGCCCTTTCCCTTGGCTTCTGTAGTGAAATCAATTTTTGTCTATTGTTCAAATCTCTTTTACATTTACTTATACTTATTATTCGTGCTATAATATTTTAGACTGTTTTTTGACCGCCGCCCGAGTTGAATTTTTTTCCGGCCAAAATTAATTTATACGTATATATTTATGTACTTGTCAGGACCATCCCCACAAGCACGTATATACCTTGGAAATTTGTGAGGAAGCGTCTCCACGATCACTTTGTATATGCATTGTGCTTGTGGCGACCTTCCCACAATATCTTAAGTACGAAATATCCTCACTAATACACTTGCTTTCCTGATTGCGTCCTCACAAGTCCTTTTATAGATAAATATATATACTCACGCTACCATCAAGTAGCTGAGAATAGAACCTCACTTAGCTTTATTATATACACATATTGAATGGCTAAAATATGAAAACTTAGTCAGTTAGCTGTTACTGAAATCAATGTATATTACACCATTCATTTAATATTGGTTTAGTGGGTTGATTATTAGAATGTTACATAACATTCGAAAATTTAGTTTTTCTACTTACTGTAGTTTGATTAATTCAGTTATTGCAAATCAAACAAATTGAAGTGACTGCAGTTATACTAATAAGCCTATTATAGTTCAGCCACTTTGATTACGACCTAATTGAAGAACCTGTGTGAGAGAGGTAAAGCTAGTCATTGAAGTGAGACAGAAAATTAGTCTTCTCAACCACTGAATCGACGTGCCACTATGCCACTTAAACATTTCGTCGTCATGGATACGCAGTGGGAAGTTTCGCCTATTACGTCATCGTGCTAGGTGACCATTGGCTGGCAAGGAATTAGGAGGGAACTGGAATCTAGTAGAGTTGGAACATGGCATAAGGGAAAAAGGACCTGAGAGGAGTGAGGAATCAGTTGGTGTAGTCGGTTTGTTGACATTACCGATTTAAATTAAGGTTACATTGTAATTTTATTTGTGATATAATTTTTATTTGAAATACTTATAATGGGATTGAAATCTTCAGTGACCTACCTTCAAACTGAAATAATATTTATTACTTATTAAGGTAATATTTTCCATGTTTGGTCCTCTTAATACCAACACACAATAAAAACAGACAATAAAAATATTATTTTAATTTCAGTTATCTAAAGTTTAACACATTGTCAATCATATCACCACAGATGGCCCAGCAGAGCTGTGCCCGCGGACTTGACAATACTAATCGTCCTCACAACATACTACTATTTTATTTTTGTGTCCAAAGACTAATAAATACTTACATATCCATAATCAAATGTTAAAGTTTCATTTGTTATCTAATAACATCACGTTATGAGCACTCAGATGTTACAAAAATATACATTACAATATATTTTTAAAATGTCAAAACCATATCTTATTTGTTTATATAATTGAGATCATTTATATAAATAAGATGCATATTAAATTAGCACTTTTTAAACGTTGCTATTTGTAAACAGTCGACAATGTTTATGAGAAATGCCTTCAAGGCCTAATATAAAAAATAACTTGTCAAACACAAAATAGCAGTTTTTGGCTATTACACTGATGTTTATTTTAAAATTCATAAAAAATAGTAAAACGAAATAAACCTAGTTAGGTTATACGTCCCTACACTCATAATGATTCATGAAATCATGTAATCCCAAAAGTTATGCATATATAATATATGTGTATTTTTTGTCACTAAAGATTTATAAAAAAATCATCTACCAAAAATAACAAACGGTGGGGGGTATGCCTGTGAAAGTATATAATAATTATAAATTCCAAGATAGCCAAAATGTAGCAAATTTTTATTGTTTTAGAAATTATCAAATATATAAGGATATGTGCATAAGCAAAAACTTGTGTCATATTATCCTTGTATAATATAAACCACAAAATTATAAGTTACGTACATATTTACAACTACACTTGTAGTTATTTATATGTACCACCAATTGAGCAGGTACAGTTTGTTTTTCAATATGTTACAATTTTTTTAAAGGAGAGGCTGACCTCTTTCTTAACCTTACGCTGCCCATTCCCCGTAGACTATTGATCTGTGCGGAGAATTTATTCAGACAGATTAAGGGGGCGAACCAGTATAGTAGAAGGTGAATATTACTGACAAATCTTCCAGTCGAGGCTGGATTCGAACCAGCGCTATCTTTAACCCATGCTTAAAGTCCTGAAGCCTTAGACCACTCGGCCAACAGCTCGCCCAAAAGTATTTAAACACCACACTTACTTTCAAAAACAGTAATAATCTTCAAAACATATGATTAAATATATAAGAAACTAAATATACTAATAAAACATAAATATTCAAAGAAATATTACATTTACAAACAAACAAGTGTTTGGGCTTGGTTTGCTGTTCACTTCCAAGATTTATTCGTATTTGTTTTCTTCTTGATCGATGACAACACAAAGCAACAATCAAAATATACCACCAAAATGGACATCTCTATGGAATCTCAGTGGTAAATTAATCATATTGATGTTGTCAACGTGCCTTGAATATACCACCAAATTGGGCATATCTCTGGAATCTCAGTGGTGAATTAATCATATTGATGTTGTCAACCTGCCTTGAATAATTAATGATTGTATCACCTGCGTCATTCACAGGCCCTCACTTGGCGCATGAACTTTATGAACAGAAATACGAGGTTTGGCTAGAAAGAAACCGGATTAGTATTGCCTTAGCCACAGAACGAATGCAATAAGACTGAATATCGTACGGCTGGTGACTTTCCCTCCATCCGCTGCTTGACTTTCATCTCTCTCCTGCCTGTAGCATCAGTTACAAGCATATAACCTTTTGTCTCTGCATCGGAAAAAAGGTTGAGTGTCCAGAGAACAGTGTGTAAACATTAAATTTCTTTACAAACTTGGAAAATCTGCAAGTGACACATTTTTAATGTTACAACAAGTGCTTTAATGTCAAATTCCCTGCTTCAAGAAGCAATTCCCAGCAAAAAAAGCACAAATGACAAAATCTGAATTCAAGGTCTTGATAACTGTGGTTTTTGATATCAAAGGCATTGTGCACATTGATTGGGTACCACCAAAATTATAGCACCACATTAGTGTCCTGACTACCCTATGTGAGCGAGTACGAAGAAAGCAGAGTGATTTTTCAAAAAAAAGTCATGGATCCCTCCACCAGGACAATGCTCCGACTCACAACATGCCCCGCACTGCTACACCCAGTGGAAAACTCGCATGGAGTGGTGTAAAGAACGAGTAGGGGAGTACATTGAAGGAGATAACATCAAATTGTAAATATTTCTACGTAAATTTTATTTTCAGCTTCAGTCCGGTTTTTTTCTAGCCACACCTCGTATGCAAGCCACCTCAAGTAGGGTTGAAAAACTACATTTTCAGCCTGTTATCTGTACTATAAATAGTCAGGATTTTATTTGAACCCTGTTTTAAATACTGGATCAGATCTAAAATGTTGTATAGTTTAGTAAACTCCATTCACATAGACAGCTTTTATTTGAAGAAGAAAAAATTCCATTGTTGTTTGTGTTGTAAAATTGGGAAAGATGGTTTGCTTACAATTTAACAAGAATATCCTAGTTAGATAATAAAAATTTGAAATATTTGCGTTTTTTTGTAAGAATTTTTATGTGTTGGAATTTTACTCTTATATTCAAGGCCAGAAAACAATTAATTAACAGGCCTCATATTAACAATTTCTAATTTGGACTGATTTTACTCATTTTTTTTATTTTTCAGAAAGTGGTAGATTTTTTCCAGGACTGTCAAAGGACACTTTAATGAAAAGGGTAATAGTATCAGATTGTTCAGACATTGACCTGACTGGTACTTCAGTTTTGGTGCGCAGGAATTCTGAGAGTAGAAATTCTGCTGAAGTAAGTATTTCCTAAGACTCCCTAAGACTCCTATTACATTTAGTTATTTCAAACTTTTTAATTTTGTTTTCTAAAAATTACACGATTGTCCATCCATTCCATACAAAAGACAACTGATAGCTGTCCACTACTGGAAATCCTGTTCCAGATATAAACCCACCCATAGACCCTATATCATCACTCACTCAAGAAAAATACAATTTTGAAGGTATGTTCAACATCGAAAAACATGTTCCTCTTATAAACAACTATCCAAACACCCTATTGATATCTCTTATCAATTACTAGAGGGAATCAATGATACAGTTATAGTTAAAGCTATATATTTTTATGATTTACTTCAACTCAGCCAAGAAACATAAAAATGTGAAAACACTCAAACAGGCACACTTGTTAAGCTTTTCAAATAGTTAACACTGAAACTCTTGCAACAAACAAATTGAAACTTATAAAATTGGAAAATTGTTTTACATGTTTTTCTTGTTTTCTTCAAGAAAAATTAAAGAGAAATAGAGCATAACATAAATAAAATTTGGCACACTGAAAATAACAATAAAATTAGTCTCCGTTTAAGTTGTGGAAAAGTTATTCAATGTTGTGGCTTAATATTAAAAAGAAAAAAAATAGTATAAAGAGGTAATATTTAAAATAGGGGTTTGAAAGTAGTGATTTTGAGTTCGAGTCGAGTCGAGTAGTTGGCATTTTTATCGAGTATCGAGTGTTTTCGAGCAAGTATTTACAGAAGGATTTCCTGTTTACCCAAGGCAACTGTAAAAGGCAGACACCATCCTAAGCCTATGTTAAGTTTTGCCAGATTCGTAAATATATATTCATCTAAACTGAACACAATAATTTTGATTTGTTGTTTGTAACTGTAACATTTGATAAATAAAACTTTTTACTTCCTGCCTTCCGATATTTTTATGTGGCATTGTTTTGATTAACCTTTTTCCTTTTTTCATAATGATGAAAGAAACTAAGAAAGTATATTATTAATTGAAACAACGTGGATTATAAAGATTTAATCTGTTCACTCATATCACAGATTAGATTTTGTATACAAGCCAATTATACTGTTTCACAGCCGGCCGATATGTTTATCTGGTGGTTCAGTTCAAAGTGTACCGCGAAAACGTAACTAAGCTTGTTGGCAAAAGCTGCATCCACTGAAGCTAAAATTCAGGCGTCATCGCCAAATGCAGTCATTTGCTTTCAGAATTGCCTCCTCTCAACAAAAAATTGATTGTGTACATGCCAAGAAGAGTGGATCTGTATTCTGTGGGTATTTAATTCAGTAATAACAAGGTTACAACAAACCGGAAATAAGCTGTGAATTACATAATCAAATTTTAAAATCTGGATTGACAAATCAAATCAAATCAAAACATTCTTTATTGTCATGTTCGTCAAGAACAGAAATGGTGTCAATTGTGCAAATATAGGTTTATAATGCAGTAATGGTTGAATATACACATGGTAATATAGTTTTCATGGCTAGTCAAAGTTACATTGTAGAAACTCGTTGGTAGAGTAGAATGGTTGATCAATCAGCCAGTTGTGAAGTTTTGTCTTCAACTTGCCTCCTCTACATGTTCTTATATCCCCTGGTAGATGGTTAAAGAATTTAACCCCCTGGTATGTTGGTTTCTTTTCATACTGAGCAAGGCGATGTACTGGAATACTGTAGAGGTTAGCATTACGTGTGTTGTACGTATGTAGATCATGACCTCTCAGCAAGTCCTGCCCATCAGCATGCATCACCACTTCTTGTATGTAGAGTCCAGCGATTGTCAAGATCTTCAGAGTCTTAAAGGCTTGCCTGCAGGTGTCAAGTCGTTGGAGTCCGGCCAGGATTCGCATTGCCTTCTTCTGTATGACAAGTATCCGTTGAATGTCCCTTGCCGAGGCTGCTCCCCAGACAGCAAGTCCATATCTTAAATGGGTTTCGAAGAGTGTGAAGTATGCAGTTCTTGCTGTCGTCAGGTCACTTATGGCTTTTACTTGTTTAAGTGCATAGACGCTTGAGTTTAGCTTCTTGCAGAGGCTGTCTACTGTATGTGTGGGGTCCAGGTTAGCAAGCTGTCAAGTGTTTTGCCTAGGAATTTTACTTTTCTTTCCAATGTTACGCCTGGTATCTGTGGCGTCTCATCACATCGATGTCCAAATCCTATCTGGCTTGTTTTGGTGTGGTTGACAACCAGATCATTGTTGTGGCAGTATTGATAGGCTGTGTTGAGGGATGTGTATGTGTTTACAGCTAGGTTATTCAGAGTTTTATCATTCACCAGCAAGGTGGTGTCATCTGCATACATGATTGCCTGGCAATGATCTTGGAGATGTCTGGGCATGTCATTGGCAAATAAAATAAAAAGAACCGGGCCCAGAACGGAGCCTTGGGGTACACCACGGGTTATTGGTAATGCACTTGACTGTATGTGCGATGTAATTCCTTTTTTTGTCTGCTGAAGTTCAACCACCTGATGTCAATTAGCTAAGTAACTTACAAACCACTCTTTGGCTTTTCCTGTTATGCCCAAGGCCTTAAGCTTAGTGATTATTAAATTGTGGCTTAAGCAATCAAATGCCTTTGAGAAGTCCAGGAAAAGTGCTGTTGATAATTTACGCTGCTCCAGGTCATCTATCACTGTTTCAACGAGTTTAATCATAGCTGTAGTCTAATCATAGCTGTAGTCTTTGATTTACCCTTGATAAAGCCATGCTGTGTGTTTGTAAGGAGGTTATGATTGTTGCAGAAGGTAAGTAATCTTTTGAGAACTATTTTTTTCACACAGCTTTGAGAAAGTTGATATGAGAAAGATGGGCCGGTAATTACTAACTGTGGTTGGGCATACTTTTTTGAGTGTTGGGTAAACTTTAGAAATTTTCATGCCCGATGGGAAATGTCCTTGATCAAATGATTTATTAAATATTATTACCAATGGAGTACATAGTTCGTCTATACAGTGTTTTAGCATTTTGGATGATATTTCATCATTGCCATAAGAGATTTTTGATTTAAAATTTTTTACTATGTCTTTTAGCTCTGTTTCATTAGTTCTAGATAAGATGGTTAGTGAGTTATTTGTATTTTCTGTTATGCAGTTGACAGTTGCGGCTTTATAATTGTTATTTTTTAGAGTCTCTTCAGCTATGGTAGTGAAGTATTGGTTTAAATGAGCTGCAATTTTCTCTTTGTCTTGGACCATTTCACCTTCTATTTGAAGACTTATTTAAGATGTTTGTTTCTCCTTAACTCTTACTTTGTTAATAATATTCCACACAGCTTTTGACTTATTGTCAGCGTTGTTAATAAAGTTTTTAGTAGCTATTTTTCTTAGAGATTTCAGCCTTAAATCGTACACTTTCTTTATTTCTGCTGCCTCTCTCTTAAAGTGTAAATCTCCTGTTGTGTCATACTGATACAGTACTTTAAGGTAATTATTTTTCAATTCAATGGCTGTTGTGTCTGCAAAAAGTTTAGATTAGAGTTTAGGTTTTTGTCTTTTTATTGTTTTAGGACATGCAGCATTAAGAGATAGGGACACCTTAGTGCTAAAGATATTATAAGCGTCTTCTGCTGATTTGGCGTGCATGACAGGTTCCCAGTCCTCCACCTGAAGTAGAGCCTTTAACTCGTTTAGGTTTCTGCATGTTAGTTGTCTGCATAGCATTTGAGGTCTTCGAGGTTGTTCTGGGAGTAGGATTTTGCACAATTGGGCTGTGCGGTCTTGAGAGTCCTGTTTTTACTACATTCGTAGTAATATCTGTCAGATCCAGGTTAGTGCATATGCAGTCTATTGAGGTTTCAGAATGTGCTGTTATTCTGGTGGGGGGTAGGTCTATTCTTGTCATATTATGTAAGGATAGTGTTTCAGCAAGTTTTATTGACTTTCTGTCATGCTTAATGGTGTCAATGTTTATGTCCCCCATCATAACAAATGTCGAGCTGTCAGCTGTAGCTCCCTATATAGTCTGTGAAATTATATTAAGTGCGTTATCCACATTTCCCATTGGTCACCTGTAAACTCCCATTACATAGATAGTTGTATTTTTCAGTTTGATCTTTACAAGTGCAAGCTCGCATGTAAGTTCTTCGCAGTACTGGTGCACTTCGATTGATTCTGTATGCACTTGAAGACTATCCTGGACGTAAATAGCTACACCACCATTTTTGTGTACTTGTCTGCTGTAGTGTGACTGAAGATTGTAGCAAGGGATAAGCGAGCTTCCCTCAATTTCCTCTTTTTCAAGGCTATGCTTTGTTAAGATTATGACTTCGGGTTTAATTTCTTCTATTACATGAATAAGTCTGTTTATTTTATTGGAGACACTTTGGATGTTTTGATGAAAGATAGTTATATTGGAGCTTTTTGAGGCTGAATTACTTCTAAAAAATGATTGTTTATTTTACTGTGAGAGTCAGGTACTGAGGAAACAGTCCTGTTCTATCGAGGCTTCTGGTGTTGAGTGGTTTTCTGTCTGTGGAGGAGTGTCAGGTTGCTGTTTGGCGTCCTTGTTGACATTGTTGATTTTCATGAGTCCTCTATAGTGGTGTATGTGCTTCAGGAAGAACTCTTCATATGTCTCCTCTTTAGGCCTTACTTTGGCGTTTAATGGGGGTTGCTTATTCCATTTTATTATGGGGGACAATGACTGTAGTTCAATCGATTGATAATAATAACTAAGCAGGTTTATTTTTAAAATGTATTTAAAAATACGTTTTAAAGCCGCTTAGGATGATCATAGTTTTAAAATTATGATTGGTAATGAAATTTGTGCAACTTGAAACTATTTCGATACATGAGGCTATACTGAACAACAGATAAATAATTATTTCATAACGAGAAATTCATGAAAACCTGGCGTAATCGAATGAAAACCATAGATGTAGTCGGCTAATATAATAGGTCTAGCCGATATTGGCGACAAGATGCAGTCTGAAATATAAACTTATGAATAAAATACGAGACGTTTGGTAAGGCTTCGGTTCAATAAAAATTATTTTCCAAATCTCTAAATTTGTCGTATTTTGTTTAGAAAAGGTCTTCTAACATATTTCTCCCTCACTTGGGTTGATTCGTGATTGTTTTACAGTTTACATTGACATCGACGTCAATGTGAACAGGGAACTGTTCAGTAAGTTTACGAATCAAAATTATCGTACTTTACCACCTTTTATACTCTTAACTGTGTTATTGTCTAGTCAGGAAACCGTTCAACAAATTGACAGGAAAAAATATCGTATGCGCAAATATTATACACAGTTTTGGTGATCTAAGGCGTTTTCGGAATAATAATTAATAGACGTTCGCCACGGATATATATCTATTTTTTATTTGACAGAAAATAAATCAATAATGTTTTGTCACACGCTGCTAGAACGCCATTACCATATTTTATATGATACGATACAGTATTTTCTTATATCAAATCATTGGACAATTCCCTGCTCAGATTAAAAAACAAAACAGACCTCAATCGACTTGCAAGAAATATACAATAATTTCAGTTCCGAAAAGGAGCTGAACGGTTCTTTGCACGTACGTATACTACAACCGGTATCCATGATTTGATACCAGTAACTTGTTTTAACCATCATACACATCCCAAGTTGATATCCAATTGGTTTTTGGCAACATTTGTTTGAGTCTGGAGAGATAGTCGAAGAGGTGGTTTTCTAGATTTAAGTCACCCAGTAAGATGGGGGATACTTGTACAATGGGGAGATTTGAAGTAGATGCAATCTTTGAACTATCTGAGAACTGCCTCTTTCTTTGCCCCTTATATCCGGAGGAGTTATTTTGCTCAACACGGGAAACCATGGTAGAGGGGTTGCAATGAGAGTGCTGCTGTTAGCCCTCATAATCCTGTTAAGTCACTTATATGATCAAATGGCCATGAGTCAATACATAAAATCCTTTTGAAGAATGACACATATTTTAACTTAACCCTTTGCACGTGGCAAACGGATATATACCAGCCTCTACTTTGCCCCAAACGCGGTTAACGAATATATCTGAAATGAAGTATTTCTGTCAATAGTGTAAGGATAGTTCCAAAAACTTATTTTGGAAGTGCAGCATCAACTTAGACACGTCTTTGGCCAACTCCCTTAGCCTATCAAAAATGTAAATCGTTTTTGAATGAAAAGGGGGGCGGCAGCCAATCAGAGCGTGCGTAGGCGCGGCACAGACACGAATCCTGCCATTGCACTCATAAAACGGAATATATCGGTCTGTCACTCCACTCAAGCACATTGTTTTCAACATTTATCATTCTTTTTTGCTGTTTTCTACTTTTCAATTATTTTATTCTAGTTACGAGGGTCATTTTAAAAGTAAAAACCGATTATGCATCGTGCCTGTGCCTCCGGTCACATCACGTCCATTCAAGGTCAGCTCTTACTGGCCTGTCTTCGTCAACGCCGCCATTACGTTTCACATCTCTGCTGATGCTGGTTGTGTGGTTATACTTCTTTGTTTGTCGCCATGTCAATCAATAATTACGCTGACTGAGAAGTACGCTCAGTTATTCGGTTTTTAAAAGCAAAAAATGTTCGTTCTACTGAAATTTACTGATAGCTTCTTGAAGTTTACGGTGAGGGTGTTATGAATGATGGAAATGTGCGAAAATGATGTAGGCTTTTTAATGAAGGAAGAACAAGTGTTCATGACGAAGAACGACCTGGATGGCCTACTGTCATCAATGAAGTTGATGAGGAAATTCGTCAAAATCGGCGCTTCACTATTGACGAAATTAGTCAGAAATTTCCCCAAGTTTCAAGATCATTAGTTTACAACATTGTTACTGACAAACTGCATTACAAAAAAACGTGTGCGAGATGGGTGCCAAAAATGTTGACACAAGAACACAAAGCAAAGCGTATGGCACATTCTTTGTCCTTTTTGGAGCGCTATCACAGATATGGCGATGAGTTCTTAAGTCTTAAGTTGAGAGGTGGCTTGCATACTATACTCCCGAGACGAAACGTCAATCCAGTGAATTGCATCATTCAAACTCCCCGACGAAACCAAGAAAATTCAAGCAAGAACGTTCAACAAAAAGAATCATGGCCACGGTTTTTTGGGACCGAAAGGGTATTCTTTTGATATACTTTCTGCCACGAGGAATGACAGTAAATGCTGAAAGATATTGCAAAACATTATTGAAGCTCAGGCACGCTATTCAAAACCGCCGGCGGGGCCTACTCTCTAGCGGCGTCATTCTGCTTCATGACAATGCTCGGCCTCGCGTTGCGGCATGGACACAGATGCAACGGGACAAGTTTGTTGGGAAATACTGGATCATCCACCATACAGTCCTGACTTAGCACCATCGGATTTTCAGCTTGGAAAATGATGACATGTTGAAAGAAACAGTTACGAACTGGTTTAACAGTCAGGCGGGAGAGTTCTTTGATGATGGAATCCAAAAGCTGGTACCACAACTTCAAAAATGTGTTGAATTTCCATTAATTCAACTTTCACTTTTAATGGTGACTACATAGAAAAGTGAAAAAAATGTTCATATTTTAGTTGGTGATATCAATTATATCCATAAATAAAGTTTCTCTTACCTTATTTTAAAACGGTTTTTACTTTAAAAGTGACCCTCGTATTATTGTATCATAAATGACAGATGCTGTTAAAAGTTTCAACTAAAATGTTGACATTTTAAAATTTTTATACTTTTCATTAAAATTGTACATCTACAATAAAATAGCTTTAAAAGTTATAATTTTTACTTTAAATACAAATTACCTTAAATATAAATATTAAATATTTTTTATGCTCCTTTATTTTTCTAAAAATTAAAAAAATATTAACTTCACATTTCATTAAAATTATTTTTTTTTACATAATTACGTGTTACTTTAACCCCTTTAGTGCTACAGCGTCTACATAGTACTGCGCTACACTACATAAAAGTGAGAGCGTCTACATAGTAGACGATACATCTATTATTATTGACATACAACAGGCTTGTTTATTTTACTGGCCATTATCAATGTCATTTTATTTCAAAAGTATTAGAGAATTGATATATGGTAATTTGGTTACCGACAATTGTCTTTTTATCATTTTTTGTGCGAAGGAAGATTGAGGTTATGTTCGTCTGTTGTTTTGTGAAGTTTGTTAGTGTTTTTTGTAGTTCAGTTGTACAATATGTTTTATTTAACAGAAATGCATTATACATATAAATAGTTCGTTTTATAAAACATTTATTTTGAAGTTTTGTGTTTTGTATTTATAATAAATTCATTGTTTTTAGCATAGCTAGTAAAAACCTTTCCGCAAATTATTCCTTGCTATACAATGTTATTGATGAAGAGCTGTTGCTTCAAAACCAAAATACCTCATTTACTGTAATAGTTTGTTATTATAATAATGGTTTTATAGAAAAAACAATGCAATGTCATAACTTTTGAATAGTTATTGCTTGTTTGTTCAAAACAAATGTTTCAAATGTCAAGTTCTCAACTAATTTTTGTGAGGACAATAATTTATATATTTCCTCTATACAGTCGACTCTCAATAACTCGATCCTTGATATCTTGAAATCCTCGTTAGTTCGAATAAAGTTCTGTTCCCTTCAAAAACCCTTACTAAATCGAAAAAAACACAGTGTTTAACTCGAACTTCAAAACAATAAAATTTTACCTCTATTTGTTAGGAAGGATCAAGATAAATACCTCTGTAACTCGAATTGTAGCTAAGCCGAAATATTTTGAATATTACCTCTATTACATTCTTATACATTCTTACATATGAGACGCCGACACAACGTTGTTGGTATTTTAAGGCGAATATGAATGGTTATATGAGTGTAGGATGAGTGTGGATGAAAGTAGTCTGGTTACTAACTGAGTTCAACTGTTCCTCAGAAAGGGCAATTTATTAATATCCCAACAGCCAGGGCAACTAAGGGACCTACAGCTTTACGTGGAATCAATTAGTCGAAAAAAATTAGTCGAAGTTTTATCAACAACGCTGCATAGCAGAACTAACTGTACATGAATCAGCTGTCTGGGATTGAGTGTGCCAGTGGCGACAGTCGGCTGTCGGGCAGTTTCCCACCATATTGCATGAAACGAAGACGTAGTGTTTTCTATTGTGCACAAGCTTCCCACTGTTTCAAGTGTTTGATTGATTTTAGTTCGTACAATATCGTAGTGTAATCTACTTACTACAAGTGCAATGAGTGATAAAAGAAAAGTGAAAACTAACTATTGGTGAAAAAGTTAACATTATCAAAGCTGTCAGTGAGAAGTGGAAGAAAAAAGAATTGCTACTGAATACAACATACCATGCTATTTGAATATGCTGTCAACAATTTTGAAAAAGGAGGCAAAATTTATGGAACAAGCTAGTCAAGGTAATACTAAGTCTAAGAGAAAAATAAAAGCTGAGTTTCCTGATTTTGAATGATGTGTAGTTAAATGGTTCAAGCAATGTAGGGATAAGAATATTAGTTTAGGAGGTCCATTAATTAAGGAACAAACTGAATGTTTTGAAACCTTGGGCCATGAGAGCTTTAAAGCCAGCAATGGGTGGCTAGAGAACTTTTAAAAAAGGAATAAAAATTTTTTTAAGAGTGTGTGGTGAAAGTGGAGGCGTAAATGATGTTGTGTGTGAAGAATGGAAAGCTTCATTATTAGACACCTTGAAAGACTGTCACCCAAAAAATGTCTTCAATGCAGACGAGACCGCCCTGTTTTATAAGTGCCTTTAAACTTATTAGTTTAAAGATGAGAATTGCCATGGAGGTAAGCACATCAAATGGAGGTAAGCATTACACTTTTGCTTGCAGCTAATATGACAGGTGAAGACAAACTAAAGCCTATGTTTATTGGTAAATAAAAAAAAACCTAGGTGTTTTGCTGAGGTAAAGTCCCCCCCCCAGTTGATTACAAAGCAAATAAAAAAGCACGGATGAATGCTGAGCTTTTTGCTTTGTGGCTGAATGGAATAGACAAATAAATGGGCGTAAAATAAGCGTGAAATCATTTTTTTATTGATAACTGCAGCGCGCACATCATCCCTCCCCTTAAATGGGTTAAAGTACAGTTTCTTCCAGCTAACACCACATCTAAGCTTCAACACTTAGATCAGGGCATTATAAAAAACTTTAAAGTTTTATACAGAACCGAAGTAGCACGAAAATTTATTACAGACATTGAGGAAAGTCAAGAGTGCTGTGTAAATCTGTTATAGGCTATTAGATTTATTGACAAGTCTTGGAGAAGTGTTACTCAGTAAACCATATCCAACTGTTTCAAATCATGTGGATTTACCTCTCCAAATAAGATGGCGTTGATAAGAATGACAATCAACAAGATTTAAATCTCAACTCATAGAATGCTTGGGATGTGGGAAACACTAATTTGCTATCAGGTATTACTTTTGAGGACTGTACTTGTTGAGGAAGACATAGCAGTCACAGAAGTTTTATCTGATGATGATATTGTGCAATCATTAAAAGCTGATGACAATGCTTCAGATGAAGAAGTAGTAGAAGAGAGGTTAAACGTAACATCTAAGGAGGCTAAAGGTTCTGTTCATGTCATTCGTACTTTCTTAGAAAACTCAAATGATGTGCCAGACAGTGTGTTTTCTGCTGTAGTGTTAATCGAAAATATGACAGACATACAAGTTGCAACAACTTGAAGCAAAAGAAGATTACTGATTTTTTAAAATGTAGCTAAACAATTAGTGTTTAGTTAATTAAATTTATGTTTATTAATTATGTACTGTATTTTGTATTTCAGTTTTTTACGTCAATTTCTTTATACTGTAGTAGACATCGTAATTCAAAATGCTGTAAGTATAAACTAAACTTAAAATAACTTAATTATGTAATGGCTGTAGGGCAATACACAACATAATTGTATCCCTGAAACTGGAATTTTATTAAGCTATACCCCTGTAGATAGTTTGTTTGTAGACTCAAATTTCACTCAAAGTAACCTCTTACTCGAACTTGTCATAAGTCGAATTTGTCATAAGTCGAATTTCACCTAACTCAAAACAATATGACGTACCCGTGAGATTCAAGTCATTGAGAGTCGACTGTACTCCTTATTTTTTTTATAAAAATGAACTGAAAATATATGAATTTGTTTTATCAGATGCTCTTTATTGTGGAATAGGTAAAAAAATATAAACAAAAGTTCAGGCACTCTTATTTTATTCATAATTACAAAAATAAAAATAAAACAAGATTCAATTTTTTTATAAATAATAAATACTTTTGTATGTATTTTCTTGTTAGAGTGGTGTTCTCTGTTTATCTTGTTACAATACAAAACAAAAAGTATGAAGATTGACAACAAATAACGAATCTATGAGCATTTTACCAAAACTCACCATTTTCGCACAAAACTGTTTAGCACTTTTGGGTATATCCATAGGCCAGTCGGCATAGCACTAAAAAAGTTAAAATAGGGTAAAATAATTTCCTTGTGCACAGGGTTAAATAGGCCTTACCTTTGTCAGTTAGTCCAAAATGTAGACTCTTGTGCTTAAATGTGCATCGAACATCCGTCAACGACCTATTGCATCTCATACGCATGCACGAGACGATATATTAGTTAATTAATTAGATACACCGGGGTTGTGGTCCTGTCACCAAGCCCACCGTGCCTAGACTTTATGGCTCTTTGCGCCCCGAGCCTGGTGACAGTGTCACAAGAGACCAGTCCCCCTTATGAAAGACATGATCTCCCCGAGTGTAGCCCTTCTAATGTCCTCTGGTCCCAGAAAAATGGCACTCAAGAGTCCTATACCTAAGAGATGAGAGAGCTCCACAATGATACAAGATGTGTAAGGAGCTCTCCTCATCCTCCTCACAAAGCCTACATGTGGAGTCCTCTGTTAAGCCCATTATCTTCATATGTCTATGAAGAAGATTATGTCCGGTCAGCATTCCTGTAACCGCACTCACCTTAGCCCGGTTACAGCTCAGCGAATCTCTGCTGTAACTGCGATCCGGCCCTTGGATAAGTGCACGAGACTGCCTGAGCCCGGACTTGGCGTGTTCCTCAGAGGTCCACCTGTCAATTCTTCTCTTAACCTTTTGAAAAGGAATGTCATGTGCCGGCTCCGGTCCCAGAAGAGGGCACTTTGCCCC
Organism: Stictocephala bisonia; assembly: GCA_035578905.1. Classification (NCBI taxonomy): domain Eukaryota; kingdom Metazoa; phylum Arthropoda; class Insecta; order Hemiptera; family Membracidae; genus Stictocephala; species Stictocephala bisonia. The sequence goes on along the minus strand of JAQJVL010000501.1, from coordinate 487,888 downwards.
TCTCCTAGCCAATGCATCAGCTCTCTCATTTCTATTATTGCCAGCATGTCCAGGGACCCATATGAGTCTCACCTGTTTACGCTGGCAAAGAGTCTACAGGATCCCCTGGCACTCCCATACCATTTTAGAGCTGGTATGTGGCGCCATGATCGCCTTTAGTGCTGTCTGGCTGTCCTAACAGATGGAAACTACACCTCCGAAGACACCCAGACGCATTTCCTCCTGTGCAGCTGTCATGATAGCCATCACCTCCGCCTGGAAGACGGTAGCATGGGCACCTAGAGGTACAGACAGAACTTTCCGTACCCCCTCTCGCACACCTCTTATAGTTCTAGCTAGTATAGTAGAGGCCTCAATACTATGATTGAGGTGTGCTTGTAGAAAACTCACCATTTCCTCCAATCCAGCACCTCGATCCTCATTCCCCCCTTCCTCTGGATATCCCAAGCCTCTTCTTGTCTCTACCGTCGAGACGGTAGCTTTCCCTGAAACTCAAGCAGAGAGAGTTAGTGCCTAAAAAGTCAAGCCCTAATCCTACATCTATCTGAGTACTTATCATCTTTTTGAGAGGAGTTTCACGTGGGCAGCATGACTGTAGCCATGCAGACTCCGCAGTATAGCTTCCTCTGCTGGGCTTCCATGACCCTCAGTGAGGCAGAGTCCACTGTGACCACAAGTCTGACACCCGTAGTTGTCTCCTTGCGGTCCAGTGTCCTCCACAACTCAGTCTGGAGGCCTGGGTTCAGATAAGAGAGTCTTTTCAGATAAGTCTCTGTACTCGCCGGAGGACCCGGGACACAGAGAAATATCTTTTTGAAGCTAGGAAGTGCATCCATACCTACTACCTTCAGTATGGATCCCTCCCATGGCTTAATCTCAGGAGTGATGGTATTCACCAAGTCCACAGTGGACTGGTCTTCACAGACCACCAGACGATAAATTAAAGGGAAGGACGGTTGACGGGAAGGAATTAGAGCAGTTCGACACCCCAGTGACACACTACCGCCACCGGCTGTGACACAGCAGGCTCTCTTCAACTGATAAGTTTTAGAATTAGTTATTAATTCCTATCTTTTTAATTGTGGGCCAGGTTTACTCTGGGGAGGGGTGGAAGTTGGCTTTAACTCCAACCGGCAATCAACTGGTGACTCGTCAGCCTGCAACATTTTGTATAAGTGTTGCATTTTTAGGTGCTGAAAAGACCCAGGGTCTTAACTCAGTCAACAGCGGGTTTTGGGAACTGTAGGATTATATGGAAAGGACAAGGCTGAAAAGCAAAAGTCCTTGAGGAATAAATAGTTGAACACAGAGATTCTGCAGCCCATAAAGCAGCAGAAACAGTTTTTTTTCTTGTAAAGAAAAATTTAATGCAAGAATCTGTTGCTAAAATGTCTTAAGAGCAACAAGAAACGACTGAGTGAGTCTTTAGAATAGCATATAAGCAGGCTAAACTGAATAGACCATTTTATGTATTTGAATCAGAAATTGACCTTCAGATTTGCAACGGACTTGATATGGGATGAATCTTGCATTCAAACGTGAGTGTGCAAACATGAACTGTTTGAACGTGAGTGTGCAATGTTAGTGTCTTCTTCTGATGTGGTTTGAATGTGAGCGTGCAATGATAGTTTGAGGGTCTGAGTGGTTTGAATGTGAGTGTGAGTGGCAATAAGTGTTATCTTTCAAGTGTTTGAACATAAGTGTGAGTGTGCAGTGATAATGACATTTCTTCAACTCCTTAACTCTATTTTACTGTTTAGTTTGTTAGTTCCATTATTATACGTAATTTTACATGTCTTCACAATGTTTTTTAGTTTAATAATGCTTTTAGTTCATATTATAAATTGTTTTAATATTAAGTATTAAGCATTTATTAACAATTCATGAACTGAATTAACTCAGCCATCACCCACAGGCAGTAGCCCATGAGGTGGCTTTCTCATATTGTTTGTAAATTTGTAAGTGTTATGTGTACTATTTTTTTTCTGAGATATATAAAAAATTATTACTATTATAAACATTGCATGTTCCGATATTGTACACCACATTTTAGCTGGAAGTGCTTTTCATAAAGTTGGTCAGGTTACTTGTAGCCTATTTGCTATATTTTGTGACAAAATTAGTCTACTTTTAATTAAAAAAAATATATTTAACTTACTTTTGCTTGTACATTATTACAATGACTAGTACTACTTAAGTTTAAGTAAGTTTGTGTGAACGTTTCTCTGAAAATTAATTAAGTTGATTAAAAGGAAGTTGCCAACAAACTTCTTCAATTTTGTACACATTTTATCTTATTATTTTGTTTGTAATGTAATGTTATGTGTGCATTATTATGAATGAATGAATGAATGAAAGTATTTATTATTCCACTAATTATTCTTACAATAATACAGAACAAGTTTACTATGGAAATAATTCCCACATAGACATTAATCTATGCGTGGGAATGAGTCTTTTCAGTCATTGTCACTGTATATACATGTTTGTATCATTGGACACAGTATATTTAAGAAAAATAAATACACAAAACAATACTGTAATTCATCGTAATTTACAATAATCATTACAATTTACACTTGGATATTATTATAAAAATATCAAACTGTCAAATAGAAGTATAGCTCATCAACAAAAAGAAACAAAAATAGCAGGTTTTTGTTAGCGACAGTAAATTTATGTATACGGCGATCTGATCAATGCCTCAGCAGCCACCCCACCGGTTCGAAACAACCACTCATTCAGCCTGTGTTTAAAAACAACAGCACTGTCACCCTCCGCTTCCCCTATCTCATCTGGGAGATTTCTATTCACTATGTGGGCCAGATGGTATGAATTTGACAAATATATTTTATGTTTTACTTTAGGAATAAGAAAGCCATACTGTATATTGTGTCTTGTTGAGTAACTATTTTGATAATAGTTGTTTTATTTTTCTTAATGTAAAGGATTAGTGTTTAATGAAAAGTTGTCTGATATTCAAAACATGAAAGTCTTCCAATAGTTGCATAGAGAGGTAGGTACCTTATAGGTTTCCTTAAAACTGTATTAATAATACTGTAGTTCTTTATGTAACGGCTAATGGCTTGAGGGTAGCTGCAGAAACTCCTCCCCAAGCCAAGATACCGTACTCCAGGACCAACTGTACATAAGCCAAGTAGACAATCCTATGGTAATCTATAGTGGGAACCAAAAAATATAGGTAGAATTTTTGTTTTAGCTACATTTACCGACAAAATATTGAGATCAAACCAATTTTTTAAATTCATAAGATCCCTGGATGCATGGTCATATACCTCTTCCCACATGCACTCTGCCGATATTAATGCCGTGTCATCAGCAAACAAGAATAATTTCCCTCTAATTTTGACATGAGAGATATTGTTTATGTAGATTAGGAAAAGCAGAGGGCCAAGGGTACTTCCCTATATTACCCCATAATCTACATCAATTGTTGTTGGCTGAAAGATTTTAGTTCAAAATCAGCATCAATGGTGTGAGAAGTGTCGTCTACCTCCGGAGGCCCGCTAGGATTTAGAGCACTTGCGAGATGCTCACCAACAGAGTCATAATATTTATTAAATTCATTCATAATATCCTTAATTGCGGAAGGTGTGACAGAGCCGCCGCATCCACTGAAAGCTTCCACTGGGAATCTTTCCTTGCTGGAGACCGACCAGAAACCTCATTGACTAAAGACCAAAATTTCCTAGCGTCATCAGCTGCTTCATTAATTTTAATTTTCTAGAATTCAGATTTTGTGCAACGTATTAAAAGTATTAGCATAATACGTGTTGGTACATATACAGTACAAGTAAACGTTACACAACACAAACTTACCACAACACAAGCACAAAATGTACAAATATATTACAATACAAGCACAAAATGCACGAATACTACGGTGATGGATTTCGGTGAACCTTGCTCACCTTCCTCAGACCAGAAGGTGAGGTACTTCTGTTGTACATATATAAGTATCACTGTATGTGTATGGGTGGGCGAGCGGGTTAGTATCACTGTATATGTACGGGTGGGTCAATATCACTGTATACGTATGGGTGGGCAGGTGGGTCAGTATCACTGTATGTGTATGGGTTGGGGGAGGGGTCAGTATCACTGTATGTGTATGGAGTGGGCGGGTGGGTCCTTATCACTGTATATGTATGGGTAGGTGGGTGTATACATGTAATAATCGTTTGTTTAGTTTAGATACCTCTTATTCAATTTTGGATAATTTATTATCATAAGAAGTGATAATATATATTTAGACAGCTATGACAGGTAAGTCTGAGGAAGGTGAGCGTGGTTCACCGAAATCGATCACCTTTTGTGAATCCCTCTGGTCTGAGGAAGGTGAGCGTGGTTCACCGAAATCGATCACCGTAGTATTCATGCATTTTGTGCTTGTATTGTAATATATTTGTACATTTTGTGCTTGTGTTGTGTGACGTTTACTTGTACTGAACGTATTAAAATATTGAACATGTTTCTGTAACCAATGTACCTGTTATGCACTTGGATATTGAATGGTTCGTTTTTATACTTTCTACTTAATTTTTCGCGGGTACATTAGATTTTACCAACCCACGAGTGATCGAGGGTTTTAATTAGTGTTTTTTGAGAAAATACCGTTTCTTGTTTACATGTTTGCACAATTTCTTGCAGTCTAATGATAAAAATGTTCTTGAACATTGGTTAACATCATTTTCATTGACTATGTTAGTCCAATCTTGAAGTGTTAATATTTTGCCAATCTAAATTTTCTTAAAGTACCATCTATTTTTTGTTTATGTTTAATCCTTAGGCTTAAGTGTTCTAGGCAAATTGTGTAGTGATCAGTAATAGAAGTGCATAATACTTCTGAAGAAACATTAATTTGTCTGTCAAATTTAACAAAAAAGTGATCTATACACATATTGCTTAACGGTCTAGTGGCCTTATTAATGCAAGTAAAAAATCAGCTTCACCCAAGACATCTAAATAATGCTCTTCTTGCGAATTTTGTGAAACATTAAATAAGTTGCAATTTGTGTCAGCTGCTATAATATGCAGTCGTTTCCGGGTACCGTTATAACAATAGTTAACGATTCTGTCTACGAAATGAGAAAGACTAGTACTCAGACTGTGATAAAGCAATAAATGATAAAGCGATAAACCAATAAAGCGAGCGATGATAAAGCGAGCGATAAACGGCAAGTAATACACAAAGAATGTTCTCCCAGTGGCAGGTCATAGATAAGCTTGTGGCCATTCCGTCCAACAATAGGGTGATTACAGGATACTGACAACCCGTTATCTATGTATAGAACAAGACATACTGATAGAAAAAGACATACTGATACCGTAATAAGACCGGTACACATTGTACACCTGAAAGTGTCGTAAATCACTATCATCACTGAGCCATGCTTCACTTAGATTCAAGATTCAAGATGTTTTATTTCTGAATTTGGTACAGGTTGGTACATCTCAGAAGTCAATTACTAAGACTAACTTATAACTACAGAATAACAAAGTTAAAATCTAATCACAATTCTGCCTTAATGTACTCATCTACACTATAAAATTCCTTGTCCAATAGAAATGATTTTAATTTCTTTAATAACAACTTGTTATTACAACATTTAATTTCTTGTGGAAGGTTGTTATAGAGTACTATTCCCGCAAAAGACGCTTCGCTCTCCATTAATGCTAGTCGATGCTTGGGCGTACGTAGCTCATGACCGTGCCTAGTAGGAAATCTGTGACCCTCACCCACAGTTCTGATGTTCTGCAAGTCTCTGACTGTGATTGAAATTAATTTGTAAATGTACAGTGAGGCTAATGTGAGAATTTTTAATGATTTAAACACCCCTCTACACGAGGTTCGTGGGACCATTCCATTGACTATTCGAACTGCTCTTTTTTGCTCTTAAAAAAACTCGCACGGCATGAGGCGACCCTCCCCAAGCTTCAATATCATATGTCATTACTGCTGAAAAATAGCCATGGTAGACCAACATCAAAGCCTCCGGCTGCAGAAGTGGATATAAAGTTCTTAAGGTAAAACTAATTCTACTTAATTTATTGCACAATAATGATATATGGGGACTCCAGGATAGTGTATTGTCGATAACTAGACCCAGATACTTTACTGTGGCACACTCATGAATGCCAAAGTCACTCAGTGTGATTGATTGAGGTTTTTATTTTTTTTCAAAAATTGCATAAAAAAAGTGTTCTCTGTATTTAGTGACATATTGTTCAAAGCCAGCCATTCTCTAAATGTTTCTGTGGTCAGCGAGATCATGGCTTGCAGGCCATCCTTAGGACCACCAAACAACCATGCAACATCATGTACATAGATTTCACGTATTACAAGGGCGTTGCACCTAGGCATATCATTGATATAAATCACAAAAAGAATGGGTGCCAGGATACTACCTTGGAGAAGACCAACAATGCTTTCCACTAGGTTTGAAATAAATCCAGACACATCTACATACTGCCAGCGATCCAACAGGTATGAGTCAAACCAATCCAGAGCCACACCTCTTACCCCATACATTATAAGTTTTTCTCTAAGTATAAAATGATCAACCTTACAAAAAGCATTCCTAAGGTCATCAAATACTGCTAGAGCTGATTCATTATTTTCCAGGTTAGTTATTATATGCTTAACAAAATCCAATATTGCCTTGGTTGTGGACACTTTAGCTTTGAAACCATATTGTTCTGGCACTATGATATTATATTTATTTAAGTGGTCCAAGAGTCTAACATACATAAGCTTCTCCAAAACTTTAGAAAAAGTGCATTGTATGGAAATCGGGCGATAATTGTTTACATCACTTTTTTTACCTTTTTTAAATACTGGTATTATTTTTGTTATCTTAAAAACGCTTGGAAATGTCCCTGATGTAAAGGATTCATTAATAAGATAAGTCAATGGTTCTAGAATTGTTTTGTAAATTCTCTTTAGGACCAAACTGGAAATTTCATCTGTACCAGAAGAACGCTTAGATTTAAGAGATAGAATAGCTCCTTCAACCTCAGCCGGAGTAGCTGGGAATAAAAATAATGAACCAACAGGAGAAGTGCCACCTACCGGACCAGAATAAGTAAATTTGGAGGAAGGTGGTAATGGTTCAGTATTCCCAAAGTGGGAGCTGAAAATGTTTGCCGCCTGAAGAGGGGACTGAACTAGCGCTCCTTCACTGCTTAAAAGGGGAAAAGAGATATCTGATGGCTCCCTTGTCTCTCTTCTGACCACCCCCCACACTGCCTTTTGTAAACAATCTGCACTCTGTATTTTCTTCATGACATGAGCCTTTCTTTCCTCAATTATCAGTTTGCGAAAATGTTTTTTTCTTTCTAAATAAAGAGTTTTTAGCTGCTGGTCATTTGTTTCTCTAACTAAAATTACCAAATCTATATTTTTATCTGCCATTTTCTTTAAGTCTTTGCTAAGTTTATATTTTCTGTTTAACGGCTTTTTCTTAAACCTTTTTTTAGGAAAAGAATTTTGAAAATCATTTGAGAGTGTTGCAAAACCACTCAAACTTAGAATTAACATTTTCAATGCTATATACTGGGGCCCAAATAGTATTAGACAGAATTGAAATAAATTTAATAAAGTTGTTCTCCGAAAAATTTCTTTTAAAGAAGTATTCACTAGGCTTGGTATAGTTATGGTTTATGATCATTAGCTGCGCTTCATGGTCTGATAGGCTACAAAACATAGAGTCACATGAAATCCGCTTAGTGCTTAGGTTTGTTGCAACATTATCCAGAAGGGATTTGCAAGTTGCAGTAATCCTAGTTGGTTCATGTACAAGTTCCTTAAGATTGTAGGATAAGAGCATGTTTTTGACATCCTTAACAATAATATTATTTACATCTAGAAAGTTAATATTCCAATCACCACAAACTAGGATATATTCACTCCTTCCTAAAATACAACCTAAAAGTGTATCCATTCTTTCTAAGAACAAGTGTACATTATTCTGTGGGGCTCTGTATAAGCATACTAACATAAATTTAAGATCGGCTTCTGGATTACAACTATTTAGCAATTCGATTGAAACAATAACACACTCAAAACACTCCTCATTACAAAATTTCCTAATAAGAGAACATTTAGGGTCTATCTTAAATTTACTGGTACGCCCATTTACATTAGCATACACTGCCACTCCACCACCCAATCCTGAACCTCTACAAAATTTTGATACACAAGTAAAACCAGGAATGACGAGGGGCTCCTCCTCTTTCAACCAGTGTTCTGTTAAACACAGCACATCTGGAGTGTTATCCCAGGAGGCACACAATTCCTCCACCTTGTTCCTGGCGCTTCTAATATTTAAGTGATAGACCATAAAATTATCGTTTACATGGTTTATGGATGTATTTACACAGATCTGTTCAGGAGTGAGTGTTGATGAGTGCCTAAAAAAGATTTAATAGTTCCTGGTGCTGATGTTGGAAGTGGAGGGAAATCATTCATTAGGAGCGGTAGTTGGTTGTGATCGAAGGTCACAGCTGTGGTAGAGCAATGTCCAACATTCATTGAGGTGGCGGGAACCACAGTCGCTTGTTGTTGGTTGCTTACTGCCACATTGTCTAAAGAACCACCGTTTTTAGAGGTTGCAGATGCAGATCCAGTAGTACAGCCTCCAACTTGCACAGGGGGGGAACTGCAGTCATGGGTTGTTGAAACACAGGAATGCCTTGCAAGGATGGGTCAACTGAGAAGAGTGGGGTCATTATGCTGACCGTCTCTGAACTGTCTGTTGATGAAACAAAACTTTCTTTTAAAGCACTATTTTTTAAACTTAATGCTTCATTTACAAAGTAATTAATTATACATGTAAATTTTATTTGTATACCCTGCAGTGTCACTAATAAATCATCAATATTTTTGCTATAACTTCTTATATTCTAATGTAGAACAGTAAAATTATTTCTATTTGTATCTATTAAAAAAAATCATCTAATTTTCCTAACGTTTCATAAAGTTTACAACTAACAAAATTAATACTATCACAATCATGCTCAATATTTAATTAACCATGCTCAAATGAATTTAAAAAGTATTACCCCAATTAACATACAGCACATGTTAGGGAACCCCTATATGCGCGACTATTTATGTTACAAATTTGGGCGCGACCGATCATGAGTTAACTGAAAATTAGACCAACACTATGTGGTTCGGATTTCACATAAAGCTGTGGGTCCCTTAGTTGCCCTGGCTATTAGGCTATTAATAAATAGTTCTTTATGAGGAACAGTCGACCTTAGTTAATAATAATGACTAAACTCGTTCATCTACACTTATCACACTATTTCGCCCCTCACATTTGCCCATATCTTGACAATTGGTGTCTTATGAATGAAATCAAACATTTTTTTGCCATCTTAGATGGCTTTGAAAACACTGGAAAAGTAGTGCTTCTACAAGGTAGTTAAATATATAATTTCGGTATTAGATGTCTTTATTAATTTAAAACACAAAAAATTAAAACTTAACTTTTTCTTGAATTTTTAAAGGAACTACTGTATTCAAGCTTCCAAGTTGATGAGGAAATTCCTACAATTCTCGGATCTACATATTTTATACACGATCTAATCACAAGACCCCAGCTTCATCGCACTACTGCTTGGGGTACAATGCTCAAGGCACCTAATGGACCTGAGAACAAGAAAAACTTCTTGGATGACTTTAATGATTATGTGCACTTCCTTAAAAGTAAGTAACTACCAGTTTTTTTTGTTCTAATTGGTTGAGCAAAGTGACTTTCATTAAGTGAACTATTGAAAATATGCATATTTTAAGATATATAATAATATTAGAATGTAAAGCTTCTGTTTTACAAAATGGTGTCTAATATACTTTAGACTGTTGTCAAATATATTCCCAAGTTTGCTGTTTATTACTCACATGTTCTATAAAAAAAGGAGAAAGCAAGCAAATATGACGTCTGCATGCGTTGTTGTCAGTTTTTTTTTTTAATTTCAATGATATGCGAGGCGGAAAGTGAAAAAAGACCTCTTGTCAGCAATTTTAAATTAAGCGTAAAATTATGAACAAGTTCGTATAAATTTCACATCTCTAAAATTTTTTTCCTTTAAGTAATAAATGTTTAAAGTTTCATAAATTGTAAGCGGCATTTTGAGAAAAACAAGTTTTAAAACTTTAAATTCACATAGAACCCACATTTTTCATATTTAAGAAATATATCAAACATCAAAACAAAGCTGAACACTTCCTTTTTCAGAATTACAGAATTAATTTTAAAACACCGGCAGAATGCATTAAAATTTCGTTTATATGTAGTTATGTAACACAAAACTAAAAATTTGACAAGGGACCTCTTGTTGGCCCCATGTTATTTCCCATAGCGACAAGAGATCCTTTTTCTAAGACAGGACATTACTTTTATCAAATCTAAATTATTTTAAATGGAATCTTATCAATATAAAATAAAACTGCAAGTTGATCTACTGGAGTAAAATTCTAAAAGTGATGCAGTCATAGCTGATTGGTAGTGAAACAGCTGTTTCAAATGCTGCCAATACTGCTTTAGAAAAGGTACCTGTTGTCACGATGGCTTTAAACACACAAGAAACTGTCCTGAATTTAGGCAACATTTGCCGCAGTTCTCTAAACTAACGATAGAACTCAGGGGAGGCTAGTTTTTAAAGTAATGTTTCTTTTCTAATAATGTGTTTTTGAAAAGGGACCTCTTCCCGGGCCTATGTTATTTTGCTATAACGACAAGAGGTCCCTTTTCTCAGGTCAAACACTGATATCTAAATAAATGTTATTCGATGTTTTAATGCTTCGACTCGAGTTTATAACCGATTCAGGCCTGTTCTATATAAACCAGAGTTTGATAATTCGTGAAAAACCGAATATCGATTATTTTGACCAAAATCGGTAGTTTCGTGAATACTTAACGTTTTACTTTGCCGACAAGTAACCCTTTTCACTTTCCGCCTCACATATAATAAACTAAATTGAGTTATCTATGCACTTAACATAAATTTATACATTTTTACTATTGATTAAAGTCATCCAAAATAGTTTACCAGTCACTTGTTTTCATTTCATAATATTTTTAATGAATCTATATTCAACATAGAGATTGTATATAAAAAAGTCACTTATTCTGAACTAATGTCACATACAAACTCTCAGCAACCAAATGGATGACCTACCATCTTATATGGAATAAAAACACTATCAATTAACAACGTTAAACAAAAGTAAATAATGGCATGTTGTCAAAACCAAATTGAAAGCAATAACTAACCTCACTTCCTTGTTGTGATCAGCTGTGTTTTAACATGAAAACTCAGTCAACTGTTTATCAAGAAAATGTTGCCTACTGATTTTCTGTTTAGCAATACTTTCCATTCTTAGGTCGTAAACACATAGCGAAAACAGCTGATTTCATAGTAGTCTAAAAAAAAATTACGTTCAACGTGGTTAGCACAATTATGTAAAATAATGTACTTTGTAAAACTAGAACAAACCTTCAAATGTAACTAGATTAAAGAAAATTCCACAAATTGCATTTCTTAGTTGTTTTCAATATTTAAGGTATCTAGTTTTATAATCAAATTTTCTACAATTTATTAATTTTGTGTGTTTTTTACACAGGGTGTAGTTTGTACAGAATTTAAAATAGCCGCCATTTTGAAATTCGCCAACAAATTAAAAAACTGTTTTTCCTGTATTAGAGTATTACTAGTATAGTATATATATCCCAAATGTCGACACTCTACCTTTATTGGTTGATGAGAAAAAATTATAATGTAAAAAACACAAACGGACAGACAGACAGAAAACTGCATATTAGGACATGTTTATAAGAACTTTTTGGTTTGTTTTGACCCTAGGAACAACTTCCTGAAGTTTGTCCAAGTATTTCAGTTACATCCTGTATATAACTTTGAATTTGAGAAATATCCATAAATGGTTAGTGTTCAATTGTATACTGTATATTTCATTGAGAGGGTTATTAATTTTTAAGTCGGTTTTTGTTTTCTTTTTTATTTGCCCCATTTATTTAATTTATAATTATTTATAAAAATGCTAAAGAGTTATTTAAAACCCTATAAAACTTTTGCACATGTCTCATGATAAAGATCTATTCAACATTCATGATAATTCTCACACTCAACCAACACACACTGGCAGCCCTTCACACAATATGATGTCTCTTCTACTTCCCTTCTAACTTGCAAATATACATTTTTCTAGATAAACATTTTGTCTACTGAAATAATTGCATTTGATCAATAGTGAGTTTCCCCTAATATGTGAGGATTTTTTCATTGTTGTGTGTCTTGTATTGTAATAGTTATGCCATTAAATGCATTTTAAATGTATGAATGGACTAAAGTTTTCGGGGTTTGTTGCTCTTACTCATATATTTCATTATTCCAACCTCCACTAGTAGGTCCGTAAACCATCTAATGCCCAGTCCATGAGTGGTAAGTGTAAGGAACCTTTGATAATGCTAAATTTAAAAAAGTATAGGTAAACATAATGCCTCAGTGCCAGCTTGATAAGACAAGGAGCAGTCAGCTGAGCGTGGGCTCTGGTTCCACTAGGCATATCTAAAACATTAGTATCCTTATATTAGTTGATAATTAAGTCGTGAATTATAGTCTCATCTAGTGTTAAATTAGACACATAATATTTGTGGAAAGAACGCCCCTCCTCCTCTCACTCAATGCAGAGAATTAATTTCCATGTGCACTGCAAGCTGTTAGTGTGTGGGCGGGCGAGTGGGTCAATACTACTGTACGTGTATGGGCGAGCGGGTGGGTCAATACTACTGTACATGTCATTACTCCAGCCTACTAATATCAAATAACAAAATTTCTCTATTTTTCCCACTCACCTATCCCATTTGCCCATTCAAGTACCCACTATTGACATACATGTAAGGTGGTACATAATTTGCTGGGCGGCAGGGTTAAATAACACCATAAAGTTTTTAGGGGAGGCTGGATCAATGCCACTGTACAAGTATGGATGAGTGGTTGAGTCTATTCCATCGTAAATATTTGGACGAGTGGGTGGGTCAAATATTTACCCTTCGTACCTGTATTTGTGAGTGGTTTGGTACGATGCCACCCAATGCCATCATAAATGTATGGAGGAGTTAGAGGGTCAATGCCACCATACACATTAGAACGAGTGGATGAGTCAGTGCCACTGTACATATATAGACAAGTAGTAGGGTCTATTCCATTGTAAATATTTGGACGAGTGAGTGGGTTAATACCATTGTACCTGTATTGATGAGTGGATTGGTATGGTATCTGGATGAGTGGATGGGTCGATGCCATTGCACATGTATGGGAGAGTTAGGGAGGTCAATGCCATTGCACATGTATGGGAGAGTTAGGGAGGTCAATGCCACCATACATGGTATTAGAACGAGTGGGTGGGTCAATGCCACCGTAAATGTAAAGGGGAGTCACCGTACATGTATGTGAGAGGTGGCGGGTTAATTCCACTGTACTTTTATGAGAAAGTTGGTGGGTCAATTCCACCGTCCATGTATAGGGGAGATGGTGGGTAAATGCCGCCATACATGTATGGGGGAGTTGGTGGGTCAATGCCACTGTAAATGTATGGGATCAATGCTACTGTACATGTATGGGTGACTGGTTTAATAAATGCCACCGTTCATATTTAGCCGAGTGGGGGGCAGGGCAGTGGCACTGTACATGTATGATGGAGTTGGTGGGTCAATGCCACTATACAGTATACATGTATTGACAAGTTGTTTGGTCAATTCCGCCGTTCATATTTGGGCGAATGGGTGGGTCAGTGCCACCATATATGTATGGGCGTGTGGGGTGGAATAGAAAATCTAGTCATAATTTTCTATTTCAAGTTAAACCATTTTATGTCATGTAATTTCAATAGCGAAGTCGTGTTCGCTCAGTACAGTAGTCTTTTGACTGTGGATGCAAAGGTTTAAATACCGAACTGAGCTAACTGTCGATACTTCACTCATTGAATATAGTTCATGCACAGGCCTGCCAGTCCATGTGAGCTGGCAAGTGAAGTTTAAATTAAAAAAAGTTTGCTTTTGCTATTCTTAATTTTATACATAGATTAGGGAATATCTTCAATAATTACAGAACTATTAAGCACATTGTTCAGCCATTATTTATTGCTCATTGATCAGGTCCAGATTAGAATGATATGATTCTATAGTTTGGTTTCCTCATGTCCATTATTTGTCAGAGTTCATTGAAAGGGTGCAAATAAAATTATTAAGATTTCTTTATTTGTAGGGTTTTGGCCTATGTTGGTATACGGTGCCAAGGATACACAGTGAACTCCCACAAGTATTTAAATTGGATCAATTAAACATCAGATGTAGGCTGGTGATGTTGCTGTACTTATGCAGGCTGGTGAGGGGGTAGCTTGACGACAGTTCCTTATTGTCAGTCATATCAGCTGTTTGCTTGCCCATATGTCTCCCACACGAACTTGGGGAGTTGTTCATCCATTAATACTATGATTAGACTTTACAACGCAATAACTTAGGTGAATATACTATCCACATTTTTCATTGATTAGGATAGTGCAAGCGATGCAATCCCACTTAATACTTACTTACTTACTACCAAGCCCCTCATATCTAAGTAGATATTTGGCCAAACCAATAAAGCCACTTCATCTTTCTCGATCCCCTAATCATCTTTCGTTGCTCCTAATCTCTCTAGATCTGCCTTCACTTGGTTCCACCATTTTAGCCATGGCCTTCCTCTCGAACTTTTTCCTTTTCAGGTTTCTTTTTTTTTTACGAAAAAAGTAAAAAGTGTGATGGTATTTATGGTGGGTTACACAAACTCTTCTCTCTGAAGGAGGTTTCGAAAGATCGCCGTCGGAATCGCCCAGTATGGAGATGTGGGATGATTCCAGGGGTCAAATTTTAATGTGTTGTATTTAGTATTGCGTTGGGTAGCTCAGCTGACTAGCAGCCGTATGTCCTCATCATCGCCACCCCACGATGATTAATAAATAAAATTATAAAGATTTGTAACAAAAAATGTTATAAAAATCTTAATTTTATTTAGTTGCCACACCTCAGCCCTGTAAATCATATTGAGGCTATCAGATCTGAGGTTATCCAAGGTCTTAACTTTTTGGATCTAGTAGAACTACTATTGTCTCTACAGACTCTGCTGTTGGTACAGTGGTATTGACCCACCCGCCCACCCTTACACGAACAGTGGTATTGACCCACCCGCCCACCCTTAAACCAACAGTGGTATTGACCCTCCCGCCCACCCTTAAACCAACATTGATATTGACCCACCCGCCCACCCTTAAACCTACAGTGGTATTGACCCACCCGCCCACCCTTAAACCAACAGTGGTATTGACACTCTAAGTGTGAACAGGGTTACCCGCTAAGGCTGAGGTTACAGGCCCTCCAGAGGTACTAAGGTCGTGACGCAAGATTATTCTGGTTGCCAGCAGAGCAATCACCAGAATAATGAAAGGAATGTTAAGAGGCCGAGTGTCTATCGTAATATATTAAGTAGCCTGGTTAACACCTGTGTGTTTCACCAGTGCTAATGAAATTTAACTTTTAATTTAAATTTAATTTTATGTCGAATAAAAAGAAAATCCTAAATTAATACGTTATGTATGATACTGTACGATATACGATCGAAACTATGCCACTCAAGATAATGATTAACTACTTATTAAATATTAAACGGGTAAACGTTTTAGTGGAAAACTAAAAAAAAAAATTAAAAAGTTAATAAACTAAACATAAATTTATTCCCAATTACGTGCAAAATGTATTTATACATTGCTTGAGGAAAAATATAGCCATAAATGTTACCTCTGGCACAAGTAATATGAGAAACAAATTCTGAATAGGTAATAGAATGACAACACTGCAAAATAAAAAAAAGATGATATATTTACAAAATACTACAAATCTTACATGTCGTTAGGAACATCACCTTCCACTAACATCACTAACTTCATCATCTAAACAACATCTAATAGCACTAAACCTACTAAGTTAACTCATGATAAAAGCTAAAATAAACAATAAAACAGTTTAACAGCCATCATAACTTATTTAACACATATTTACAATGAAAATAACAAATCAAAACAATAACGCGTTGTGAGTGATTAGGCATGTCAGTTCATTAGCGCAGACGCTCAGCAAATACAAACAGCTGATTATATTTCTCTCACACCGGCCAGCAAGCCTAATGAATAGTGCTTCAAATTACACAAGTGGAAAGAGAAATCTATCCTCTCCATTACTGTTCAAATTACATGATTTTTGCGCATAACGTTGCGCTTTAATTACGGAAATTCGAATGTATCTCATAGTGCAATGGCATCAGTTAGAGGGTTAATTGTAACCAGTTGTTATTATCAAGCCTGTTTGGGATTTGTAATGGTCTAAAATACATTGTGTTATATTTACACCTGTTGGAAAGTTGTGCTTCTCATCTTCAGCAATAATAAATTATCTTCATGCTATAAAATAATAATAATAATATTATTTTATTTTATTATTGCTGTATTATTCTAATTGTGTAAACCTGTTATATAGAATTTTTAAGTCACAAAATATTTGATTTTCAGTGACCAAATCTGACTTGGATGGTGCAGTAAAATTTGAATCTGATGAAAGTTTATTCAAATCTCTAGATGATCCGGATAAAATAATGGAACATTTAAATGATGGTACAGTTGTGGATCAAGTAGAAACAATTGTACGCAGCTGGTTAAAAAAAATAGAGTGGGTAAGAATAGTATTTTAATATTAAAATATTATGTTACAACTAATAATATGATATTAAATTAGCGAATGAATAGTTTTAACGGAAACTGTAATTTATTAATACAGCTTCTGTCAATTGAGGTTTTTCTATTAATAATGTTGAGCTTAACATTAATAGACTTATAATTATTGCTGTATAAGTAATAATCATTGATTTCAGTAAATTAGGTATAAAAGGGTTACATGTAAAGCAAATAACTGTAAATGTGGTATACTGAAATAATCTTGATAATTAGTCTGTGGAAGCTTCTTTTTAAATGTAGCTACTGTCGGTTCCACATTCACCAGTCAGTACGGCGCTGCCATAAGCAATGTAAATCAAATACGGTTTCCGCCCTACAAGTCACTTAGAAAACATCGGCCCACCTCATGTTTCATTATAAGATAGAAATGGTTATCTGAGATTTAATTAATCTATCCCATTAAATTTTTAGATACAAAATTTGCTCTACTTATTAGTACAACCAAGTTGGTGCGAATTTACTTTGCTCGTTTTTATGAATAACAGATTCCAATTATAGTGGAAATAATTTAAGAATTATCTATATTTATAAAAGAGGATGTTTGTATGTATATATATATATATGTGTTTGAAGTTTATGCGCTGCCAAACCATCCAACCGATCGCCATGAAATTTTAGGATGGTATACTCTGTATACTCCCGAGATGGTTTCTGTGAAGTTTGATGCAGATCCGTCCACAGGGTCCCGCCCCACGGGCTCCTAAAGATCCCATGTTATTCAAATGGAGAATCTGAATTGTTTACAAAAAACATATGACTGTGTGGTTTAATGTAGTTTCACATGCCATAAGCAGATTGAAGTTCTCACAACAACAGTACTGTCTATGTTTTGATTTATTGTAGTTCTACATTTCACCTTAAGAGTGTAGCACACACTACTTTTACTTGATCAGGTGATCTGTATTTGGTGTTAACCTTTTTTCCTCGGTAATTAAAACATGTGGTGAAACGTGAAAATAAAAAATAAATAATTATTTGTTTTGCAGTTTACTTTTTATGACATGCCTCCTAAAAAATCTAATATTGGTAGAAGAAGCAAAAATGCTCGAATTCTTTCAGCTATTAGGTTCTAAATCAAACTCAATATTATGACCGGCGAAGCGGGCGGGTATCTATATTTATAAAAGAGGATGTTTGTATGTATATATATATATATGTGTTTGAAGTTTATGCGCTGCCAAACCATCCAACCGATCGCCATGAAATTTTAGGATGGTATACTCTGTATACTCCCGAGATGGTTTCTGTGAAGTTTGATGCAGATCCGTCCACAGGGTCCCGCCCCACGGGCTCCTAAAGATCCCATGTTATTCAAATGGAGAATCTGAATTGTTTACAAAAAACATATGACTGTGTGGTTTAATGTAGTTTCACATGCCATAAGCAGATTGAAGTTCTCACAACAACAGTACTGTCTATGTTTTGATTTATTGTAGTTCTACATTTCACCTTAAGAGTGTAGCACACACTACTTTTACTTGATCAGGTGATCTGTATTTGGTGTTAACCTTTTTTCCTCGGTAATTAAAACATGTGGTGAAACGTGAAAATAAAAAATAAATAATTATTTGTTTTGCAGTTTACTTTTTATGACATGCCTCCTAAAAAATCTAATATTGGTAGAAGAAGCAAAAATGCTCGAATTCTTTCAGCTATTAGGTTCTAAATCAAACTCAATATTATGACCGGCGAAGCGGGCGGGTACAGCTAGTATAGTATAAATCTAATGTATAAATCAGTTAATTGGTATTATTAATTAATCAATTTAATTCCAGCCTGAAGGCAAATAAATAATACCTAAGTGGTCTCTTTTGTATACCCAGTTTATACTGTCTCAGTTAATATTGGTAATAAATACTATGAAATATCTGAAATAACCAAGACGAGAGAATAAAATTATACTAAACACAGCAGAAATATGTAAAAAATAAAAACTAGTAATTGTATATACTTAATATGGATCCAAATAATTCTCTAGATCATAATTCATAACAAAATGAAAATTTTAATATCAGAATATGTATTGTGTTAAATACTATAATAGTTATTATTTCTAGTAATAATAATAACTAAGGTATAGTAACAATAAAAATGTATCTTAGAACTAAGGCTTAAGCGGCCAGTGTCATAAGTAGAATCTGCATTTTCCGGTGACAACCGCATCAAGGTATTATCTACAATATTTACAAGATGACCAGACTTTTCACCCATACTGTGATGTGGCATCCTCAGTGGTTTTGTCTGTCTGTCCAAAAAGTATCCCGACTACCGATCACTAGTCGGTCGCGGCACGACCATCTGGCTGAAACCAGTAATTGGAGGCGAGGCAGGACCCTATCCCTTCATTGAACCCACACCGGTAGCTCAGTGAGTCACAGCGCTATGTTCCGTACGGTACTGCCGTACGTGCACGTCGCATTTCACTATGACTGAACGTGTTGAGCAAAGCATCTGCATTAAAACTTGGCCATTCAGCATCATAGACGATTGCCATGAAACAAAATGTTTATGGTGAAGAATCTATGGGTGATACACAAATTTAAGAGTGGTTTTGGCAGTTTAAAAATGGCCGCCTATCAGTGGAGTGTGTTGAGCGATTTGGCAGACCTTTAACGACTAGAATTGCTGAACATGTTCAATGTGTTCGTGCAGCAATTAATGAAAACTGTCGATTGACTATCCTAGAGCTGGAAGAAGATTTAGGAATACCAAAATAATCAGTTTTTAACATTTCACACGAATATTTGACAATAAACCGTGTTCACACGTCAGCTCATTCCTCGAATCTGATTCAGCATTTTTTGGTCAAATACGACATTAAAAAACTATGAAATCCAGCGGACAAAGCTTCTTTATTTATATCAGCCCTGACATAGCTTCTTGTGACTTCTGGCTATTACCGAAGTTAAAAATTCCTTTGAAAGGAAAAAGGTTTGAAAATGTTAAAGAAATAAAACAAAATGCGACAAAGGACCTGTTAGCCATTCAAAAAAATTAATTTAAGGAGTATTTCCAGAAGTGGAAGGAGCATTGGCATAAGGTAGTAGCTTGTGGAGGGGAGTACTTTGCAGGGGCTAGATCGCTGTTGCCACCGAGTAGCTCATTTTTACTCCAGACGACAAGGTCGGATACTTTTTGGTCAGACTTAGTTAAACTTTTTAGATATGAACATGTACCCCATTTAGACATATTCTACTTGTTTTATGTATAGCCAGAGGATGCTCATGAAGGAAGTCTTAAAAAGTTTAAATGTAAGCCTACCTCGAGTTATAGGTCATTTTAACCCTTAAATACCAGCGCTGTTCAAAACACCCTGGTGATGTACATTTTTCGTTATTCAAAGTGGGAATTGGTAACCTGCCCATACTTTCAGTACCTTCAAACTACAGCCTGACAGTCATGCCAAACTGGTTTTCGTTAGTTTGTGATGAGTTATTGATCCGTCACATGTTGTCAAAGTTGTTTGGGGTGTCCATGTCACCCCGCGCGGGTACTAGTGTTATTGTTTGAGAAGCATTTATGTACCAAGTGAAAATATATTTAAAAATTGTAATTTTAGAACAAAATTTAACTCATAATACATGATAAAAAACGTAAAACAAAAAGAAAAAGGAATTTTCAAAAGTTATTATTGTAAAAATTTAATATTGATTCTATTTTGTAAAAAATATGCTTACTTTTGCAATTTATTTTTTTAATTAGTGTAAATATTTGTATTTAACAAAATTTAACTATTTAAATGGTACACAACTAGTTGAATGTTAATTTTAAAAACTGAATTTCTAACAAAGTAAAGTAATTATAATTATGGGCTACATTTAGTATGGGGTGTTTCAAACACACCGCTCGAGATTTGACGTTACAAATAGACCCGCAAGTACTTAAGGTTTAAAGGTCTTTGTTTTACAATACAAAAGTGCAAACCTGTGGTCAAAAGGATGACCCAGTCAGAAAATACAGCCTCCAAAAATTTACTGTTTTATAAATAATACTTTTTAACCCTTTGAGGACGACGGGCCGATCTGACGGTCCATCGCGTTTGTCCGCCGAGGACTAGCGGGCCGATGTGTCGGTCCGTGACATTTTTGCTGTTGAGGACGATGGGCCGATCCGACAGCCTCTCAGGACGCGCTTAGTTATTGTCATGTAATTACTTTCGTAGTCATCAAAAACACTTTGTAAGAATGTAAAACTGTTCTAAATGAGCTGATATAAGTGTGTAAATCATTAATATATATATATATATCAGTTACCTTTACCGAATTAATAATGACGTAAAATATCATTACTCTTAGGAATGAATCAGCTGATCGTACATGTCGATGACAATTGAGAACTGTCAGTAGAGTTGTGTTGTGAGTCAACGTTATTTACTGGTGTTGTTTTAGTTCATTTTAGTTATTTATCAATGTTTAGTTTTGTAATATAATTAGTTTTTATAGTGTTAATAGTGTTATTATTTGAGTTTCTTTTGATTATATGTAATAATGGATCGCGATAATTTACGAACTAGTGAATTGGATAGATTCCTTTATGAAACTGACTCAGACTATGTAAATGATTCTTCTGGAGATTTATATGAGGACGATACTGACAATGACCCTAATTACGATCCCCTTGGACCTTCAACTTCGAATCGTTTCAATAACGCCACTGTATTGAGTAACAATGATTCATCATCAGACAGTGATGCACCCAGAACAGTTTCTCCTAGGCCTAGGTTAGGTCATAGGCATACTCCAGCCAAGCGAGGTAGAACTAATGTAGGCCTACCTGTTTCAAGGCAAGTACTTAGTAGTAGCAGTGATAGTGATGGAAATGAATCTGATAACATTGTTTGGAAAGATATCAATGAAAGTGACCCTCAAAATACTAACAATCACAATACTGTAACAACACATGACAATAACCCACTGTAATATTTTTTTCTACAAAGTGTAAGTATTTTTAAAGATTGTAGTGGAAAAATTATTTAAATATCTTATATATTACTATAGTTACAAATTTTTCTCTGAATGTCTGCAAAATCGCATATTTGAGCGCGGTCTTTTTCACATACAACTTTTCAAAAGTAATAAAAAAACTTTTGCACAGACAGAAAAATGTTCAAAAATTGTACGGTCCTCAAAGGGTTAAAAACAAGGATAAGATAGTTATTGCCTGTACCTGCTTCCAGTTTTAATTTATTATAGATTATGGGAAATTAATTAATTTTTACAAAAAAAAATATGTAACACATAATCATATAGTTTGTATGATAGAACCTGTCTCCTGGACCCTCGGCTACCTGGGACTGGCCCGGGACACCCCCTAGCACTGGCAGCCACCTGCGGCTGCTTCCTTAATGAGTCACTTACTGGCATCCCCACTAGGTGAACTAACTTTTTTCCCGGATCAAAATTTTTGAATTTTTATCAAATATTTGAAAAGTACATTAAAAAATAAGATTAACGATATAAAACTCGATAAAAATTGAACAATATTGAGGTGGTCTGTTTATTTGTATAGTAACAATAAAGTTGGTTTTGTGTAACGATATGACGATTAAATTACATTGGAATTGACAACAATTCTAATAAAATAATTTTTTAAATAAGCTTATGAGTAACATGGGTTAGAAGTAACAATCGAGTTTCACGAGAAAAATCTACGGTACCAACACTTGGAACATTGGACTTTTGCAGTGGAAGTCTGACTCATGGTGGCTAAAATATTTCTGAGAAGTAAATTATTGCAAGTTTACTGAGTTAGAATAATAAAGCCAAACACTGCGTTATTGAGTAAACATTAATATCATAGGCCATTTTACCAATGTGAATCTAAATAATTGACAAGGATTTGAAAAATAAGCTATTCCTACTTTTAAGCACATTATATTTATAATTCAATCAATATTTTACAACTTTCACTTTTCACATGAACTTTAACAAAATAATCCAAAAGCACATCATATACATATCTTAAATAATAATGACAAAGGCACAATAATAGGCACAATATTTACATAATAACAATGAATATTATACAAACTTACATAAGCAAATTTTGAAATATACATAATATAGATTTTACAAGTTGGCTGCGAATAGGGCATCAATACAAAAATAATTACTTAATAAGATTATTAAGAACCCTTGTACCAAATTTTATCCAAATGTTAGTAAATAGAACAGGTAATCAAAATTTTACCAATTTCCCGTAAGAAAAGCATAGGACAACGTGCATACGGTAGTGAGTTTATCAAAACATAAAATGTTATGTTATTTAGGGAATTATTGTAAATAATAAAAGTTTAATTTCTTCACAACCACTTAATCAAGATAATAATTCAAGATACTAATTTAATTGTTTTTCCGCCCTCTTTTCAAAATCACTGAAGGATACTAATGGTTTTGATTTATTTTTTTCATACAACATACATTTTTCTAGCTTGGGAAAAGTTAGGAAAACCTGAATTTTTTAACCTTTAGGTCCTCATAACTTTTGAAAAAAATCTGTTCATACCTGATTACACCAGAGGTGACACTCCCAAGTCGGGATCGTCATCACTGTCGATATCACTGTCATCCGAGTCACCAGGTGCCAAAGTAATAATTAATTCTTGGACACTAATGTCATCAAGTCCTTCTTCTTTCCAATCGGCTTCAATTTCTTTTTCGACGTGCTGTACACAACTTCTCCAGTTATCCGGCGTGAAAGAGTTCACTGCTTCCATGAACAAATTTTGAATATCGTTCAGCTTGAAGGTGGTGTTTCGTGCAGCAACAAACCGTTTCAGATTAGCCCATACGAGTTCAATCGGATTGTAGTTGCAGTGGTATGGTGGAAGTCGTACGACTTTGAACCCAAGCTGAGAGGCTTTCTTGTCGATCTCGTAACTTGTGACTTGAGGCTTGTGTAGCTTTATCAGGTTATATAACTCGGGCTTCCGCAAGTCAGGAGAGAAGGAGATATTGCGCGTTTTCAGCCATTCTTCCATTTCACACTTCTTTGAGGCCGATGTTGGCACTTTATTTGCTATTCGAGAGTGATATGATGCATTATCCATCACAATAGTTGAAGCAGCCAGAATGGATTTGAGCAGCACTTCAAAAAACCAACCTTCAAATACTTTGTGGTTCATCTCTTCATGGTAATCCACTGTTTTTTTAGATGTGAAAATTAGCGGTGGCGATTTTATCCATCCGTGGAATCCCCCAGCATGACAAATTATTAATCGCTTGCCTTTTCCTAATGGAGCATTTACAGAACACTTTATGGTGTCATCAGTCCATCCAGAGTCTTTCGAAGTGTTTGCATTAATCCAGGTTTCATCTAAAAAAATGCACTTTTTTAAGTCTATATCTCGAATTTTTCTTAAAAACCGGCATCTGGCAAGAGCTACTGATGGTTTCTCCATTAATATTTTTCTATTGTCTAGTTTTTCCATTTGAACCCAATCTTTTTTAAAACCCTCACCAACGTCTGTATGCAGCCATGAAACAAATCAGCTTTACGTAAGCTTGTTTTAAGTTTTCGGAGGGTAGGTACTTCTCGACGTCTGTAATAGTTCAGTACATGGTTTCTGATTGCAATTTTTGAAAATCATCCAGCTCTGTTATTATTGATTTAAAAGGCTTTTTCCTCTTCGGTGTGCACAGCTTAGGAACATAATATGCCCTAGGATTGGTGTTTCTTACACTCGTATCATAACTTACAGAAACGGTCGGATTTTCGTCAGAAGGTAGGCTTTGGTCCACTTCTTCAAATTCATGTTGGCTCGCTGAGGAGGCTTCATCTTCCATTGATATTTCCACCACAAAGTTCTGGTGGAAATATTGCTAGCTGCAGACACTCTTTCAGACACCTTTTTAAGATCTAATAACGGTCCCTTGTTGTCACATTCCCGCTCAAAGTATTGCAAAACAAATGCAATAATCGTTCTTGCCTGAGAATTGTATGCTGTCCCAGCACGCTTTTCACTTGATGGAGGCATATTCACAAAAATAAAAGTAAACAAAAAACACTAACACACAAATAGTCACATAACAAAAGATAATAGCAAAAAATATGCAATAGTAAACTCAATTGAAGAACTGCTTAATTTAAAAATTCGCTAACTAAAAAATTAAATGAAAACACAGTGGCTATTTAATTTACCACGATGTTACTGTGGCCAACACTCACTTTGAACTGAAAACTACTCTCACCTCAATAAGCAGTTGATTAAGTATTTTTCAGAAATAGATTAGCTACCATGCGCTAATCTATTTCTGACTTCCGCTGCGAAAGTCCAATGTTCCAAGTGATAGTATCGTTATAACGCAAAATACAGATTTTTCTCATGAAACTGGATTGTTACCTCTAATCTATTATAAGCTTAGTTTAAAAATTATTTTATTAGAATTGTTGTCAATTCCAATGTAATTTAATCGTCATATCGTTACACAAAACCAACTATACTGTTACTATACAAATAAACAGACCACCTCAATATTGTTCAATTTTTATGGAGTTTTATATCATTAATCTTATTTTTTTATGCACTTTTCAAATATTTGAAAAAAATCCAAAAATTGTGATCCGGGAAAAAAGTTAGTTCACCTAGTGGGGATGCCAGTAAGTGACTCATTAAGGAAACAGCCGCAGGCGGCTGCCAGTGCTAGGGGGTGTCCCGGGCCAGTCCCAGGTAGCCGAGGGTCCAGGAGACAGGTTCTATCATACAAACTATAATAATTTTCTTAAACTATTTTTAGGGTATACATATTGTCAAAAGTGTTTTCTGACTGGGTCATCTTTTGATCTTTATGGGCTGTCCCCTAGCTATACAAAAAACGAGTAAAATATGTCTAAATGTTAAGTATAGGGACATGTACATAACTACAAAGTTTAATTACATTTCTTTCAATAGTTAATAAATATACTATAGACTTTTGCCCAATTCTCTATATGCATATTAAATTCTCTCTCTTGATATTTCTCATCAACAGCAGATTTAATGTTAGGCTCAGATATGTTAAGCATTGATTGATAAGAGTCCAAGGGATATTTAGGAGACACTTTATGCAGAACAGTGCATACAAATATTTAGTAAGCCATTACATTAAGTCCATCAATACCGAAAAACAGTTTATATCTTTATGTTAAAAATTAATAAAAAAATGAAAGTAGTACATTTTAAATTCTGCATATAATAATATGAAGTTAATATTATTTGTGTGTAATCTAACAGGTGTTAACACAAAGTGAACAGCTACGCAGTGAAAGGCCAGATATTGATCCAGATGCCGAGATAGAGTATTGGCGCAAGCTACTGGCCAAGTTTGCCAGTATTGTTGAGCATTGCAAGACCCCTGAATGTGTTTCTTATATTACATATCTTGTTCAAATACATTCAAAATTGATCAAGGTGAGACATTAATTCCTCTGAATAGTTGTTCCTGTTTTGCTATTTCATAATAAGAAAAAATGCCGTTAACTATAAAGTATATTTCTTTTTACTTGTATTTGTTTTAAGACTTGTAAACAGCATTAGAAATATAGATAAACATGCAGATGCTTTAGAAAGTTGTTTAAATATAACTTTTAATATAGTAGACTCTTGGTTAACTGAGGTAATTGGGACTGAGATCAGCTTAGATACATCAAAACCCAGATAATACGGAGGACATTAACCCTTTGAGTCCCAACCTACAACAACTAGAAGGTTGTTAGAAATATGTGCAAGAAAAGCTAACATCCGAATACAAGCTTGTGGCAAAAATGTGCAAGAAAAGCCAACGTACAACTAGTCTCAGATAAAATTTAAACAAATTTATATTTTAAAACTTATATTACTAGGAAAGGTCAATCTTTATAAAAAAAATATATAGTGCAAATGTAACTTATTAGTTGGTGAAACAATATAAGAACGATGTGTGATTCCGATTCGTTAGACAGTGTATATTAAAACTTGATAAGAGTTTGATTGTTCATCTGTCTGTACCAAAATATATTGTTTATTCAAATTCTTTATTTGTTATAGAACTTTACCAGCATTAACAAAGTCAAATTGAGCATAAATTGCCAATTCATCTTAAGCATATAAACTAAACTAAATAAATAAAATAAATGAATTGTGGATAAATAAATTAGCTTACTACAGTCATAAAACATTTTAAAACTTAACATCTTACCTTACCTTACCTCCTTGGCCATTGAAACCCAAGTTGGTTTTTGGCCTCGCCAACAATGCCTCTCCATTCTGCTCTGTTCTTTGCTGCCTCAGGTGTAGTTCCCAATTTGTAAATATCTTTGAGGACCTGATCTCTCCATCTAAGTCTTGGCCTGCCAAGGGGTCTTCTACCGTCTGGGTTCGATCGTTCAATATAATTAATAATAGAGGTATTTTCTCGCCTCCACACATGTCCAGCCCACCTTAGTCTTCTACTTTTCACTAATGCTACTATATCTGGGTGAGTGTATATTTCTCTTAATTCTCTGTTTTTTCTTATTCTCCATACATCTCCTTCGCATACTGGACCAAACACTTTTCTTAATACTCTATTTTCAAATACAATAAGCTTCTTCTCATATTCCTTTGTCAGTGACCATGTTTCAGCTCCATATAGTAACACAGGGAGGACTAGTGTATGGTAGATTTTGATCTTAGTTTTCCTAGACAATATTTTGGATTTAAGTAATTTCTCTACTGCCCAATAGGTCTTAGAGGCTAAGACTAGTCTATTTTGAATTTCGTTTTCCTCTTTTATGTTTTGTGCTAGCTTTATGCCAAGGTATTTAAACTCTTCGACTTTTTCAAATTCCCACTTGTCCACTTTAATATTTTGTATTCTATTCATTCCCTGTCTTCTGGTTATATGCATATATTTTGTCTTATCCTGGTTTATTTCTAATCCCACCTTTCTGGTTTCTTGAATGAGCACTTTTGCTAAATTTTCCAGATCTGTTCTACTTTCAGCAAGAAGAGCAACGTCATCCGTTGAAAGAAAACTTAACATCAATGTTAAAAAATTCTTCCAATGAATAAAATTGATTTTCCAAAAGCCAAGAGTAAAACTTAGACAGCCATTTATTTCTAGGGGTGCCTTCTAAATTAGGGCTTAATTTATTGTACACTTTATGTGATAAAATAGTATGACTATTACGAGTTTTGCTAAGTCTGTTGTAACCTATGAAAACATTATTTTTCTTTCGTGTATTGTAAGTGTGAATGTTGTGGTTGAAAGTTGTAACATGTATATTTTTAAGCGCATATGCTGCTAAGTCAAACAAGTATAAATTCTATGTTCTATAAATAAAGGTTTACAATGTGATAAAGGACTAGTGCCGGTCATAACTATTATAGCTTGTTTTTGTATAATTAAAATGCTACTAGTTTTACTACTATTACCCCAGAACAGTAATCTTTATCTAAGGACAGCCTGAAAATAAGCAGAGTAGGCAAAGTAGGCTGTTCTAATTTAATTTTGTGGAATATAGGTAGTCTTGTGTCTTAATAAGTATACAACTCTCGAAAGTCGAGTAGCTATATACTCAACATGTGCAGCCCATGTTAAGTGGTTGTCAATGACAACTTCCAAGAATTTTGCTGAGGAAGAGGAATCCACCTTAATGTTAGGAGTGGGCCTCATGCTAAAAAATATATTTTGGGTCTTGTCCTTATTTAAAAGGAATCCATTTGATTGAAACCACTCAGAGCAATCCCTAATTGTATTTTCATACATTACTTTAAGCTCATCTAAGCTACTTGAAACATTAAAAGTTGTAGTATCATCAGCGTAGAGAATGGTTTTAGTTTTAATGGAAGAAGGAAGATCGTTTATTGCAATTAAAAAAAGAAGGGGTCCAAGTATAGAGCCCTGACTCAACTCTTCTTTCAACTGACCACTGGCCGTCCAAAAAAACCTTTTAATGTCTGTTAGTTAAATATGATTTGAAAAATTTGAAACATGATCCTCTAATACCATAATATTCTAATTTTAAAATTAGGTCAGCATGATTAACAAAATCAAAGGCCTTGCTCAGGTCACAGAAAATGGCCTGAGCAAAGACCTTATTCTCATAAGCTTGAATTACTCCTATGACAAGGTCATCAATAGCTTCTACTGTAGATCTATGCTTTCTGAATCCAAACTGTGATAAATTTAAAATATTTTTTAACTTCAAAGAAATGGCTTATTTGATCATAACCTAATATTTCTATTAATTTGGTAAATCTGGTATGATGAAAGAATACTATGATTTATATGTTTGGTATTCTTGTCCAAACAAAATATTTTACAGATTTATATTTTTAAATTAATATTGTTTTCATAAAAAGGGTCTTATTACAAAAAAAACTAATTAGATAACAATAGTAAAATATTCCGGCATATAAAACATAATGACAAATTAAACACTTATTACAAATGAATAAACTAAAAATATATCAATAAATAAAAACAACAAAATAGAGTGAAAGAAATAACAGTAATGACTTAAAACTGAAGTAATTTAGCCCACAACAGATATTTTAATTACTGTAAATGAACAACAACAAAAGAAAATTAATGGCAGCTATGCGACGATTGGCTGTCACTGGATCCACCTCAGCATGTTTTCAAGTATTTGCTGCTACTTAGGGACATTAGAAATAATCAAAACTCTGATTCAAAAATACAAGCAACCATTAGGGCATCAAGGTCCCAAAATCCTGCACTTAATTATCGCATAGAGGAAAATATTTTAGTATATCAGGTTCCAAATCAGCGTAAGTACCGAGTGGTGGTGCCTGAAAAGTTGTTTGATCTGTTTGCTTATTATCATTGTTCACCAATAGAGGCTCATTTGGGTATTAAAAAGACTTGGGATCGAGTTAATAAATATTTTTATGCTCCAAATTTGATGGAGGTCATTTTCAATAATCTTGGGGAATGTGATGCTTGTCAGAGGTGTAAGCAAGCATTAAAACAAAAGAGGGGAAGCTGGCTTCAGAGATTGTATCTAAACCATTTCAGAGATTGTTTTGTGATTTTATATAGGGCCCCTGACTAGAACTAAGAAAGGGTTTCTTAGAAAATACATTGTTCTTCGTGGTGGATTTTCAGTTGTCCTGTTCCTTGCTGTAGATGACTAAGAGGTTTAGCATGCTTGTTTTCCCCTCTTCACAGTGAGTTCAGGGGAGCTGAGAGTGGCCACCCCTCCATACATAACACGGGGATGGTTTTGTTCAGTTGGCTGTTTGTTGTACCTTTTCTTTACTAAATTCCATGG
Source organism: Stictocephala bisonia (assembly GCA_035578905.1). Taxonomy (NCBI): domain Eukaryota; kingdom Metazoa; phylum Arthropoda; class Insecta; order Hemiptera; family Membracidae; genus Stictocephala; species Stictocephala bisonia. The sequence goes on along the minus strand of JAQJVL010000501.1, from coordinate 457,788 downwards.
GATCTTGTACCTTTTTTATGTTACTTTGTTTTGGGGTTGAAGTCTGCAGGGAAACAGTCTGCTATGGACTTTCACTATATTAGTGCCAAGTCATGTAGGTGTGTTGTCATTTGTTAGTTAGCATTGATATATATTTATATACATAATTTTCCCATAAATAGTTTTGTTATAAACAAAGTGGATATGGTCAAGTGATGTATCAGTAGTAACTATAGGATTGTTAGCCTATGTCAATTTGCTAGTATCTGCAAGAAGAGTTAGTGTTTGTTTAGTAATAAATAAATTTGTCACATAGTGCACCCACTGTAGTACTCAGAGACTTCTATACCAACGGGCAACCTGAAAATACCTTGTTTGTGGTGCTCCCGGAGTTGTTTTGTCACATAGTGCACGCATTGTAGTACTCGGAGGGTATGTGTATGGGTATGTGGGAGTGCCATCACCAACGTACGTGTATGGGTGGGTTGGGAGGGTCATCGTCATCACCGCCGTACGTTTATGGGTGGGTGGGAGGGCCAACACCACTGTACGCATATGGGTGGGTGGGAGGGCCATTAACACCATACGTGTATGGGTGGGTTGTGAGGGCCATCACCGCTGTACGTATATGGGTGGGTGGGAGGGACATTAGTAATTTTATAAATTGTTCATAACGCAATTATAATAAAATGATGTTGGTTAAACGAATATAATTCATGTTGGTTGTAAATTATTACAGTTATGGTCCAGTTGAACAAGTTTGCTGATCTCTTTGTCAAGACAGGAGGTTAGGGTTAGTCTATCATTCAGTGTATCGTAGGCTATAGTGAAGCCATAGAAGAGTACTGTTTTTAAGGGGACTCTAATTAGGGAATATTAATTTGAATAATATTGTTGTGATATTCAATCAATGGTTGTGGATATATGTGTATTTAGGAGAACATTTTGTTTGTATAATCAAGTCATCATAGGTTTATGAATTTTTTGGGTTTTTTTACACATAATTTCCAAATTTACAGAACATTTTTACATTATATATTTAATCATTTCAAATTTTACTTATTTACCTTTGGCTGCAAAACTCCATACTCTCAAGTATAGATTTGCTGAAAACCTCTCACAGAGTACTCTTTAGCAAAAGAAGCCATGTCATGGCAACCTCGAACCGTTATTATTTGTGTGTATTGATTGAGTCAAAAGCGACTCAAAATGCAATATCTGGCACGACTGATAATAATGACTTTGACGGTACTTGTTTTAAATTTTTTTCTCTCTTTGTAATTTCAACCTTTTCTCTATCCTATCCACAACAAAATGGCACTAGATACCGTTCAAGTTCATATTTTGGTATTTACAATATTTAATCCCTTCAACCCAACCACGGATGGATTCCAGTCCAGTTATTTATTCATCAAAAGCCGTAATTGACTAATCTGAATCTCCTGTTAAGACTTCGAACTGTGAACTTACTGACTTCATATTCGCCAGAACTCGTATTCTCTTTAAAAAGAACCCCTCGTGAGGGTCCTGTCATGTTATAAACATTAGAAATAACCTAAATATCTACATAAAAGTAATAGCTTCTTATACACCTTGAACAATACATAGACAAAAATAAAAACACCATGCCGATACTACCGAAATGAAATTTTGTTTACACTCATCCGACTACGCTAACACGAGGTACACAGTCTTTCCCCCGATGCTAACCTCACACTGGCCGACAAAGAAACAGTGCGTATTATTGTTACTGACCCAGCTGCAGTGTGTGTTAACCAACTTCACTACTGACCAATCGCGAACACCCAAACGTACATTTTTTAAAATTTCTCTTTCGTCTAGTAGTTTAGAATCGAAAAGAATATCTATTTATTTTTTTAAATTGTTGATACCATTTAGAAGTGATTAGTATAATAAATATAATTAGGAATAAAATTAAGATGTTTAAAATTTAAATACCAATGGTGAAAAAATTGTTTTTTGTCATATATGTACTTTAATTATTATTTTTGAGAATTAATTAAATTTAGGTTAACCTTCCGTCGGACGCATTCGTTCCATAACGTGAGAGGGTGCACACGGAGGTAACCTTGATAGAAAAATTAATGAAAAAAATTCATATTATTGTTATAAATGAATTTTATTGTACTTAAATTGTATAATAAGTGTAGTATTACAAATAAATCATGAACTGATAGGAATTATCCTTTTTATACATTAATTATTATAATTATGTATATATATTGTCAAAAAAGTTAATTCTCCAAAATAGTTATAAGTTTATGTAAACAATAATACTTTTAAAATATTAAAATCATAAAAAATATTATTTATTTCCCAAATATATACATATACATACATTTACTAAAATATTTCGTTGGTAAAGTGAGAAATATTCAATTCCTCCAAGGCTTTGCCTGTTTGGAGGCTTTTTTAAAATTCGACAATTGAAATATTTTTCTAACTATTCTTATATTTATTGAGTATAATCAAAATATATATATATATATATATATATATATATATATATATATACTAGCTGGTACCCGTGCTTCGCAACGGTGAATAGTAGTAAATTTCTTTGTTACTGAATGTATGTAGGCTTACAAAACACATAGTATATAATCAAATAGCATAAATTAAGAGCATATAATACAAAATCATAGAATCAGAAAAGTGTCAACAATGATGTATGAATAGTATATGCTTTTGATAACAATGTCTCTCTTCTCGAAGTTTTGGCCAACAATGACCACTGCAATTTCTCTATTCGTGGGGGCATTATATCGACCTCTGTGCTCTCCAGAAGGCTTTTTATCGGCTTTAATTAACACTTGGAAATCCTTCTGGTCCTGAGGAATAGAATCAACTGCAACTTTAAAATATAGTATATATTTGTTGTGTTCATGGAGCAGTTTTTGCAGTTGGGTTACCAGTTCAGCATTGACACCATTGTATATACCACAGCGTATGTCTCTCTCGGTGTCATCATCACCAACAAAATAAATCTGGAGAAATGATGGCTGCTGTTGCGGTTCTGGCAACAGGCACCCTATTCTGTGATATACCTGCCCTTGCACCTTAAATGTTGGCATAAAGTTACCTTCCTTTACATCTTTGCCTCCAAATGATGTCATTTGGAAGCATCCATTGTATTTTCGGGCAGAAGAAAGAAAATGCTCCACCATTGGATGATGATGAGTGAGGAGACTGTGTAAGGGCTCAGGGTAGGGCTCAACGGACGGGAGCTGGACTTTTCCGTTTTTGCAGTACATTCCAGGTGCCTCATCGTTCCACTTAAGCGCAGAGCACCATACACAGGGAGATCTAGATCCGAGAGTAACAACCTTGTCGTTAGAATAATTAGTCTGAAGGTCATATTCAAACCCGCTCATTGACTTATTAGTCCAAGGCTTAGCTGCATACTTTTCAACTGCCTTTCTGTGTACATCGTGATTATTAGCTGCATACTTTTCAGCTGCCTTTCTATTTATATCAGGGTTATTAGCTGCATACTTTTTAACTGACTTTCTATCTATAATAGAGTTCTTTTTTACATAATTTTTATTAGCTTCCTTTAATTGTTTTGATCTTATTGAATTTGAAAATCTTTTTCTACGTTTTTGTCCTCTTCGCCCTGTAACAGGTGTTGAAGATGTAAAAGTTTCGTCGGGCTGTGGCACAAAGCACGAAGAATTCGGATTACATTCAATTGGATCATTGATGGTCGGTTGTTGATGACCAATTCCATTGTCGGACTGTTGTGCCAACGGAATCAAAACGTCATAGTGGCCATGTCTGTGATGCCCCGTGAACCGAACTCGGTTGATTCCTTGAATGGCCTCCCCAAATTCAGCACGAAGGATGCCATTTTGGAATACCTCTAATTTAAATGGGAATATCTCCCCAGCCGCCTTAAGCTCGCAAGTATTTCCAAAGGTGTATGGCCGGGACATTTCAGCAATGTACTCCAGTCTGTTAATATATGGGACTCCAGATGCATCCTCAGTGAATTCCTGTAGCCTCTGCCAATTTATAGATACATGATTTACAATGTCGGCCCGTATTTGTGCATACCTTGATAAATCCCCGTAGATCAGAAATGCCAACGAAAAGAATAGGCAAGCGCCATCACCGGGCATCTTAACCAATCGGTGCGGAACCTGTACTCCATTAATGGAAACTATTTCTTCACTCATCTTCACTCATTAAACAGTTTTTGTTCAAAGTTTTAATTCTAAAAACAAACATCATACTGATACTACACTTTCCGAACATAACCAAACAAAAACCTTGCACATTCACAACAACATTCAAATCTCAGCTGTAGGTAACATAATATAATAACTTTACAGATGATTACTAAAATTTAATTCACATCAACCTGCATTTAGAAAATTTCCTTAATTATATTTATGATTTTAATAATAGTAAACACATGTGTTTTATATTACAGATGGTATTTGTTTACATTTATAATACATTGTGTAAATGGCAATTTTTATTTTCTAAATTATTATAAAAAGGAATAAAATATCTTAAAACCATTTCTTAGCAAGCACCTACGACCTAAAAGTAACTCACATACCAAATTTCAGTATTGTAGGTGCTATAGTTATTGAGAATTCGTGATGAGTGAGTGAGTCAATTTGGCTTATATAGATATAGATATACACACATACATACATCAGTATTGAATATTAATCTTCCAAACTACTAAAATTATAATAAATTGTACATTACAATAACATTTCAAAAAACAAAATAAAACAAATGAGATTTATAATAATATTGAGTAACAAGGCAAAACTGAATACAATTAAATACATATATAAAACAAAAATTCTTCAATATTCTGAATGGTGAATAGCCATAGCTTTAATTCTTTTAGAAAAACATGTATATTAATTATATTTTTTATGTTGTTTGGCAATTTATTAAATAATGTAGGTGCTAAGAAATTAAATGATTTTGTAAAATATGAATTGGTTGGCTTCGGTACGGACACATTTCTATTACTACGCAGCTTGGTTGTATACTCATTATTTTCCCTACAATTTCTACTTCTTAAGAAAAATATTTTTAGCACCTTATATTCATAAATATATCGTACTGGAAGAATTTTCAAGGAACAAAAAATTGGAAACGAATGTTCGAAGCGATTACTTTTTGTTATTATTCTCATAAAATGTTTCTGAACTGTGATTATAGGTTTTAGGTTAGAGAAATATGTACCTCCCCAACATACAACCCCGTATTCTAACCTGCTATGAGCTAATGAAATATACAATGATCTCAGTAAACTGTCACTACACATACTTCGAATGTAATAAGAGTCTCATTGTATTATTTATTTTATTTTTGATATTTGTTATGTGATCTTTCCAATTTATCTTTTCATCTAATATAATTCCTAAATATTTCACATTAGGTACATTCTTTAATTCACAGCAATCATCATTACATTCTCCACCATTAATTATACAATTGATGCATTTTAAGACAATTTTATTTTCCTGCTTATAAGCCTTTTTAAGAGAAAAATTGATAAATTTTGTCTTTTCAGGGCTTCTTTCGTGGCTTAAGGCCATATCGTTTTTAATTAGTCATTACAAATATATACTTTAACAATTAGTTATAAGTTTCAGAATTATTTCCTCAAAATAACATTGTTCATTACATACTTGATTTACTCATCACCATTCTCCTCCTCTGGATCTGTAATGTTTTCGACACACTCGACACATTTTGGTGGGGCTGTATGTTCACGGCACATGAAAAATTTATATTTGCAGCATCTTGTTTTGGAAAGTCTATTTTTTTTCCAGTCGCATTTGAAACATCTTGATGATGTAACATCATCCGTTGGTGGAACGATCCGCTTTTGTGGAGATTCTATATCCATGAGGTCACAAATTCTTTTCTTGGCAAACGTAGGAGTACTTTTTATTGATAGCCTTGATTGCATGTAATCTTTACAAAGATCTTTAGCCAGCTGCATCAAAAATTTTCTTCTCTTCATATTTTGTTCTTCACAGTTTTGCTTCAAGATGATGAACTGTTCAATGCTCCAACATCCAACAGCGTGTAAAATAGTCTCATTGACCATCTTTTGCATATCCTAGCAGTAGAATACGACTCCTTATACTTATCTACTGTATCCACTCCACCTTTGCTGGAGTTGTAGAAAAGTATTATATCAGGTTTCTGAAAAGTTGGTGAATTGGGATCCTGATCAAGGTCGTCGTCGTCGTGCATTGACGATAGTAGTATTACATTTTTCTTTTTATTGGAGACGTAGGACACTATAGTGCATTCTTCTTTGAAAGCAAAAATTGAGCTTCCTACTTTCCGGTCTTTGATGTTCAAAAACAAGTTGGGAATTTCTTTCTTGTTTTTTCTCAAAGTTCCAACCATAGTCAGATGATGGTCTCTTAGAAGATCAACACAAAGTGGAACTGACGTAAAAAAATTGTCTACTGTCACGTTTCTTCCAGAACCAGATATTCCTGCAACCATTCGTTCAACAACACATTTTCCCGAGTTATTAACTTGGAATGGGCCTTCTGGCTGGGTACCTGTATAGACCTCAAGTTTTGAAGTGTAAAATGACCTAGCACAAGTTAAAGCATACACTTTCAGTCCATATTTGGCTGGTTTGCTTTTTATAAATTGGCGGAAGCTGCACCTTCCGCGAAATGACTCCAGCATTTCGTCGATTGTGACAAACTCACTGAGTCTATAGTTTTTTCGCAGTTTTCCACAAAATCTTCAAAGAGGTCTCTGATAGGAGCTAGCTTGTCCAAAATCATTCTGTCTCTTCTGGTGTTGATGTCATCAAATCTTGTCGCACGCAGTAAGTATTTAAATCTTTTCAGGGACATTGAGCACCGAAAAAACTCAACTCCAAAGCCATCAGTCCACCATAGGTCTTCTAGAATTTGGTAGGATGATCTCATCACTCCTGCCATATACAATATTCCAAAAACCACTCTCATCTCTTGTGCTGTTGTTTCTTTCGCATCTCTTTCTCTACTAAAATTATCTCTGTTAGCACGTATTATTATTATCTCTGTTAGCAAATATTTGTATTTTCTACTATGCAATTTACCATTTCATCAGTAAAAAATAACGACCATACTTCAACAGGTGTTTTAGCATTTTTAGCAATGTTCTCTAACAGTTCATTCTTATTCTTAAAATATTCCTACCTTGGTTTATTGAACGTTTTGGTTGTGTATCCCAAAGCAAATCTCTGCTCTTACTTATGTAAGCAATTCTTCCATCAATTCTTTGAACTATATCGTTCTTCTTTCTGATTGCGAGAGGCAGATTTTCTAAATCATCAAAGTCGCTATAATTATTTAAATTATTTACTGTTGACTCTTCCTCTTCAATCTGCGCATTATCTTCAGTGTATTCCATTTCATCATCTTCAGAACCATCTATATTGACATCTTCTTCATTATCGCCTGCAAGCAGTTGCCTGACAAATGAACCGGTAGGTCTTTGTTCTACAATCTCCATCTGCTCTCTTTCCACACTCATAAGAAGTCTTTGTAGTCTCTCTTCCTCTAAGGCATCCATTATAAAATATATACACACTATTTGCAGCAAAAAAAAAAAAAAAAACTACATTTAAAGCAAAAAAACTATATACAGCAACAAACTAATAAAAAATGGTCAAATCCTTTGTACAAAATATATACAACGTCTAATATTTTACTTCACACCATAACATGCACTTTGGAGAAAGGTCCGGATTTTACAAACACAGTAGGGCGCACACGGAAGTAGACTCCGGACGGACAGTAACGCGGCAAGGTGCACAAGGAAGCAACCTCCAGGTAGCTGCGCGATACTCGACTAAGGCTAGACCAGACTGTGTAAAGGGGTGGCGGTTGTGACAAATAATTCTTGGAAGGGAGCTCGTGAAGTACACCAACGGATGGCGCTGTAGACCGCAAGTGATAATTTGAATTTAGAAATATTTAGCCACACGGAGGTAAACTCCGTGATGCGCCCGACGGAAGGTTAAATTGAAAGCAATATAAGTCTTCAAGTGCCGCAGAGAGCTTTTTAAGTGCAAGGACAGGACTAAATATTTCTTGGTTTTTATAATGTGAAATTATATTTTACTACTGACCACTGATACTGGCAACTGTGGCTAGTTTATTCCTAATTTAATTATTTTGTTTAGTATATTGTATTGGATGGGAAATAAATCATTATTTACTATTTGTGTTTCGTCTCTAATGTTGCTGTTCCCTATCCTATTTTTTCCCAACCATTGTTCTTAAGAATCTTTACATCTTAAGAAATCTTAACATTTCTTTACCGCAGCTCTCAAATCTGTTCAGTTTTTTTCATTGTTTGTTTTCCTATGCTGTTCTAATGTATTGGTGTGAAATAAATCTTTAATATTGTTTGGATGTCATTTGTACTAGTTGGTTCTTTATAGTAGGCTTCTTATGGGGTGATAAAAAGTATATATATATATATATATGATGAAGAAATTCACCTACTGAATATATATTGTTCTATAGAATAAAGTATACACATCATAGCATTTAAAATATATTTTTAATTTTAAAGTTAATATATTTTATTTTAAAAAATAATTGAAATTATATTTTCAACATTTGATATAACGAGTGATATTGACTTTGGACATTCTGGGGATGACCAAGAAAAAATGGATTTGATTGATTTTTTGTACACCTAGATGTGATTATCATATATTTTCTTTTGTTTTACAACAAAGAAGTGGAAGTTCTTTGACAACTGGGTGACATTCAGTGAAAACGAGGCATCTGATAACGTCAGGCACTTGTATGCACTACAACAATACTTGCAACCTTTGTACAGAATGACTCCTGAGGCAATGACAAATTACTTACCAAGTTTAATCTTCTCTATCCGTTTGACTTATGCAATGTCAAGATATATGAAGACAGCTGAAAGAATCACCACTCTCTTAGTGAAGGTAACTTATTTTGAATGAGAAATTATATATAATTTAATTTAGGGTATAATTTATACTATATATAATTCATAATATGTTATATGTAATTTATATAACACTATAATTTAGAGGTTTTCCTTATTATGTCAAAATTTAACGAAAAATATGAATTTCTAAATGGATTAATTTTAATTATTTTTCAGCTTTTTAGAATCATAGCGTTAATTTATTTTGATGTATGATGTGTTTGTATTTTTGAAATTATCATCTACTGTTATCAAGAATGTTTATTGCCATGGATCCATACATATTTGATAGAAATAGGTAAAAGTCAAATGAATATGTCTTTGAAAAGAAGCAAACTAGAGCAATATAAATAAATATATCTATAGGTACACAGATAGAAAATAAGTTACATAAAAACTTAACATTTAAACAGTAAGAAATAAATAAGTAACATATCACAAACATATAAATAGGTAAACACAAAAAAATAAATAAAAAAACAATAAAGATAAAAAGATAGTTTGGTTTAGTAATCTATATCTATAGTTTGATCCAAAAACTCTAACAGAATAAAATGGGTTTTCATTAGCCAATCACTTAGTTTTTACTTCAAAGTTTTGAAATGAACAAGCCGAGCAGTACAAGGGAGCATATTAAAAAGATTGACACACTTGATTTGAAAAGAGTTACTTGTTTTTGCTAACCAATGTTGAGGTATGTCAATCTAGCCTTTCCATTTGGTATTGTGTGGGTGTATACTTTCTCTGAATGTAAACTCTGTAATATTGGCAAACTTTTTAGAAGACAAGTTCACTAACACCAGAGTAGTAGCCAGTAGCACTAACACAAAATAGCCAGTGGCACTGAAAATTTGTGTGATTATGTGTTCATTGTGTGTATGTTACTACTACGCTGTTGTTAGTGAACTTGTCTTCTAAGGTAAGTTTGCTGATGTCCTATCTCTCCAATACACTAATTCCTGGCCTAGTGCCCTTTAAACCAACTACTGGTGACCGTCCGATAAAGGACGTTCTATCACTCTCAACGTTTGGTGACCGTCCAATATCGGACGGTCAAAAATCACTGTGAAAATTTGATTTTATATCGTTATGGCTATGTTTTTCGTCAAACTAATCGATACCACTCGAAAGTCAGTTAAATTCTGAATCGATTGTTATCGGCATCGATAATACTATCTACATGACAACTGAATCCAATGTTTACTATTTCATTTCGCCACTTCTTTAGTTGGTATCTGTCAGTAAACTGTTTATTTACATTCTGGTTTAAAGTACTTTATGCGATGTTTTATTAGAATTGTTAGTGAAAGAACTTGAAGATGTTGTGAAATAACTGTTTTTCAAATATAGTTGAAGCATAATTACTGTAAATAAAGTGTTTTTTTTCTTAGTGACTTTTTAGAGAACTGTAATTTGACATAGGCTTTTGGTGTTTTGTATTTTGTCATTTGTAAATAGTTGTAAATAATGTATAATAATTATATATATATATTTTAGACAACGTATAGGAGCTATTTAGAACGTTCTAGTGATATTAGAGAAATGTTACATAATGAACATTATAATAACAAGCTGAGAAATGTATGAATACACAATTATAACATGTTACCACAGTAACATCAATGTTCGGTAAAATGCATTATCTTTAGTTTTATCATTATAAATTCCTGTAATAAACACTATAAACTATACATTTTCTGAAACTTTATAAAATTTGGAAAAACTTTTATATCTTGGTTGTGAATTGGTTAATGTGTATTAAATTTCCAGGTAGTGACCCCCCCCCAAATGTTTGGTTCCAGGTAGTGTCCCCCCCCAAAAAATGTTTGGTAAACATTAAAAAAAATGTTATGAAAAGAAAAAAGTAAACAAGTGTTTATACTTATGTTATTTATTTTAAATTAAAACACAGAATCTTATAAGTAAAATGATATAAAATAATACTAAATTTAAGTATCAGAAGTATTTTTAACTATTTAAAAAAAATATCCTTGCAAAACTAGGAAAAGAGGGTTTTTAGTTGCCAGTAGTTGGGTTAACCTAACCACCTAAAACTCTGTAATATGTAATTTAGTGTATTTTAAAATATGGAGGTCAGTTTAAGTTTTATAAAAAGTGGTTTGCAATGTTCCAGATGTTCTACTCTACTTAAATTCCTAACTATTTTCTTTCGTATCAAAAGTATATCACTGACAGTGCTAGAATGGCCCCATACAATTAATCCATAAGAAATATGTGATTGAAAAAATGCAAAATATGCTACCCTTAAATGAAAAAATGCAAAATATGCTACCCTTAAATAGGCCTTTTCATTACTTATACAGTCTCCAAGCTTCCACATTAGAAAAGAAACTCTAGAAACATTTTTACATATGTTTTCAATGTGTGATTTCCAATACAGCCTATTATCAACAAGATAACCAAGCAGCTTAACTGACTTATACTCATTTTCAATAGAAAGACTTACTATTGATCAACTTACTTCAATGTTGATAATTACTAATTAAATTGTTGATTTCAAAGTGTGAGTTAAGCTGTATATATATGAGGTATTCAAATATTTTGGAAAAAATGGGAACTTTAGGGATTGGCCAGTAATTTTGTGGTTGAGATTTATCTCCTTTTTTATAGATGGGAAAAACTTTAGATTTATTTTAATTTTATTTATTCATGAGTTGCCGATCTTAGATATTTTGAGCAAGTTAGATAAGTAACCTTGAAAAAACACTGATAAGTATAAAAGCTAAGGGTTCACAAATTAAACTTACAGTTCTCTTAACAACGTAATTGGAAAGCCCATAAAAATCAATACTCTGTGAATTAGAAAAACGAAATACTGTTTTAGTCACATCATGAGGAGTTGTAGCTGTCCAATGAAATTGGAGCCCCTCGTATATAAAATTTTGAACTAGGTTAGTTGCTGGTATATTAGTTATAGAGATGTTGCCTTGTGTTTCTGAAACTGACTGTATACAAGTCATTAAAAATGTCTGGGTCAATTATTACATTTTTAGAATGTGTGTTTGATGATGATGTTATTGATGATCAGACTAAATCTTCGAGTCACTCAGACTAGGATCTAATCTTGTCCAGCTTCAAAATCTTTTATGATGTTCAAACAATTACAAATGAAATAATTTGCAATGCTCAAACAAACACAAACTAATTATTACTTCCAACCATTAACAATGCTCATATGAGTATGTAGTATTAGTGCCTAGTACAGTTGATGGTCCGAATTTGCAAAAATCTGGATTTCATCGAGGGTGAGATTACTTATTATTTCCGTGTATTCAGCAAAAATATAACTATTTTTGTACATTTATATGGCAATACAAGAGGGAGTTTGTGAAAAAATGTTATTAACAATCTGTAATAATCTAAAATAGGCTACTGTACTGTATTTTACTTAACATAGTAAAGTCCAATTTGTATAACCATTGATTCAGCTGAAACAGAGTTGGTGACAGTGAGAAGTGATGATTAGAACGAGATTCATGGCCTGAACGCTACTGTTTTTAATCAATACTATTTAACAGACTATTAATGAATTTAAAAAAAAGGAGAGGTTGATCCTTCTTCTTAACCTTACTCTGCCCATTCCCCATAGACTATTGATCTGTTTGGAGAGCTTATTCAGATAGAGTAAGGGGGCGAACCAGTGCAGTAGAAGGTGAATATTACTGATAAATCTTCCAGTCCAGGTTGGATTCAAACTAGCGCTATCTCTAACCCAGACTCAAAGTCTGACGTCCTAGACCAGTCCTAGATCACTCGGCTACCGGCACGCCCTAATGGGGGCAGTTAAGAAATAAGATTATTCAAGTATAAACATCTGACCTTCAAGAAGCTAGATGATAGACCAGACTGTAGAATACTTTATCTTATAATTCAATGTGATTGATATATTTCAGGTTACAAACCAAATGCTTACAACATGCATCCAATATTTAACAAACAACAACACCAAGACTGTTTGGCAACAAAAGAAAAATGACTTTATGCAAAAGATGTGTGTAAGTATAAACAGACATTTATCTAATTTATCCAAACTAAATGTATCTTTTGTATATAATAATTTATTAAATCATTAGATCCAATGAAGGGTTCCACTTGCCAACGTATTTTGTTTGCAATATTCATTATTCATAATTAATTATTGCAAACAGCCATTGGTTTTTTTTAGTACTTTTGATGTCATTTTTAACATTTATTTACATCTATTTACATCTACAACAGAATCCAACTATCTGATGATTACTATTGTTTATTAGCTAAAAGGCTCACTATTATTTATTAGCTAAGAGGCTAAGGCTTGCCTCTTAGACCTCTAAGACCAAATAACTTGCCACACAGTTGGTCCAGCTTACATTCCTGGTTTGATCATTAAGTTTTTATCCCTGTGCTGCTGCCAAGTTATTTGGAAGTCATGTTAAGCCAGTGTTCAATGAACCTACAAAACAAAAAAGATCTCATCCAAGGAGGCGAGAGGAACTGTATCTTAAAAAGGCATCTCTCCCACTAAAAGCCAAACAAAATTTAATTTAAATTAAATTTATTTAAAAAAAAAACAACTCAATCTATTTCCTTTATATTGGTATTAACATATTCTATAAGAAAGAATATCTCTAGAGTTAAGAATAAATTATATAATTAGAAAATAGATAAATTATGTAATAATAAGTAATAAATTATGGTGGGGCTTGGTGGCCATGTGGGGTACGATACTTGCCTTCAGAGCTTGAAGTACCAATAAAAATTAAGGTGGCTGTTTTCCAAACTTACTCAGCCACCTAGACAGCACTATAGTAGGCATGAAATCTTACCGGCAGTGGTCTAAAACACGCATCTCTATTTCAAATTATTATAAAACGTGCATATTCTGTAAAGTTTGTGTTTATAATCATAATAAGTTATAGTGAACACAGTATGATTATTAAAGGTCCAGTCTGGTGAACCACAAGTTGACATAATAAAATTAAAAATTTAATATAGTCAAGAATTATATTCTAAGTTTCACACATTTAACCGCAAAAAACTCAGTATTTTACTAAATTTTATTATGGTGGAAGGACTAAAAGGTGTGCTCATGCTCAGCCTGTAAGGCGGATTGCAGCATGGCGCCTGCATCTGTGATGTCACCCGCGAGACACGTTTGCTCGCCAATGTCGAGACACTCCTGTAGTGACATGCAGTGGCAGCAGAAGGAGTTTTGAGCAGGGGGGTCAGTCAGGACAAAAGCGAGGGGGGGGTCTGAGGGGCCGCCCCCAGGAGTAAAAATTTTGAAAATTAACAAACCTGAAAATCACATTTTACACTAACCTCATAGCACTTAAACTTAGTATAGAAGAGCAGTATTTTCTATGGTAATAATTTAAATACTATAAACAATATTAGATAGTTCTTATTATGTTATTTTAAATCTTGCCATAGATTGAATAACTTCTTGTTTGCGGGTAACATAATAAATAATAGCCTAATAGTCAAAACTTTACTGCATTGCAGTAGAAGCACTAATGAACTGTCAGAAAACAAAATAAATGGTAATTACATACCAATATTCAAAACATTTGTTTTGTGTTAAATTTCAGTAGGCCTATTACAAAACAATAATCAGTTTTGTCATCAACTTTTTCAGTATGTTTTGATTTCGTTGATACTTGGAAAATATATAACTAATATAATGTGGTAATGTTATAAACAAATATTGGGACAGAATAGGGTTAATTAATAATATGCAGTATGAAAAAATTACAAGTACTGTATTAACGTAAAGTCTATCTGTTAAGAAATTAAAAATGTTGTACATTGCTGAGATAAGTCATAAAATTAGGCATAACTTTCTTTGAAATATTTAAAAATTACAAGAATTAGTCTTTGAAATTTCCAAAAACTAAAGATCTACTTTCCAATTTACTGGCAAAAATTCTTACAATGGTTTGTCATTTATATATTTTGCAATGTTGAATGAATTTATAAACGGATGAGATAGCAAGACGGTTCACCCTCTTTTTTGTCATCGTCGAACGGAGCCTCGTTTTCAGTCAACGAAGGCAAGGAAAAGTTCTTTCAGCCATTCCTGAAGATGCTGGCAGTATAAGTATCAAATTGCCAATCTTAACAATTTTAAGAGAGAAACATTTTGTTTTCTTGGTATTCGCTTTTTTAAGTTGCTACCAACTCGCGTACATTTTTAATTTCCTGTTATTTTTATAAATCTTGCATGATGGATAGTTGGTTTATGAGCTTTGTTTGGTCAAATCAGATTGAAAATGGTGACAACGATTATCCACTTAGCTTCTTACTTTTACATTAAACACAAAAATGAAAAAAATGAGCAAAGATACAGTATGATCTCTGTAGGTAATCAAATAGTACATGTAAAAATTGAACAAAATCACCATTAAATAGAAAAGAAAAAGTTGTATAAGAAAAATAGTCAAATTGTACCCATGCACACATTTTTATATTTTAGTTTATAGGGGAAAATAAAAATTTGACCACAGAAACAAAAAATTTCAGTGAAAAATTGCATAACAATCTAAAAATAAGGAGTATGTATAATTGTTTGCTACATGTACTGTATTAGTTCAATCTGTTAGCTACAAGAAAATGTAAAATGTATGAAAATATTCCAAAAAGTATAAAACTTATAACACCATAAATCAGTGTGCACAAATTGTTGAAACGACATTAGAAAAATAGTGCATATTGTAAACATTATAAAAAATATAAAATAATTTTTGGGAATTTTTAGAACAGTAACACTTGATAGAACACATATTTCTGAATAGAAATATAAAAAATGTATTACAGTAGTGCCATAAATAAGGTTTTCACGCTAAATAATAACATATTTATCAGGAGTATCAGGTAATAATAATAACATAAGTATCAGGAGGCACTACTTTAAAGAATTCAATAAGATCTGGAATGCTCCGCACCTCCCCATTACCCTAGATCTCCCACATCAGAACGGTCGCTTAATCCTAGGGCTGGAACGGATCGCGACTGCGACGCTATTTCCTGTTTTGAGACTGGCAACATCGCGATTGCGATCCTATTTTCAAGTGCTCCTTATTTCCCTCCTACATCTCTAATTATATGTTTTTTTGTCTTTGTTATGATATATTTTGAAAAAGGAGGGCTTGTTTTATATATAAAACCCATAAATATTAGCTCATATGACCAGCTGATCAGGTTAGCAGCGAGAAAAGTAAAAGTTACTTTCAGGTTTGTTTACTTTTTGTTTTGACGCATATCATATGTGAATTGTTATTGTTGTGTATTGCTATAGTTTTACAATGAGTGAATTAAGTTAAATCAGTTAAATTATAAAATATTTAAATGCTTTAGACAATGAAGATGATAGTGATATTTATATAGTGATATTGGTTATGATTTAGCCAATCTGACTGATATTTGTATAGTAGTATATACATTTTTTAAAATATATAATTATATGGTACTGCAAAGTTGTGTACATTGTATATTGTTATTAAATTCTGAATATGTTAAACATTTAACACATCTTCATTGGACTTCTAGTTTTTTGTATATAGGCCTCCAAAGTTTACAAAAGTTTTTGAAAAAAAGGTATTAAATAAAAAATGATTAGGAGGGTCACCAGAAACTTATTTGGTAAGTTTTATTTATACTATATCTTATTATAAATATCTTTCTGATTAAAATGATGCATAACACATCATATTTAAAATTTATTTTATATTTTTTATGAATTTTTAAAATACCCCTTACAATTCTTACAATAGACCAACAATTCTTGCCAATTCCAGTGAAATGAGCACCAGCCCTAGGGTTAAAATCTCGAAACCCACCTCTACGTCCTGCTTTCCAGTTGAGCAGATCAAATTTCTCGTCCAATACTAGCTGGGCCATAACGTGTAACAGTTTTCATGGACGTAATAAGTTTCTTATTAGTGATCCATCAATACCTGTAGGTGGGATGAATCTCCCTCGTAGGGAGTGGACATTGTTGAATCGGTTCCGAACTGGAGTGGGCAGATGTAACTACTGGAAATACAAATGGGGATTGACAGTATATCAGTCATGTGATTGTGGAAAGCATATCCTAACAATGGATCAAATAGTTTCAGAGTGCCCCTTGCGTTGTTTTACGGAGGGATTAGCTAGCATAAATAGAATAAGTGAGGCAGGTCTTAAATGGCTTAAATTGGATTTAGCTCTGTGACAGGGGATCACTGTATATTTTTATTTCTATTAATATCTAGTGACTTTTGGAGTTTTTCCAAGTTAAACACAGATTTTATCTAATTTTGAAATTAAAAAAAATGCTAGCTGGAAAAAACTACACTATATATACAGGGTGTCCCGTAAGTAACCAGCCAAACTTCTGGAGGTCATTCCTTGGGTTAAAACAAACAAAAAATTTTCTGTTTACAAATCGTCTATCTCGCTCCATTATCCGGCTATCTGCCTGTATATGCTTTTTACTAAAAACTTAATATCTCTAAAGTTATTTAATATAAAACCATTAAAATTGGTATGAATGTTGATATTTATAGTGTCCATGTACTATTTAAGTTTCCTTTTTTTACAATAATCCTTTTCAAAATGGCAGCCATTTTAAATTTTTAAAGCCAAATATCTTAATAACCTTAAATTTTACTAAAAACCTAAGTTACAAAAAAGTTTAAGAATTTATTTCTACAAATAATTGTATAAAAAGTTTTAATATTGACCAAAACTATTAACTGATAAATTACAATTTTTATCAAATAAAAATATGCTTGATATTAATAATTGGAAACTTTAGTAAAGTGACATTTATTTACTAAAAACTAAATACAGTAGGAATGGGTTGGAAGTAAAGTTCATTACAACACAAAAACAACAGTAAAGAACAACAAAAGAAAAAAAATACTAGTGATCTTACACATGTGCTCAAAGTGCCCTCCAAACATGTCAATCCCCATGTCAATATGTCAAACATGTCAATATCGCTGTACGTGTATGGGCGGGATGGGTGGGTCAATCGCACTGTATGGGCGGGATGGGTGGGTCAATCGCACTGTACGTGTATGGGCGGGTGGGTGGGTAAATCGCACTGTACGTGTATGGGCGGGTGGGTGGGTCAATACCACTGTACGTGTATGGGTGGTCGGGTGGGTCAATACCACTGTACGTGTATGGGTGGTCGGGTGGGTCAATGCCACTGTACGTGTATGGGTGGGCGGGTGGGTCAATGCTTAACGTGTATGGGTGGTCGGGTGGGTCAATGCCACTGTACGTGTATGTGTGGGCGGGTGGGTCAATACTACTGTAGGTGTATGTGTGGGCGGGTGGGTCAATGCCACTGTAGGTGTATGTGTGGGCGGGTGGGTCAATACCACTGTAGGTGTATGGGTGGGTGGGTGGGTTATAACCTTCGGGAGTGGATGAACAATACTTTTTTTCCAGTTGTTAGGAAACACACCATTTGTCAAGCATCTGTTCAGCAAGTGTGTGATTGCTCCCAGAGCATACGGACTCGCTGCTTTGATCATTTGTATAGGCAAGCCATCAGCACCCACTGCTCTAGATTTTATTTAATTCATTGCAGTCTTAACTATGTTTTCTGTTACTTCTGTAAAATTAAAAAGCACTGCATTTACACTTTTCTTTGTGTTCTGAAAAAATGTTAATGTATCCATGTCAATATTACTTCCAGATCCCATTGCAATAAAAAACTTGTTAACATCATCTGATTTAAAATTATCTGGGACATTATTATTTTTTCTGCCAACAATATTTTGTCACTGTACGTGTATGGGTGGGCGGGTGGGTCACTATCACTGTACATGTATGGGTGGGCGGGTGGGTCACTATCACTGTACGTGTATGGGTGGGCGGGTGGGTCACTATCACTGTACATGTATGGGTGGGCGGGTGGGTCACTATCACTGTACGTGTATGGGTGGGCGGGTGGGTCACTATCACTGTACGAGTATGAGTAGGCGGGTGAGTCAATACCACTGTACATGTATGGGTGGGTGGATCACTATCACTGTACGTGTATCGGTAGGCGGGTGGGGCACTATCACTGTACAGATATGGGTGGGTGGGTCACTATCACTGTACATGTATCGGTGGGTGGGTAGGTCAATACCACTGTACGTGTATGGGTGGGCGGGTGGTTCAATACCACTGTAAGTATATGGGTGGGTTGGTGTGTCAATACCACTGTAAGTGTATGGGTGGGCGGGTTGGTCAATATCACTGTAAGTGTATGGGTGGGCGTGTGGGTCAATACCACTGTAAGTGTATGGTTGGGCGGGTGGTTCAATACCATTGTAAGTGTATGGGTGGGCGGGTGGGTCAATACCACTGTAAGTGTATGGGTGGGCGGGTGGGTCACTATCACTTTACATATATGGGTGGGCGGGTGGGTCAATACCACTGTAAGTTTATGGGTGGGCGGGTGGGTCAATACCACTGTAAGTGTATGGGTGGGCGGGTGGGTCAATACCACTGTAAGTGTATGGGTGGGCGGGTGGGTCACTATCACTGTACATGTATGGGTGGGCGGGTGGGTCACTATCACTGTACGTGTATGGGTGGGCGGGTGGGTCACTATCACTGTACGTGTATGGGTGGGTGGGTGGGTCACTATCACTGTACATGTATGGGTGGGCGGGTGGGTCACTATCACTGTACGTGTATGGGTGGGCGGGTGGGATGCATCGTTCTAGTCGATTTCTCATAGAACTTCTCATTCGGTCAAATACACCTGGTTTCTGTCTAATCGTATTACAGCCATCCAATATTCTTTCCCTTAACATTTCAATACTTCCAACAGGTGTTTGGTATACCAAAGATTTAAGGTAATCCCTTACAAAAAAGTTCAAGGGGTTTAAATCAGGAGACCTGGCAGGCCAAGCTACAGGACAACCACGTTAATTTTAGAACTATTAGAAAATCCATTTGTTTCTAAAAATCCGTCTTAAGTGTAGTCTAACATCGACATTAAAATGTGCAGGAGCACCATCCTGCATAAACCACATTGAACTTCTTTCATGTAAAGGCGTGTCTTCTAATAGTTCAAGTGACAAATTTTGTAATAAATGTAAATATGATGCTCCGTTTAGTCTATTTGGCAAAAATACAGGTCCTAACAATTTTTCTCCAATAATCCCTATCCACGCATTAAGAGAAAAACGTACTTGGTGTCTGCATTGTGATGTAGCATGAGAGTTGAAATCAGCCCAAAAGTGGTTGCTTGATAATTGAAAATACCTTCTCTTAAAAATCCTGCCTCATCGGTAAACAAAATACTTGACAGAAATAGTAGAATAAAAGCAATTTTTCCTAAAAACCATTGACACAGATTAATTCTAGGCTGGAAGTCTCTTTCAGAAAGACTTTGGACTCATTGAATATGATATGGATACAACTGTTGATCTTTCAAAATACCCCACGCAAAGGTTTTTGACATTACTCCAACCTCTGACAACCTTCTGACACTAGGGTTTTCTTCAATGGCATTTAATATTCTTTCTTGAGCTCTAAAGGTTGTCGATGAAACTGGACAACCCAACTTTTCAACTTTAGCAAAAGTTCCACGCTCCCTCAGGGACGTATGAACAGTTACGAACATTTCTCTGTAAGGAGTTCTTCGATGAGGAAATCTTTCTTCATAGAGTCGTACTGCCTCGCGTGAATTTCCATTAGCCAATCCATAAATAAAATGAACATCTGCTAATTCTTCATTAGAATAAATAGGCATTTTGGTTCATGAAGAAACTATATAAGATAATATATTAATACCAGTGCAACCACAAAACTATCTCAAGAACCCCTTTACATCACTGTTTTTCTTTAGTAATGAACTCCGATCAATAACAAATAAAAATGGGAGTTTTCCAACAACGAACTGTCAATATTACAGTCAGCTAATAATCATTGACTGTATGTATTTTAAATTTCAAATCAGCTGTAAAAATCTATTTAGCACTAATCTAATTTTTAGTAAATAAATGTTACTTTACTAAAGTTTCCAATTTTATTAATATCAAGTGTATTTTTATTTGGTAAAAATTGTAATTTCTCAGTTAATAGTTGTTCAATCTTAAAACTTTTTATACAGTTATTTGTAGAAATAAATTCTTAAACTTTTTATAAATTACAGGTTTTTTAGTAAAATTTAAGGTTATTAAGATATTCGGCTTTAACAATTTTAAATGGCCGCCATTTTGAAAAGGATTATTGTAAAAAAAGGAAATTTAAAAATACATGAACACTATGACGATCAACATTCATACCAATTTTCATGGTTTTATCCTAAATAACTTTAGACATATTAAGTTTTTAGTGAAAAATATATACAGACAGATAACCGGATAATGAAGCGAAATAGACGATTTCGCTTCATTATCCGGTTGAAATTTTTTGTTTGTTTTAACCCAAGGAATGACCTCCAGAAGTTTGGCTGGTTACTTACGGGACACCTTATATAAATATATATTCAACATGATTAGGCTGTTAAAATAACAAAGATTTTAAGACTGAAAAGTGATTTATATGTAAAATATTATATTGATTGCATCACAGAAAGAAAAGTGATGTTCAAGCTTCTACATTTGCAAACTTACTGACTTTGACAGATATTCTGTCAAAAGTGTTTTTACTTGAAATATTCTGCACAACCTACATGTCTGAAACATGGAAACAAACAGTTTCATAGATTATTTACAATTTACAATTTGTACTGTAAGAATCAGTGGCTTTATGGTGATGAAAATGATAGTCATACAAAAGTAATGTGTCTAAGTACAACCATTGGAGCAACTGATATGTATTTAGATGTCATTAAACACATTTTGTGCAAGGATGATATTCGAGGGTCTAACGTCGATGTTCCAAATACTGTGTTTGGGCGTATGAAAATTCAACTGGGCCAACCTCCTTTATACTAGCTTTGTAAACTGGCTAATTTCTTATTTTCGTTTTCAGGTATGTCTGAGGCTATACAAACGATATCATGATGTTTATACAGATCCTAAATATAGAATTGATGACATTGAAGGTGAATATAACCTTGAAGCATCAGAAATGTTTGTTTTTGGAAAATTCAAGACATTCAAGACAAGATTGTACAAAGTAAGTAACCTCTGATTAAAATACAAATATCATTTTACTGTAATTATTGATTTTAGTAAAGCATCAGTAAAATTATTTAAATGAATTTATCTTTATTTATAAAACTAGCTGATACCCATGCTTCACAACGGTGAATGTCCAAAAAATTAAACTTTAAAAATACAAAAATATTTTATTATATGTCATCAACAGTGTTTCTTTATGTATAAACATATGTATAAAAAATTATAGTATGAAATCAATTAGCTTAAATACGATCGTGTAAGACATGAAATATGTATACTATTAAACTGAAAAAGGAATAAGATATTTAAATCAAACGTTTATTCGTTAAGTTACCTAGAGTTTCTAATGAATGTTTTTAGGCTGTCGATTGATTTTATAATGTTGAGTTTGTTGAAGTTAAGTCATGTGATCCCATCACCATCCCTGTCCTTGGGTTCATGCACGTTAGCTAGAAAAGAAGACTGAAGGTATAACGTGCATCTCCATGACATCACATGAGCAAAAATAAACACAAAATACTGTTCTTATTCTCGTAATTACAATTCCAGCTGATAATTGTTAGATATCTTGCTCACTATTTAGTTGAATGCTTCTATGTAACTGGTAGATTTAGTTACCAGTAAGTATTTAATAGAATAGACAAATACCGAGTTAGCCCATATGACTTCACAGTCTACTGCTCAGCTTCGTTTTTCTAGTTACCATGGGTCCACGTAGCCAGTCTAATGACATAATACTTCATAATATAATATGTTATTTACTTGCTTCTAAATACTGCAATTATTATATTTTTTAATCATATTTTTTTTATAAATTATTAAAATAAGAGACATGTTGTTTACATTTTACTTGTCTTAATGTATTAAAATTGTTATATTTTGACATCATTTTATTTCAAAAACTTTTCATCAGTTGAAACAGTTCATTGCCAACAACTTATAAGTCGTATACATATGCGGATAATCAGCTAGTCATCTAATAACTAATTATATACTTAGGACCTCCTTGTAAACTAAGTTTTTTTTATTGTTCCTTCGGGTTGGAGGAAAACCAGATCATCAGACAAACTAACCTTTGAACAGGCGACATATAGTTGGCAACAAGAGGAGCATCAATTCTCAAATCCACATCAGCAACTTTTAAAATATGCCCTTTATACCAATGCCAGTGAAATATGGTAGCTTTTATGACATGTTTATGATGTGTCTTGGTACTTATAAGTGTTTATTGTAGCTTGGTACCATTGCACAGCTTGGGTGAATTTTAAGATTGTGCAATAGCATGATACCAAAGAGGTAGTAATCCGGAGAGGTCATGAATGAAGAAACTTAACGGGACAATTGGTTGTGTCCTTGGCCTCTACCACAGAATCTACAGAATCATACCTTACCGACTCAGAAGGATACTTTTCCAATAATGTCTTTTATCTTTTTCGTTCCCTCCATACTTGGTGGCCAGAAGTTTTCCATCGCGATATGTTTAAAAATCAAATAGGACAATGTATCCCGCCCCCTTAACTCTAGAACTAGCAGTTACATTTTCCTGTGCTTTGCAATGGTCTTTTTAAAAAATCATAAAAATTCAAATATAATCCGAATGAAATAATTTTACCAACATCATATTCCCTAAATCCCATATAATATTGATGTATACCAAGTAAAAATCTAATATTAAAAAAAAAAAAACTGTTATTGATGTTCAAAATAATTCTTTTGCTATTTCAATTTCGAAAGTGGGGGAATTATGCTGCAACCTCCTAAAAATAATAAAGTGACACAAATTCGCAGATAGCCTAAAGTTTGAAAATGTTGCCAAGTTTTCAAAACTATAACATTTATTATTATTAAAATCACATATATCCTACACCATCATAAATCCTCAAGAGTGTAAAAATTGCAAATTTCAGACTATTGCACTAAAGTAGCACTAAAAATGTTATAATACAATATGTAAAATTGATAAAACTAATGTTATGTGTAGTAAAATATTCTGAAAATATAAAGAACATTATTATGTTACAGTCAACTCTCGAGAATCCGTGGCCAGACCTGAACGATTTTTGTTTTACGTTTTTGTAGATTTTGATTAACATTTGTACACCCCTCGACAATAAATGTCAAATTGAAATAGATTTACGTAGTTTAACAAACTCACATACAAATCTTTAAAATCAACCATATTAACAATGTTCATCCTAGGGTACGTGCTGCGTAGCACTGACTGTACGCCTATTAGTGAGAGGGTGGCAATGAGTTGCAGACAATTGTGTTGTCGACGTGTGGCGTGACACTTAGAGATGGTCACGTAGCGGTTATTTTGCAACGGTTGTGGGAAAACCCCAGTTGCAACTGAAGTTTGGTTTTGGTTGTCAACTCAAACTGGAACTGAGATGACTTCTGCCGTATGCACATGCATGTTTGGCAATGGCAGCGAAGCATTGCGGACTTTACTAAAAAGCATTATTCTTGCATTTTGTTTGTAAACTTAGTCAGTTTTTAGATATTTCAGTAAGAACAAAATAAACGCCCACTATTTTGAAACTGGTGAAGATTTATTTTTCAACTCAGGTACGGGGACGGGGTGACCCCATGAGTCTCCGTCCCCGTACCTGAATCACCGCATTTTTGGCGATCTCGGAGCGGACGTCCCTGACCTCGTCAGTCTGTGTATAGTTGTTGTGAAGTGTAGTATGTATGTTTGTCTAGTCCCCGTGTTTTATCACCTTGGAGGGAACTTCGTAGACACTGCATTTGGATTGTATCATCCTCACTTCGTACCTGGGACGTCTAGACGCCATCGTCACTGCGGGTCGTAAGACTTCATCATTTTTGTAATATTTGATTATGGTATTGTTTTATTCCTAATAATTGTTGTCTTTTCAGGTTAAAATGTAATTTTAATAGTAGTCTCAGTCCTTCCAAGTCATATATATATATATATATATATAATTTTTTGTGCGTGTTGAATGTTATTTTAAATTAATTGTGTTTTTCAGGTACCATATATTTATGATTAGTTAATGTAATCTTATTTCAGTCTGATTTGAATATTAATTTTATTGTGTTTTACATTGTTTGTTGATATCGTGACCTTGACAGCGCCTATTTGGCTATATTAATTTAACCCTGTTAATATTTTTTTATATTGAGTAGAAGTTCATTTTGTTGTACTCCATTCTAGGATCTAGGTTAAAATGTAGATAATTATTAAAGTAGATAAGTTTATTAGTTTAAGAACGTAGTTTTATAACATGTTTGTGTAGATGTAATTTAGTTTTTAGCACTTGAAAAAGGTTTGGGTTTTACCAAATCGAAACGTCGTGATTGTTATTTTTCACGTAATGATGGCAAATGTCCAACTACCTTTGTCTCCCTCATCTGATACTCCATCATTAACAAATTTCAAAAACTTTATTCCAGTGTTTTTATCCTTATAATTGTGTTTTAAATATATTGCTTATTTACATTTCTGTTATTGTTATTACTACCTTAAACTTTATTCCAGTGTTTTATCTTTATAACTTTGTTTTAAATTTATTTATTGTTTATTTTTCTGTGAGTGATGGCCGTGAAATCTTACAAGTCAAAATTGTTTGGCAAAATGCTGAACAAAAGTTAGAGAATGAGTGGCAGCCGAATGTGGCGTTTCTTGACGAACTCAGAGTGTGGCGTTTTTTTACGCATGTGTTGTAGTGTGGAGAAATGAAAGCTTGAAGAAATTGGTTCAGGGTTTGAAATACCTAATAAAAAGATGAAGTTTCTGAAAAATGTGGCAGGTCTTGACAACTTCAATATCGTTGTAGTTAGGCAAGTTGTGAATAGTTTTTTCATGACGGATAAATGTCTTCCGAAATACTTGTGAAATTGCAAAGAGATTTTTTTAGGGGATCCATCATCAGTATATAAAGAATTGAAAAAAACATTAGATTCAGATGGAGGAAAACTAAATCAACGGACAAATTTTGATGGAAAAACATGATGTGACGTACAACAGTTTTATGAATCCAAAAAAGTTAAGAAAGTACAGAAAAGAAAAACGTCCTATTGTGTATACAGGGATGAGTCATTCATAGACTCCTATCATGTGTCTGGCCAGCAAGGGTTGGTCTGATGGTTCTCAAGAAGGCGTAGCTGTGCCATTTTCAAAGGGAGAGCGGCTTATTTTTTTACACGCTTGTGGAGAAATGGGATTTATCCCTAACTGTTTGACCGTGTGGAAAGCGAGTAAAAAAACAGGAGACTATCATGATAACATAAATAAAGAAACTAATGTTAAAGTATTTTCTACAATATAATAACCTAACCTAACCATAACTGCCGCGGCGCTATGTATATGGGCGGCCTCGATGTATTGGGATTCTAAAGGTTGAAAATGAGGAAAACATGTTTTAAATCAATAAATTGAATACCGTGTTCCGTTATTTATACCAAACAATGGTTAAAATGTATTATTCAATATATTCAAATAGTGGTATACGTATAACGGAAAAGATCAAAAATTAGTTTGATTGCAGAGTTTTGGTGTTATTTAAATGAAAATTAATAAACTACGTTTTTGTGGGGTTTAGTTTTAAGCCATTTACAACACACCATTCATTCATCCTAACCAAAGCTGCAACCAAAGACTTTGACAGTTTGTGTTTGTTTGAGTTTGAGGCAACAATAGAGGTATCATCAGCATACATCAATACCTGTATATTATATGTTAGGTCTATATGTTCCAGTATTGAGCCCTGAGGGACTCCCAATGATACTTTACGATAGTTACTCTGGACCTAAGCAATCAAAACAACTTTTTGTTCTCTGCCCAATTGGAAGAATTGAACCCAATTGAGAGCAGTGCCTGCCACTCCATAGTACCTAAGTTACTCAAGTAGGATCTCTAAATTGTAATATATAAATTAAATATCAATTAATTTTCTATAAAAATAGTATAAAATGAAAAAAAATTAAGTTTTCAGACATAAATCATTGAAATTATGTTGAAACTAAAGCCATAATTAAATAGTTAAACATTTTGATTTATATTTCCAAGGACTTAATGTAGTCTATAAAGGTGGTTTACATTAACCATTCTGTATCTCTCTCATTCTTTATAGCAAATGTCTCAATTAGAATTTCCCAATCCAAATTAATATGTTGGCGACAAGGGAGATATTCTGACCTTTTCTTGCTTTATATCTTCACGGATCTATATTTCAAATTATGCCTTTTAAAATATAAGTATTGCAATAACATAAAACAGCCATTTTACTCAATTTTATAATATAAACCAACTTAATTATGAATTAAAAATATATATATTCAATGATTAAATAAAACATATTATAAATCACTAAATATCAATAACATAAGCACAATCGAGCAAACTATATAAACATAGAGTAGCCAACCTAAATAAGATTTTGAACAGACTGTACAATAGATGTAGGATAAGTATGGTGGCAAATATTCACTATCTTGTTTGTACTCCAATTCCACAGGCCTAGAACCATGGCTGCCTAGAACCATGGCCCGCCTAGAACCATGGCCTGGTCTTTATAATTATTGATTATAATTATTTAAACATTTGATTATTTTGACAAACGTCAAACATATAATTTATTTCCTAATTTTTTATTTACAATTTTATTTTATTTGGATATTGTTTAAAGGTTAGAACGTTTGTTTTATGACTATGCAGATGGACGAAAAATCCCAAAATTGTTGTTGAATTAAATAAAAAAGGACACTCAGATAATAAGTTATCTATTCATTTAATTAATGCATTATTAATGTCATTGAGTTTAGTTTTATATCAACTAGTTGAACAAATAAGTTATGCGTTTTTTTTGTGTGGATGACGTCACTTAAATTTTTCTTTTCAGGTATGTATCATAGACATAGACTACAGTAATATTTATTTTTTATGATCTTTTTATTTAATTATTGAAAACAATCCAACTACATTATTTTACTAGTTTGGGGAGCACTAAAAACTCTCTGAAAATTAAGTGTATATTTTAAACTATAATCACAACAAAATGGTGGCTTAGATTTATACTTGTGTGTTTTCTTGGTATTCAGTAGAGTAATTATGCACAGTTTATAGCCTACATAGTTTTATTACTGAATGTAAATGTTTACAGCTGAGAGATGTTTTGAAAACCACCCTCATGTATTCAATCCTTGAGAACTCAAAGTTAGAGGGAATTGATGTTCATGCAGCCAAGTTCAAACAGATTTACTCTACCATATCAAGTAAAACTTATGATGCCCTTAATCACAGAAAGCCTGAGTTTGATATTGACTATGACATCTTCAAGAACTCAATACTTGCAGCTGAATCAGAACTGAGGCAATTCAAAGAGGCTACTCTCGCAGCCAGTCCAGACGTACTTAATCGGCTCATGTTGATAAAAAGGTATTGTGCATTGTTTTTCTTCTTAATGCTAATTGCTTGTTTCAGACCAATTGATTACAATCAATCTGTATAAAAATATTTTTTTAAATGTAATGCTATGCCTACAAATGGAAACTAGTTTTCAACTTGGTGCCATTAGCATCTTTCTTCCTACCTTCTCAAAATAAAAAGAAAAATATTCCTATTAATGTACTTAATTTTGTTCAACCTTCCTAGTTTTAGTTACTAGAAATTTTACGAATAATTTCTTGAAAAATCAGCAAAACTATTTGGATGGATAAAAATCACTAAAACTGAAATTATATATATATTTTTAAGGATTACATTACAATTTAAAAATCGTTATTTCAATAAAGATGCAAACATATTCATAAATCTGAAAACAATGTAATCATTCCTTGTCCTACATCAAGGTTTCTTGGAATTGACATAACTTCCCATTTACATCTTAGATGTGATTTACAAAAATATTAGTAATAGAATGTTTCCTCTAAATTAGCAAGGGGTTTGGTAGATATAATTTAGTACTCAAATTTGAAAAAAGTCAGTTTTGTTTTTAAAAAGTAACATGTTTTTCCCGCTGATTACTTGTTATGGAACATAGTATTTTGACTTTCCTTACAATTTATAGTCTGAATATTGTTAAGTTTGTTCTTAAAAATATTTTTTGTTTAAATACTTCAAAATGAACGCACATAGCTTAGCCAAATCAAGTGGCTTTGACCTGAGTGGTTCTGACATTTATGTAAGATAACGGCGTCAAGCAACATCACTCCACTTCAGTTGCTTTTAACTCGCATAGCTTAGCCATATCAAGTGGCCTTGATATGAGAGTTTTGTCATTTATGTAAGATAACAGCGTCAAGCAACATCAATGATAGTGGCTGCTCCTTTAATTCACGCCAGTCGCTGTTAACTTACATAGCTCAGCAATATCAAGTGGCCTTGATCTGAGGGTTTTGTCATTTATGTAAGATAACAGCATCAAGCAACATCAATGAGATTGGCTGTTCGTTCACAAATAACTCGCATAGCTCAGTCATATCAAGTGGCCTTGATCTGAGGGTTTTGACATTTATGTAAGATAACAGCACCAAATAACTCATTGAGCGAGGCTACTCCTTCAATTCACACCAGTCGCTGTTAACTCGCATACCTCATCCATATCAAGTGGCTTTGGTCTGAGGGTTCTGACATTTATGCAACATTATTGAGCATAGCTGTTCCTTCTCTTTGCTTCTTTTGCTGTTAATAGAGTTCAAAGCTTAATAACAGTAAAAGTTTTAATCTGTAAAACTTAACATTTTTTACACTTTTACCTGCATATTTTCTTGTAAATTTAATGAAATATGAATGTTTTTGTAGTAAGAATTAACAATATAAAACGGATATTACAAAATAAAAGAACAGTTGATGAAGCTCTGTGGCTTTTTAATATACCAGGTCTAATCCATCCAGCACGACCTCTCACACAACTTTTTTCATGTGACCCCAATTGTTAGAGAGGGATTAAGTGTAAGAGCTTGTTAGTCCTAACTTCATCACCTAAAAAAAAAAATCATTCATTTTACTACATTGGTAAATTTTTATTTTGCTTCATTATATACTATGTTTTAGAATGCAGCTAAAAATTTAATTGGCGGTTTAAAAGGTAAATACAACATCTCGTTATTATTATTGGATAACCTTGTGCAGTTTGCACATTACGATCGTCTCCCTCAGACAGTTCAGTCCTCCTCTCTGTGTTTCATTTAGTTATAGTGTCTTTGTTTTCGTTTTCGTCTTCCGTGATTTCATTTTCTGTGTTCCTTGGTGTTGTCGGCAAGCTCACCATTCTAGCTTGGCTGCCGACGACAACATGTTTCGTGGCTAAAAATGTTTAGGTAAGTGTTCGTAAAATTGTTTGCTTTTTTAACTTTTTTGTTAAAAATATTATTTATTGAGCTTTATTTTGTTATCTAATGTGTGTTGTTTTAGTAATTAAAAAAAGCTGTTGCCTGTTTGTGAAAATGTTTTTATTTTCAGCAGGTCTAGGTTAGGCCCATTTGACGATGTATTTTGATATTATATTTCTATTTCTTATGTTATTTTGTTCTGTTAAACCTCCAACTGATAGTAGTAAACTTCCAGAATGATAAGCCATTTTATAGCCACGCGCATCATTATTTTAACAAATTATTTAAAAATACATCCTACAAGCTAAGTATTATGTTATACATATCATTTTCTTTGTTATAAACCGTAGATATACATAAATATATAAAAATTGAACTTACCTCTGTTCAGAAATTTTTTACATCAAGTTGAAAAAGAAAGTTTGTAAAATAACTTTTTTTTTTCAAGTTTCTATGTTTTTAACTTTTTTACCACTTGAGCAAAAAAGAAACTTCAAATACACTAAATATGCACAATTTTACGATGAATAAAAAATGTTATTACATATATACACTTATTTACAACAGATTCCTTGTTTTTCATAAAAACTAAAACTATGTACAACTTTTTTTTAGTCCGAATCACTGGATTCTGCCCTTTTCCTTCTCCCAGAATGTGTAGCCCTAGGATAGTGCTCGAACTTGTGATAACATGTGGGATGTATACCACAGTTGCAGCTAGGACACCAGAATACACTTTTTTTTCTTTTTACAATTGGATCTTTGGCACAAACAACACAAATCCGTTCGTTTTTCCCAGGTAAATGTTCAAGTAAATGGCCACCATCTCCCTTTTCATTTGGTACATGTGGTACATCTTCTTGACTTGCTAATACTACAATTATACTATCTACAAAATCTTCCCTAGAAATAGGAGAATCAGTATTTCTATAATATAAAAGATATGAATTAAATACAGCAATATCACGGTCGGATGCGCGCGCCGACAGCCGAGAGAGTTGCGCGCGCCGACAGCCAAGACAGGTGCATGGCCTTTGAAAATCAAAATCAGCTGTTAGAATATTTTGCAAATATAGACTATATGATATGAAACTGTTCTTTATGAACAGGGGATCACACTGGTTTAAGTTACTTTTATCTATTTTAAGCCGTTTGCGTAAAATAACAGTGGAAAAATGACCGACGGCTGTGCCGTCTTTATCAGTTTACAAACAGTTTAATGAACGGCTATGCCGTTGGTCATCAGTTGGAGGGTTAAACTGTTTTTTAGTTGTATTTAAATTTTGTATTTTAATTGTTTTATAGTAAACTCAGAATCATTTTCTCTTTTATAACTATTTCACTTGATAGTCTATCATAAGGTTTCATGTTGTTGCCAGATACGGCAGGATTTTAGTTATGTAATGCTGAGTCATGTAAAATTGATAACTTTATTCTTCATTATTTTTGCTTAACCCAAGGAATGTTAATTGCCTCAAATTGAGGCGATCGGTTCGTTCGTAAAATGTTACCGCCTCATTTTGAGGCGATGTGCGCAAGCTCGATTACAGCCGCTTACAGTAGAAATAAAACATCAAAGTCATTTCAAGTACATACCATTTGAAAGACCGTGAACCAGTGTTTGTTTATGTGTCTTTGAATTTTCTCTACGAATTTCTTACTTGGCTTGGCACAGTGGCTTGTTGATTTCGTTTGTTTACTTTGCTATATGAACGAGTCCCGTTCACCATTACCAAGCCGGTAGTTGTTTATGGTTATTGTTGTGCTTTTATGTGACTCTAAGTGTTTGTGTATTATTTAACTAGTTTTTATTGTTATTTGTGATTAGAGGTGATCCTTGTCGTTTGAGTGACACTCGAGGTAGGCCCTATACTTGAACGAGCTGATTGTCATATTCGTTGCTACACAATATATTATGTAGTTATTATTTCGTATCTAATTTTGTGTAAATATTAGACAATACAATGTTATATATTTTTTTCAGAATAACATTATTATTATGTAACTAGTTTTTGTTGTTATTTATAGGTTATAGGCGATCCGTGACATTCGAGATATAGGCCTACAGTACTTGAATGATCTTATTGTCATATTTGTTGCTGGGCAACACATTTAGACTAGTCATTACTTCTAATCTAATTTTGTGTAAATATTGGACAATATAATGAATTTTTTTCAGTACTGTATTATGCACATCTTGCATATCTCAGTTTTCTTATAATATTGTAATTTTACATACATAAATGACCTATAACCTTTTTATAACATTTTTTATAAATTATTTATAAACAGCGTTATTTTTATAAAATGTCTTAATTTTATTAATTTTTACCCCATTATAAATATGTTTAATGTATTTCTTTCTGATTAAAATGAAGTCAGTTTCATTCTCCTAAAGCTATTAATAAATTTATAGTGAATTTTTTAAAATAGTCTTACAAATAACTAAAAATAATGCGACATTTGGGAGCATTGACATTCCTTGGGTTAATTAATATGTTTAACCAGTACTTCTACTGAGTTATTTTAGGTAAATACTTTTGGGTATTTATGTAGTTTCTTTACTTCTTTATTTTATTTTACAAATTTTACTTTTTAATTGTCATGGCAGCTCTTATTAGTAAAACAAATTTTGTCTTTTTTTAAATATCGCCCCTTTATGTATTTTTTTCTTCTCGTTTTTGTGGAGCCAGACTAAAATGTGCTATGCTGTTCCTTTAGCCCTGGCTCCGGGGTTGGAGAGTGATGGTCGGGCACCTGCATGGTTTCTGACGATGATTTCCTAGAAGCACAGTGCGGAACCTACGGGCTGGCACTAGCCTCTATTATGCATCTCAGAGGGGCAGCCAGTTCTTCACCATTTCCGCGCTGTCCATCCATCGGCCTCCAGGATGAAGACATCAACATGCAGGTGACCCACACACAAGTTTATTTATCCGGCCCTTCTTTCCTCCAGATTTTAACAGTGAACATTTTGAAGTGCTACCTGTGAAAAACTTGTTTTGTGTCTATGAGAACAGTGTAATTTTAAAGCGAGATATACTTTTAGATTTTGTTTTCATTTTGTCTGTTTGTATTTTTTCTTATTGTGGGGTGTTCTGGTAATTTTCTTCTAAAGAATGGAGTTCTCGCTTTTGTTGAGCCAGACTAAAATTTGTTTTGTGCTGTGCTGTTTCTTTGGCCCTGGCTCTGGGGTCGAAGAGTGATGGACGGGCACCTGCATGGCTACTGACGACGTTTTCCTGGAGGCACAGTGCGGAACTTACGGGCTGGGACTAGCCTCTAACATGCATCTCAGAGGCTTCACCCTTTCCGCGCTGTGCATCCATCGGCCTCCAGGATGAAGACATCGACATGTAGGTGACACACACCCAGTTTTTTTATCCGGCCTTTTTGGCCTCCAGATTTGAACACTGAATATTTTGAAGTGCTACCTGTGAAAAACTTGTTTTGTGGTTTATGTGAACAGTGTCGTTTTAAAGCGAGATATATTTTTAGATTTTATTAAAATTTGTTTATATATTTTCTTATGGGGGTGTTCTGGTAATTTTCTTCTAAAGAACGGGGTTCTCGGGTAATTTTTCACTTTGTTTTTTCTATTAGGAGCCACCCAGTTTAGCCTGCTGGATTTCAACGTGATTATTAATTTCAATCTTTTGTTTTTTTTTAACTTCCAAATTGTCCAGAACCTTCTAAAATTGCCCGAGGCCCCGTAAGTTCAGCTGCCATTTAAAAATGATGTCTTTTGTTATCTGTAGTTATTGTTTTCTAGTTGTAGTTTATTCGTTCATGTTTGTATTCTGTTATTTATTTAACTTGTATGTGTTTATTGTTATTATTTATTTATTGTTAAATATGTTTCAGAGCTCTATATTTATATATTTATAAAAAATGTTATTAGGCCTAATCCATTTTTTTGATATAGCTTACGTTTTATTGACACTTAGTACTGTTTATATTTGTTGATCTTGTTTTCTTTATATATTTATTTCTTTTGCCTCAAGGCCAACATATATTTATACATTTTCTGTAAAATTTGATAAATATTGTAACTTTTCACAAATGGTCAACGGTTTTGTCCGTAAATGTTTAAATTTTTTTATTTGTAACTTAATATTTGTTTAATAGTTTTGAATTGAATATTTTTTAAATTTTCATGTAATAAACAATATTTTTGCCATTCAACTTGTGTTTTTTTGTTCTGTCGTCCTCCTGAGTTTGGTGCCTTTCCACCTTTGATGGGTCCAGCGTAATGTTTTGATAGTATGAGGGTAGGTTGCAACTTTTGTTTCTTAAAACAATTATTTTTTTTCTTTCCAAATTATATATTCCTTAAATATTTATAAAATTTGATGGTGTGTTAAACAGATTCCAAAAATTAAACTTACCTTCATTAGAACTAGACAAATCTTACGAAGAAGCTTTACACCTATTTTATAAAGAATTAAATAATACCTGTGATTACTATTTCGAAAACAAGAAGTCTCCAATGATAGCAAGGAATTTCCCCCCCGTTACAGGAGCTATAACTTGGTTCCGCCACTTGAACAAACGGATTGAAGAAATAATGGTAGACTTTCAAGTAAGTACTAAAATAATTAAAAGATATTAGTATAATTCTTTGATAAATTTCTCATTCCAAAACTAAGAATCTCACAATAACCTTAAAATTGTTTGAATGTTTAATCCAGGAACTGGCATGCCTTTTTCCCTAATGGCAGAAAAATGGCAGGCTATTTTTGCGGGTCGTATAAGGGTATTACATTTTCTAATTAAAAAAAATAAAGGTTTTATCAAATATTATAGTGTTATGTATTATTTTTTTCCAGTATAATACAGGCAATAAAATGGTAAACGTTTTGTCAAAATCTTTACCCATACATTTTTACTGGTATAAGTATGTATAAGTTTGTGTTTACATACTGAAAAATGTATGGGACCACACCTTCAAAATTATGTTCCCCAATGAAAATGGACCAAGTAAAATAGCCATTTTGTAGCAAATTTAGTATAGTTTTCAAAAGTATATAGGTCTAAAGGGATTTTTTTTATATATTATGTCTCCTAAAGGTAAAAGTTTATGACTGTATGTAAACCGCAAAAATGACAATTTGTAGAGAAAAGCAACATAAAACAGGAAAAAATAAAAATATGAACTATAATACTTCTTATTTATTTTTCATATCATTAGCACATTATAAAATAACTAATCTTGCATGGTTTTCTCAAATATAATGATTTCATTCGGTAAACACATAACCTACTGCCAATAGTAACTGATACTGAATGTAAACAAGAATTGACATCAGCTTTGATAAAAATGAAATGACGAACATATGATCGGTTAAACCAAAGATGAGTACAAATCAATAATTTGAATCTTAGAACTTAGGCTTAAGCGGCCGGTGTCATAACTAGAATCTACAGTTTCCGGTGTCAACCGCGTCAAGGTACTATCTACAATCTTGTAAATATTGTAGATAGTACCTTGACGCGGTTGTCACCGGAAACTGTAGATTCTAGTAAATAATTTGAATGTTTATCTTTCTATCAATATCATGATTATATTGAAAATCAACAACAATAGTACTATAATAAATATCATACTTAACGCTTTTGTGTCATTGGCGACAACTGCCAATGAAATAACAATAGCTGTCGTCTCCGAATCGACGACAATCAGTTTTGGGATTAAAAAGGCATAAAGGAAAAAATTTCTAAAATGAGTAAAGATTGATATAATCTTGAGATTTTGTGATTGTCACTCACTGTGAATATGTCTAATGCCATCCCTAGTCTCCTTTTAGACAGGTCTTTCGATTTATGGGCTCGCTTGTATATTAGTTGAAACTGATTTCAAGCATTATTTATAACTTGAAAAGCAATATATCTCATTGTTAATGATTTTCATACTATCTATTTAGTACAAAACAAAAGAATATCATAGGTTTATTAAATGGGAGTTGTATTAAATTTAATTGTTTCAGGTAGTCTATTTTTACAAGACTAGAGCTTGTTTCTCTTGAGATAGGAGTAAGGTAGCTGCTAGTTTACTGTAGACTGACAGTAGTGTTAGTTGAACAACTGAAATGCCTATCAGTAAAGGAGCTATGGTTAAATCACAATGGTCTCCTGAACTTTGTTTTCAGACAGAAGGTAAAGCTTTGAGTACGGATATGGGTTCAAAATTGTACAATGTCTATGAAGAAATGCAAGTAGAACTATCTTATGAAGAAGAAATGTTCCACAGGGGTTGGTTTGAACAAGTACCAAGGGTAATATGTTTTTTATTATATATTGAACATATGTGTTTATTAGTACAGTATTATAAGAATTTGCTTAACTACATACAGGTGTGTAGATCTGATAATTGCTTTCATGTTGAATGATAAAACAAATGCTGTAATATATTGTACCTAGATTAGTTCATACTGTTGAATTATTTAATGTATAACTACAAACAAGGGAAATGCTACACAACAAAAGTATAGTAATTTGAGAATATTGTAAAACACATATATATATAAAAAAAAAAAAAAAAAAATGAAAAATTGAATGTTTCTAACTCATATGATCAAATAATAAACAGTGAATAACTGGATTACTCCAATACACATGATCCAGTCAAAACAAATTGCTAAATAATTTCAACAGAATACTCTGCCAGTAATTTGGCCATAGCACAGACACCACAGACGGCCAGGAAGTGGACGTGGCGACTAGATCTTGTAGTTCTTGTGGAGGATGGTGGTTGTGAAAAGGTCGTAGGAACATCACGTGAAGGTACTGGGGTAGGAGCTGAAGGGGAGCGGGTTCACTAGAACAATCCTTGTCAACCATGACATAGGCTAGCTTCAGGCGATCCAATGACGTGGTGACATCAGAGCCTTGCATGTGAACTGTGGTAGTCTTGCTTGATCTGCTGATGACAGGTATGGTCCACAGAACAATAAAGAAGAGATATATGGCAATAAATTTCAGCTCGATTAGTATCTTTGCCAGACTACAGAACAGCCACTACTTTTGATCACTTAAGTGCTTTTAGCAAAATGCCTGTATCTAGATTTCAGGTTAATTTATTAATTACTTTGGTTAGTTACAAAATTTGTTTATTATGGTTGAACCTATCTGACCAAAAAATAAAAAAAATTTCCTCTCTGCTAAAAATTTGTTTATGTCCTTGTAGACTGTTTGAAGCCATAGTTTCACTTTGCTATCAGCATGTAGCAGAAATTATGGAAAGATATCGTTAAGATTGGCTACTTTCCTTGCTGGTATAGAAAAAATCTCTTTCTCCGTCAAATTCTGGAGACTTCCAGGGGTGCAAATTGGCACCTTTTATTTAATTCAAATTGTAAATCAAATGTTCGTCAGGAGAATGGTGGGCTGATGTTGATAAGTTAAGTTTTCTATTCGTTTAGCCATATTAGAGGCTTTCATGTAGAGCATTTCTCTTTAATTTTGAGATTTACCATTAGAGAGTTTTCTTAAAAGTGACCACACTTTTCTACTGCTGTGAGTAAAGTTTATATTTTCAATGGTTTAAACTCAATTTTGTCTTTTGGCACTGGAGTGCAGCAGTAGATCAGCTTTGTTGGAGTTTCCGATGGTATTAAACCTTTTCTAAAGGTCATCTGATTCCTTACTCCATCCTGGTATACTCCTTTCTGTATTCTTTTGATATGCAAGCTTTAGTAAAGGACAAGACGAGACTTGTAAAAAGATCATAATTTCTTATTGTAGGAAGAATGAGCCTGATGTAAAGCATCCAAGTGTGTCGGTAAAGGCCTCCAAGTGTGATTTATTAAAATTCCATCTAGGCCTTGGAAAAGAACAAATTATTAAAATTAGGATGCCTAATGAAATTAGTGCTGGCTAATGTTGAGAGTGGGGGAAAACATCAAGAACTTTATCTAATTGGCTTTGATCATAATTTGATCTTAATCTTAGGCTGTTCACAAAAGCAGAAGCTTAAGTCAGCTGAGTAACCTCAATGTCAATACGATGAATAAAAAGTGGCTGAATCTGAAGCATCAAAGATCAGGAAAAGGCTGTTAATTTCAGCAAGCTTTCTACAGTTCTTATTGCCAGTATTGTAACCCCATTGGCTATGGTGACCAATAGTCCCCCACACATAAGACTGGGAGTTTAAAATTAAAACTTGGCAAAATCCTAATAACAGACCACTTGATGTTTGGTGGCTAATAAACATTAAATATATTGTACAGTTCCTTATCATAATGTCTAGTGAATATTGGGTGAGGATAATGGAAGTTAATTAAGATATTGGCTATTGTTATAAATGTTAGGTAGTAGAACTACTTAGTTATGTAGTTAGGCTAGTATTACTAACACAACCTAAAATAATTTATTTTTAATAACTGAGGGAATAGACCTGCACTCTTTTAGAGCTACAAAATGTTTAATTAATTGTAATCATAACATATTTACTTTATCCGCAGCTTGGAGGGGTGTTTTTAAAGGACTTTTAAATTGCAAATAATTTTAATATAACATTTCAGGTACAATCATGCCTCAGTGTTCCACTTTTGAAAATGTCCAACAAACCTGGAAGTTACAAAATTAATTTTCACAACTTTGTACATGAAGTTACGTTGGAAAGTCAAAATTTTTTAAAACTTGATAAAGCAGTTCCGGATTTGGCTATCCTACTGATTTTGTGCAAACCAAAAATAAGTTATGCCTATGAAGGTGTGAAAACTTTAATTGCAAGAAATCTTGACATAAGGTACAATTTTTAATTATTTATTAGTTTTTACAGCAATGGCTAGTTTTTATAAAGTAATTGACTAATATCTGATCAGTTCTATTTTTTAGTTATTTAATTTCTGCTGAACAATTTTGTTCCTAAGGAGGCAAAATAGTGACATAGTTCTTAACCATGGGACTCTGCTGAGAACATGAGATATATGTTACCGTATGGTCTTTAAACTTAAACTTAAAAATCTGTGCTCCTAATCTGTTCTCTTATACATGCACCGTGGCACTGATCCTACTATACACAGGCAGTGGTACTGATCCACTCTCCCACCATAAACATGCATGGGCACTGACCCACTTGCCCACCCATATACATACGGTGGAACTGACTCAGCCATATACGAGGTCTCTCCAAAAAGTATCCCATCTTGACGTCTGGCATGAAAATGAGTCACTTGGCAGCAACGGCCATCTAGTTTCCTTCCAAGTACTCCCCTCCTTAAGCTACAACCTTATGCCAACGCTCCTTCCACTTTAGGAAACGCTTCTTAAATTCATGTTTTATATGGCTAACAGGTGCTTTGTCGCATTTTGTTTTATTTCTTCAACATCGTCAAACCTTTTTCCTTTCAAAGGAATTTTCAACTTTGGAAATAGCCAGAAGTCACAAGGAGCGATGAGTGAGTGAGTCAGTCAGAGGTATATATGTAGATAGATATTGTTATTTATATACTGAATATAGATTTTTTTATACAGTATATAAGCATTTTTCACGCTAAGAGAGTGATTAATATCTAATGAGCTTTTACGCTAACATCTTTATTACCTCAGAAAGTTAAAAGAAAATAAAATAGAAAATAGAAAGTTAAAAGTTTTTCAATTTCTTTATCTTAAGTTCTGCTCATTATTATATGAATCAGAGTTCAACTTCATTGAAAGTTCAATCTTATATAATACAGTAAGTAGTACTAATATAGCAAGGTTTATATACAAGTACGCACCCATATCGCACATGTAGCATTTACGTCATAGGGAGGCCTTCGCTGTGATTTTTCTAACTTCACTGCTGTAAACTAAACAAACCATAGCAATGTAAATCGTCTGATATTTGTACTCTTGATGACAGTACACTCTACATTAATTGATTATTGTGAATATTACTTTGTAAAAATATTAACATTATTTTATATGATGTAAGTGACTGATTTAAATATTGATATTATTTACTAGTTACTAAGTAAGTATAACACAGCAAAACATGAAAAAAGGTAATTTTCTGCTTTAAATTATTATTAAAATACCAGAAATTAAAATAATTCTAAAATAATCTTGAAAACGATACAGTAATCAAGAATAAAGAATTTGTATTCTCATGAAACTATGTAGATAGCATGGACAATTGTCACACAAGAGTTAAACAATGTGGTGAATATAATAAAATAAACTAAATTCTAACAAATATTTTTCTTATCACCAAAGTATTCCTGGACACTGTAGTATTCCTTGTTTAGCAAAAATGACAAGTTTGCCTCTGAATATACCCCCTCACATTCACATTTTATATTTGAGGGCAAATTATTAAACAGTTTTATTATATGAAGATATAACTGTTTTCCAAACAGGTTGTGTTATGCTGAGGTATAGTAAGAGTGGAATAGGCATGTCTAGGATTGAAATAATTGTTTCGAAAATTAAATAAGATTTTATTTTGTATGGAAAAAGATATTGACTGGTATTTGTGTATATACTTTACAATACCACTATACAACTTAATACCACTATACAATAGTCACGTCTTAATGGTCACGTCTATGCAATATTTTTGAAAGATGTTTTACCCGAGTTGTTGGATGACGTCCCATTACAAATAAGGGAGAGGCTGTGGTACCAAAATGATGGTGCGCCAGTACATTTTTCACATGATGCGCAAGTTCAGTATAGGACATTGTTTGGAGAAAACACAATTGCACGTGTTGGACTTTTATCTTGGCCTCAAAGGTCTCCTGACATTACGCTCATAGATTTCTTCATATGGGGCTACATGAAAGACCTAGTTTATTCTACACCTGTGGAAAATGCCATGGAATTAACTGCAAGGATTGTTGCAGTCGCAGCTAACATTCAGGAAAGAGATGTAATATTGGAAAGAACAAGGGAGTAATTCCTGAGACGTTTGAGGCTTTGTATTGAAATTAATGGCCGTCTTTTTGAGCACTTGTTGTAAATATAATAGTAATTAAATATTTGATTAATGTTACAAATTGCAATTTGTTTCCATTTAACATTATGTGCAAGTGCATATGTGAGTTATTGGTTGGTTTTGTTCTCCATTACATTTTATGTCACATGTTTGTGGACCATATCTGGGGTATAACCCAACCGACTTTATCAAAAGTAGTATCAATTTTTTGGCATCAAATAAGCTAAAAACGTTGTTCCTTACAATTTTTATTTATTTTTTGGTTTGTTTCTGAATTTTTAATATTTAAAATGTAAACCATTTTCAAATGGTTTAACAAAAACCATTAAAAACCAGTGTACAATGAGGTTCTATCAACCTTAGTAAGTAAGCAAAATTTTAAACCTTTTCCATTTACGACTCCTGAGTTATTAATTTTTTTATAAAATACACGAACATTTACAAATATAATAGACTAAAAAATACACACACATTTACCGAACATTTACAAAGATAATAGACTAAAAAATACACACACATTTACCGCAGTATTGGATGCGACATAGACTGTGACGATATGATCACATCATGTAACTAACCTATATTAACATTCATGTAAAGTACAGTAGTATTGACGCACCCGCCCACCTCTACACGTACAGTGGTAATGACCCACCTGCCCACCCCTGCATGTACAGTGGTACTGACCAAACCACCCACCTCTACACGTACAGTGGTATCTACCAAACCACCCACCTCTACACGTACAGTGGTATCTACCCACACGCCCACCTCTACACGTACAGTGGTATCTACCCACCCACCCACCTCTACACGTACAGTGGTATCTACCCACACGCCCACCTCTACACGTACAGTGGTACTGACCCACCCGCCCACCCCTGCACCTACAGTGGTTCTGACCCACCCACCCACCTCTACACGTACAGTGGTATTGATCCACCCGCCCACCTCTACACGTACAGTGGTATTGACCCACCCGCCCACCTCTACACGTACAGTGGTACTGACCCACCCGCCCACCTCTAAACGAACAGTGGTATTGACCCACCCGCCCACATCTACATGTACAGTGGTATTGATCCACTCGCCCACCCCTACACGTACAATGGTACAAAGATAATACACAAACTGATAACTGAGAGAATAGGCCATACTGTTATGGAACATTTTTTGTTTGTTTTGATGTCTAGAACATGATCTCAAAGTTTGGCTACACAATTTTAAATCACTGTATATAGGAGGTGGGTCAATTCCTCTGTACGTGTATGGGAGGGAGGGTAGGTTAATACCACTGTAAACTTGGACTTTAGATATAGCATTACAATTTGGGAAGCTGAAACTACTAAAACTAACTTAACTCCGCTTACAGAAACAAGCAGTTAGATCGATTTCTTAACCCAAAAATCAATCTAACTGCTCGTTTCTGTAAATGGAATAAAGTTAGTTTTTGCAGTTTCAGCTCCCCAGATTGTAATGCCATATCTAAAGTATGGATTTAAACAACCATACTAGGCTGCAAGAAGAACACTAGTGTAAGCAAACTTGGACAGTCTGTGGAGGATAAAGATACTACTATATACCTTTCTAGATACTTTGACTGTGCTCAGAGAAATTGAGGATATAATCTAAAAAATTTGTCTGGGTGCAAGACTCAATTATACTTTCACCAAAATGGATACAAGATACAGTGTCCATTGAGCTTATCATCTGAAAATCAATGAACTTAGTTTTATCTGTATTTACAGAAAGGTTGTTGCTAACCAGCCATTGCAATATTAGATTACTTTGTATGAAAGCTTTGATCTCCAAATTGTTTTGTACAAAACTGCTTATGTTCAGAGAAGTTTTATCAGCAAATTGGCAAAGATTAGCACTAGATACACTAGTATGTAAGATATTCAAAAAGAGCACAAAAGGATTGGTCCCAATAAGGAACCTTGGGGTGCACCACAAGAAACAGAAATTCCACACAATTTCCTGAATAAGATACACTTATTCTTGAAGTATGGGAGTTCAACCGCTTAGGATCAGTCTTTCAGATAGGAAAAAACCCAACTTAATGCATTACCTCTTATTACAAAGTATTATACTTTCTTAAGCAACAGCTTATGATTAATCATATCGAACGCCTTACTACGATCTAAAAATTTACCAAAAATATATTTCTAAAATCTACAGTTTCCGGTGACAACCGCGTCAAGGTAATATCTACAATATTTACAAGATGACCAGACGTTTCGCCCATACTGTGATGTGGCATCCTCAGTGGTTTCTCTGAGACTGAAATAGGCAAGTGACCTTCCAGCTTTATAACAGGTGGTGGGGTGGGGACTGGTTGGCAGGTATGCTGGAGAGGGGGCGGAGGCACGACCCACGTGGACCCACGTGACCTACGGTCATTGGCCGAAAAATCAATATGGCTGACTCTTCCATTTTATTTCAATTTACTTAAAATGGCCACATGGTAGAGAGAGATTGGATGATTTTCTGCACTATATCAATTCTATTCACTCTAATATCAAGTTCACAATGGAGATCGAGAATAACGGAAGTCTGCCTTTCCTTGACGTTTTAACTGTGAGAAGAAGAGATGGACGAATAGGCCACTTGGTATACCGGAAACCTACACATACCAATAGATATTTAAATGCTGCTTCCCATCATCATCCAGCACAGAAGAATGCAGTTTTAAACACTTTAATCAATCGAGCCATTCACATTTCAGACCAAAATAGTTGGAAGAAAGAAAGACAAATATATCATTCAACATTAAAACAGAATGGATATTCAGTTAGAGAAATCAACAATACTATTGGAAAACAGTTGAAGAGGAAAGAACAAGACAATAGAATAGATACAAGACAAGATAAGGATACCTAAAAAAAGGCGTATCTACCTTACATAAAGGGAACAACGGAAAAGATTGGTAGGCTATTAAGTAAAGAAAATATAAAAACCATTTACAAGCCACCGAATAGATTAAAGAATTTTCTGAGGCCAGTCAAAGATAAAATTCCACTAGCTATGTTTGGAGTATATGAAATACCTTGTAGTTGCGGGTCAGACTACATAGGGGAAACCAAGAGGTTAATTTCCACAAGGATTAAGGAACATATAAGGCATACTAAGAATGAAGATACAGAAAAGTCTGCTGTTGCTGAACATAGCACAAAAAGTAATCATGGAATTTTATTTGACAAAACTAATGTCCTTGCCAACATCCCACATTATTACCCAAGAATCGTAAGGGAAACCATAGAAATATATAAAAGAAGAAATAATTTTAATAAGGATGATAGTATACGGCTGCCAAAGACATGGTAACCCATTTTAAGTAAATTGAAATAAAATGGAAGAGTCAGCCATATTGATTTTTCGGCCAATGACCGTAGGTCACGTGGGTCGTGCCTCCGCCCCCTCTCCAGCATACCTGCCAACCAGTCCCCACCCCACCACCTGTTATAAAGCTGGAAGGTCACTTGCCGATTTCAGTCTCAGAGAAACCACTGAGGATGCCACATCACAGTATGGGCGAAACGTCTGGTCATCTTGTAAATATTGTAGATAGTACCTTGACGCGGGTGCGGTTGTCACCGGAAACTGTAGATTTTAGTTATGACACCGGCC
The DNA here is from genome assembly GCA_035578905.1 of Stictocephala bisonia. Taxonomy (NCBI): domain Eukaryota; kingdom Metazoa; phylum Arthropoda; class Insecta; order Hemiptera; family Membracidae; genus Stictocephala; species Stictocephala bisonia. The sequence continues at coordinate 412,845 of JAQJVL010000501.1, read as the reverse complement.
GCTTAAGCCTAAGTTCTAAGAAAAATATATTTCGTTCATCAAGTGCTTAAGACATCAAACACAAAGCTGAACATGGCATTTACTGTAGATATATTTTTGAAATCCAAACTGTTTGTTAAAAAGAATACTGTTCATAAGCATAAATCGATAGAGAAAGTTCAGATAAAGTTTTTCTAGCACTTTCAAGAAGATTGATACTTTATAAATTGGTTTAATTGTACATGTCTGTAACATTACTCTTCTTATGGAGAGGCTTAAAAACTGTTGTTTTAAGGGACTTTAAAAATTCACCATAGACAAACGATGAGTCAGCCAAGTGTGAGACAGTGGTTGCACTAAGCTTTCAAGGCTAGAGATAGAAACGAGGCATGGTTTGTTTGAAAAACGGCTTGTGAAATGTTCTTATTAATTTCTGAAATACTTTTGTTCAGGTGAGGTTTGTCTCACCTGAACGATAGTCCTACAAAGCTTAGTATTTAAAACATATTTGAGCAATTTAATTATTTGAGCAAAATTACACTACCACAGTGTCGATATTGTTTATACTACCTGCGTTTACATCTTTTGTGCCAACAAAAACTACTAATACATCCTTACATACTTAGTTATATATAGTTATACTTACACGTACATGCTTAGTTATATTGTCAGTTAACTGGCCAAGTTTGCCATTTGGTTTTACTACAGGGTGGCGCAAAAAGAACGCATGGATTTTAAAAGGCTATAAGTTGGTTAATTTTAGTCACACCAAAATTTTAATTACACCAAAACAATCATCAAACAACCCAATTTGAGAGTTGGGTGTTAATAATTATAAAACAATTAATAACATCAGAAAGATGGCGTCCTTCTGCATGAATACACATTGCAAGTCTCTCTTCAAAGTTTTCCATAACTTTGTTCAAAGTGTCCTGTGATACAACGGCAATTTCTTCACTTATTGCAGCCTTCAATTCTTCGAGTGACCGAGGTTTACGACGATAAACTTTGAATTTCAGGTGTCCCCATAAAAAGAAGTCGCAAGGAGTCAAATCTGGCGAAAGTGCAGGCCAATGGTGATCGCCGAAACGTGAAATCACGTGACCAGGAAACATTCCTCGAACGACAACCATAGATTGATTACTCGTGTGGGCTGTGGCTCCATCCTGTTGAAACCATGCCCCAAAGCTTCAAGATTTGGCTGCAAAAATGTGCGTAGCATTGTCACGTATTGTTCAGAATTAACAGTGACTGTTTGGTCACGCTCTTCAAAAAATAAGGTTCAACGATGCCAATTTTAGACACCCCACACCATACTGTAACTTTAGGACAATGCAGTGGTTTTTGATGCATTTCCTGTGGGTTGTGAGCTGCCCAATAGCGGCAATTCTGCTTGTTTACTGAGCCATTCAAGTGGAAATGAGCTTCATCACTCAGCATTACAACATTATTGTCATTTCCAACGACATCAAGCATTCTCTCGCAAAAAACTCTTCGTTCGTGAAAATCACATTCATGGAGCTTCTGAACAATCATTATCTTGTAAGGGTGGAATTGTAACTCACATGTCAGTATGCGCTGTAGCGATCGACGTGATATCCCCAAGGTCGGAGCACGCCGTCTAGTCGAGCGGTGAGGACTTTCAAGAACTGAGGCTCTGACACTTTCAACATTTTGCGGAGTTTGCGCCGTACGAGGGCGACCAGTCGATTTACTCTTCAACACTGATCCTGTTGTACGAAACGAGTTAACCCAATGAAGTATCGAGTTGCGATCAGGTACCGAACCATTACGCGCAACATTAAACTGTAAACGAAATTTTTGTTGAACAGTGATGACAGATTCATTTGATTTGAAATAGTGTTCAACAGCGAACACGCGATGCTGCACGTTCCACTGCTCCATTGCTACTAAAACTGGACGCTTCAACCAACAAAGTGGCGTCGCTCGACGGTCACTGACCGCTCCCCTCCACTGGTACTACGTTACTCAAATCCATGCGTTCTTTTTGCGCCACCCTGTATAACCAACACTTCACATTTGTTAAGGAATAGGCCAGCCAAGTGACACTGCCTTAAACTTGTCTTATTTTGAATTTGTTTGTCATTTGATCATTAGGGTCATTTAAAGAAACATTTTCACTTACACTATCATTAGCAACATTAGGTTTACTAAGTTTACTAGTACCTTTGGTTAGTACCTTATTACATTCTGTAGGCTTACTTAACATTACTCCTAGAACTAGGAACATTGCTTATAGAGGAGTTGTCAATATTAGAATATAATGCTATATGTTCATTGATTATGTTATCAGCTACATCAAGAACGTCAAACTTGTGATGAGTTACAATAGGAGGAGGGTCTGTAGGACATTTAATATTCTGTGACTTTGATTTTATGATATTCCATGCATTACCTCTGGATTTTTAAAGCCTAGGTTTAAGACTAGTAGGGGATTTTGTACTTGTATTTAAAGAAACCACTGTAGATTTAGCTTCATCATCAGCAACATTTAGCTTAATGCTAAAATAATACCAGTCTAGAAATTAATTGGGGTTCTTGTAACCGTACAAAAATGGTGCAATATAAGCTTAGCATTAACTAATAGCATTAACTAATTCAAAGAGTTAAATTCCTGGTGACAAGTTGGTTCAAGTAAATTTTCTTTAGGAATACCAAGATTGAAGGAAATTTGAGTAGAAGCTTTTATATTGGTGCCTAGTAATGAATCAAATGGAAATCTTGCTTTAAATCCATGTCACAGAACAAAAGACTCCAGTGGGAGCTGCTATCATCATTACCTAGATTTGTGCTATCACTTGCATAGCAAAAGACAAAACTGGTTTTTTCAAGACATGTTATATTTAATTCATAACAAATTTTGAAAGAGATCAGCTGTTAGCCACTGGCTGTTCACTTGTCACTAATCTAAGGAATAGTCGGCCTTGGTTTGTAACAATGACTACAAACCATCATATTCTTTCGAAATCCATATTCGCCCATATCTTGACAATCAGCGTCTTACGAATAAATAAATAAAAAAATTCCTCTGTTGCTTGAAGTGGATTACTGAATTTAAGGATCTGAGTGGAAGGTGGGCCCAACATTACAACATATTTATCTGGCAAAACATTAGACATGGATGAAAATCATTTAAAACATCATCCAGCCATTTGTCATTGTTCCACAAACTAAGCTGTAGTAACAGAAGATCATTGGTCATTGCATTAATTTTATTTGATAGATTACAATTTGCCTGACTAAGATTCTTCCTCTTGTTAGTGAGGGGCTTGTTTTCAGACTTAAGTTTATCTAAGTTATTTTTAGACATTGATTTTCAGACAGTGATTTTGAGACATTAAACTTTTACATTCAGTTATATTTGCACTTAACTTAAAACCTTACACTTTTTATCCAACTCGTTATTTGCATCCGTAACAGCATCCTGGGTAACAAAAGAACGGTTTAGTTCTTTCCATCTTAAATCTTTTTCAAGCCATAACTTGGAAGTAAGGACAGAAATTTCATATAGAGTTATTAAAAAGGCTGTTGGTTGACCAACACCAGTGTTTGAATAATTTAATGAGAGGCTATTTATCTCAGAGGATAAACTGCAAATCAAATCTCAATGTTGTTAGTATAAAGAGAATCAGATATAAATTCATCCATAGCTACTTATTAAAATAAAAGTTGGAATGATAAATATATAAATGAACTTAAATGATTAATTATGAACTATAAAATTATGAAGACCTATATTTTGATTAAATAAAATATCAACACATCTTCAATGAACTTGAGATACAGTGTTAAACATATAACGTGACTTGACAATTGTTTCAGACTTCTTTCTAATCAAACTTAAATTATAATCCTATATATTCACAAACCATGTTTACTATTTACAACAATAACAACAGCAAAAATGCACACAATTAATAAATTATAAACAATTGGAAACAAGGGAATCATGTAGCAAATCATACAGTGCTTCTGAAGGCACTAGTGACTGTCTTCAAAACATAGACACTATTTGTTTCTACTTGATGTTTCTTGGGGATTTATTCCAATCCCTTCATGAGCGTGAATTCAAGCCACTAGCAGATCAGAGTTGCAGTTACAGTGAAGCAATCGAAGATATAACACAGCGGTTAGCTGCCTGCGCAGGATATATTTATATTGATAGGTTGGTACACAAAGACGGGCGACTGATGTGATGGCCAGTGGGAGTGATAGGCTATGTTGCTCACCAACTCAACTCAAAAGGACTGTTAGCTAACTATTCAGTCCCAGCAGGGTTAGTTACTGCCGCAGCTGACGCATAAAATAACTTGCAGAGTTTGTAGCTTATACGGACCGCTGTATACGACATGACCGAAACAGTACATACATGTAAAAATGACAGCTGTCAATTATTTCCAGTAATAAGAATAAAAAACAATGGAGCTTGAACACACAAGCACCGGCACCTTCATGGCAAATGTCCTAGGAAGCTTCCAACCCTAATGGTTTTTAGTATGTAGTTTTAATCGTTCAGCATGCTGTGTTGGATGCACAGAGTAAGTAATCCACTTACTCTGTGGTTGGAGGTCTCCCTCTGACATCACAACTCAGTTTATCTAGACCATATGAGAATGAGGCAACCTGTTATATATTATAGGAGCCTTGCTAATATAGGTTTTGCTAGTTAATTCTACGTGTTTTGGTAGTAGTGAAATATGTTAAAACTGTTAAATACTCTGCAAAAGGTATCCAGTTTTGTTAGTTCATAGTTTAATTATTTCCAGAAATTACAGAAATAAATATCCTCAGACTGATTACACTGTCATATAACCTGTATTTAACTATTTAACTCTTTTAGTGCTATAACCGCTATATTTATGTCTAAAAGTGTGAGCGTCTACATATAGATGCTAAGTATTTTATATATATATACACACAACAGGCTTGTTTATTTAACTGGCCGCTATTGATGTAATTTTATTCCAAAGGTAATAGAGAGTCGATATATGGCTAATCGGTTGCAGACAACCGACTTTTTGTTCAAAACAAATGTTTCAAATGTCAAGTTCTTAACTAATTTTTGCAAGGATAATATTTGTATATTTCCTCTATACTCTTTATTTTGTTATAAAAATGAACTGAAAATAAATGAAATTTGTTCTTCATTAGATGCTCTCTACAGTGCAATAGGTAAAAAAATATTTAGGCACTCTTATTTTATTCATAATTACAAAAATTAAAATTAAAAACAAAAAAATTTTTTTTTTTATAAATAGAAAATACTTTTGGGTAATTATTTATGCACTTTCTAGACGCCTCTGAAAATACAATTTATTGTTGAAACAGTGGTAAAATATGGGTTTATAACTCTTGGTCAGGTTGATTTTAGCCACTTAAAAACTTGTTTCTTATCGAAAAATTGAAAAGCTAGTTTTTTATGTTATAGTGAAAAAAACAACTTTTTTAAATATTGGAATTTGTCAACAATTTCTTTCAATATACTTGTTTTTTAATGCTGATCAAGATTATATAATTGGTTTTTCAATAAAACTAATATTTTGGCCTGAAAAATACATTTACTACTTACCTAAACAAACATAACCTAATTTATCCCAATCGTCTAAATACTCAACAAAAATTCATAATTTACATGAAATTCGCATGCCTGGCCTTAGATGCGACAGGAACATGTGCGAATTTGTTTTTTATGGCCAGTCATAGCTCTTATTAACATTGTGCATATGTGCAACAAAAGTGATTTGCCGTGAACGTAGTTTTTTCGTGATATCTCGAGAAATAATTGTTGTAGACCATAATAGTTTTCAAATTCGTGTTCAGCACAAAAAACTACATCAAAATAAAAAAGAAATTATGTGAAAAATGATGGAGATAAATTGAAAAATAACATTTTCAAAAATTTAGAATTTTCATTTTTTTCATATAAAACGTTATTTCCACGGCTTAAAAATTGTATTCTTATAAAATATAGACTGACTCTACCAGCTAGTTATAAAAAAAGTCAAAATTGGCGAGGCATCTACAAAGCACTTAAATACCTACTTTTGTATGTATTTTCTTGTTATAGGGCTATTCTGTTTATTTTGTTACAATCAAAACAAAACGTATGAGGATATCACAACAAATAACGAATCTGTGAGCGTTTTACCAAAACTACATTTTCGCACAAAACTGCTTAGCACTTTTGGATATATACATAGGCCAGGCGGCATAGCACTAAAAGGATTAAAAAGAACTTATTTGATTCTTTACTTATTTTTCTTACAACAAAAAATGTGGGAAATATCTGAGAGTACTTATTTACTTAAAATTAATTATAACAAAGTATTCAAATCATCATCTATTTTATATTTCAGAAAAGACATACCTCAAATATTTATAAACCTAATTCAAACACAACTGATGAAGCTGGATGAAGCATTTCTGCCATGTCTGAGCAACATATCGTGGACTTCATTAACAATTCCACAAATACTTGATGGAATTACAAATACTTTGGATAAAGTTGACATGTTTTGTAAAGAGGTAACTGAATTAATATTTTATATATATGGGAGAATCTTGTAAAGTTCTTTGAAAAAAATGTATTCCTGGTAGTTTAAACGAACCATTACGAGTTGTCGTTTTTGCGACAACTAACATCCATAATACGCATTATGCTGTCATGTAACCGACAACTAACATAAGGAGGGTTAACCCATTGGAATTTTATACTCATATGTACTAGAAGCATTAATACACAATTACGAATAGTTTAAAATCCAAATTTTAGCCTCCACTTCAAAAACAAGAAATAAATCACTGCAACTACCTTGTGTAAAAAAAAAAAAAAAAACTATCAAAGAAACATAAAATTTACAATTTCCTACCATCCACATTGAAAACATTAACAGGAAGAAATATTACTATTAACAATGCCGTTAGAAATTGTATACTAACATTGGACCTTCTGACTGCAATACTCGCAAGATTTAATATCTAAATACCTTCCCCACGCACAGATGGTCTTTTCTGGGTGACAAATTAATGTATATATGTATATTTATTTTGTAAAAAAGGTAATAATAAAAAATAAATAAATAATATTGGAAGAGGGAACTGAATGTTATTAAAATATATTAAAAAATTTAAGAACTTGCAAACTATTATCAATCCTAAATTTGTATTCTCGTATTATGTGATAACATTTTAGAAAAAAATTGCTATTTATTTACTTTAATCAATTTCATATTGCTATATTTAGTAATAGTGTGATCTCATAGTAAAAACAAAATCAAAAACTTTACTATCATAAAAAATAGTATAATGTATGGAAAATTGTCAAAGTGAATATACAATACCATATTTACAGCTAGTTACAATATTAACACAGTATTATCCTAACAAACATCTGCACCATTAAAATATCTTGATCCAGAGGCAGAAAATATCCTAAACAAAACCATTATATTTCTAATCAATAAAAACACCTATAATGTATTAACATATACTAATTTTCACATCTGGCAATCAATGCATCTCTTTGGACTGAGATAGTAGATGAATGGGCGAGTCGAAAAATCCTGGGACACACATTTTCTACCCATCTATAGGTTTTATGACGTCATCAATATAGTTGCCAAAAGTTTGGGTCATGCTTGTACATTTCCCTAAATAACTCTGTTTTGTAAAATTAGATATTAACAGGATTATTATACAAGTAAAAACAGGATCTCAAACGGTGTACATGACATTAGGGTTTACTTTCATATGTGAAATATTATTAGATTTATTCAAACAATTGTTTTTTATTTTGTCTGTGGATATATTTTACTTGATTCCTTAACTGCTGCGTTTTTCAACTAGTGTGCACCCTCTAACACAGGATTTTTTGACACGTCTGTGTAAAATGAATAAATAATACCTCAACTTACATTACATGCATAATAGTGCAAAAGTATGTCTTATTGTAAAATTTTACTGACCAGAAATAAGAAGTAGTCCTTATTTGGCATGTTTTCTTTATTTACACTATGCAAAACTACTGAAATTACATTATTAGTGTTTCTTTAATTCATGAAACTGTGCAAAGCACAGCACCCACACATAGCTCGACATCAAATTCAGCACATTGGTAGCACGAATCTCGATGCTTCTGTTCTCTTATTATTTTTGCACACATGGAAAATACGCTGAGCAGTTTTTTTCTGTAGATGGCACAAGGGTTGTGAAGTGACGTTGAGTTAGCCTCAATTTCCCAATTTCCAAATCAGCAAATGATGGCCTGCCTCCTCTAGGTTTCAAACGTGGCTCCATATAATGTTCCAGTAATTGCCAAACGACTTCTAAATGAAATTGTTGCAGAGTCGATTTCTTTCCCGAATTACACAAGTATAGTGGAGAGTCACATGACGTGAGAGTGGGGCTAGGGCGTGGTGGTAGACAGAGTCGGTGAACTCTCAAGGGCAACTAGTTCCCAATACCCCGCTCACTGCTTGTAATATTCCGTGTGTGCACCAGCCGGTTGACCGCCTGTTTCATTTCAACTTTAGTTTTCAGACAAAATTATTGGCGATGACTGATCTGGATTAGCGACGCTCTGGATTTTAACCTCCTGATTTCTGACACTACTGTATATTGCATGCACATTCAATAAGGACAGGTTGAGAAAATGGAAAAAAATACCATCTGATGGTTCAGGGAACGTAGTCTACATTGACAATCTTAATATCGGATCTGTCAACAGCTTCCATTTATTGGTTGTATTCGTGCTCACATTGGTGTTTAACAATCGGTAATTTAGTTTTTCAGTATAATTTTCCATTATTTATCATCTCATCTTTGAACTCTGATGTCAACATGACAACTTTGCATTTGTCAATCCACCTTATTGCCATATTCATACCATCATTTTTTACTTCTCGCTCACCTACTTCACGGTCTCCTTGGATCTGGGGCATGCCCATTCTAGCATATTTTATAGTTCCACAAGAGTTGGTTTTTTTTTATGCATAATGTGAAGAGGTCGGGACTGACATACCAGCTATCATCTTCATGCATAATGTGAAGAGGTTGGGACTGACATACCAGCTATCATCTTCATGCATAATGTGAAGAGGTCGGGACTGACATACCAGCTATCATCTTCATGCATAATGTGAAGAGGTTGGGACTGACATACCAGCTATCATCTTCATGCATAATGTGAAGAGGTCGGGACTGACATACCAGTTATCAAAATAAAAGTAGTGTCCTTTATTATATTATTTTTGGAACAGTACCGTGACAATTGCCCCTGAAATTCCCATAAATTCTGTACTTTCAAAGGAATAGTCGGCTTTACTCTGTAACAATGACTACATTCGCTCATCTACACTCATTCGAAATCCATATTCGCCCATATCTTGACGATCGGCGTCTTAGAATAAATAAATAAATATCTAGATAGTCAGTGTCTTTTTCTGTATACACAATGACATCGAGAACTCTCAAGGGCAACTAGTTCCCAATACCCCGCTCACTGCTTGTAATATTCCGTGTGTGCACCAGCCGGTTGGCCTCCTGTTTCATTTCAACTTTAGTTTTCAGACAAAATTATTGGCGATGACTGATCTGGATTAGCGACGCTCTGGATTTTAACCTCCTGATTTCTGACACTACTGTATATTGCATGCACATTCAATAAGGACAGGTTGAGAAAATGGAAAAAAATACCATCTGATGGTTCAGGGAACGTAGTCTACATTGACAATCTTAATATCGGATCTGTCAACAGCTTCCATTTATAGGTTGTATTCGTGCTCACATTGGGGTTTAACAATCGGTAATTTAGTTTTTCAGTATAATTTTCCATTATTTATCACCTCATCTTTGAACTCTGATGTCAACATGACAACTTTGCATTTGTCAATCCACCTTATTGCCATATTCATACCATCATTTTTTACTTCTCGCTCACCTATTTCACGGTCTCCTTGGATCTGGGGCATGCCCATTCTAGCATATTTTATAGTTCCACAAGAGTTGGTTTTTTTTATGCATAATGTGAAGAGGTCGGGACTGACATACCAGCTATCATCTTCATGCATAATGTGAAGAGGTTGGGACTGACATACCAGCTATCATCTTCATGCATAATGTGAAGAGGTCGGGACTGACATACCAGTTATCAAAATAAAAGTAGTGTCCTTTATTATATTATTTTTGGAACAGTACCGTGACAATTGCCCCTGAAATTCCCATAAATTCTGTACTTTCAAAGGAATAGTCGGCTTTACTTTGTAACAATGACTACATTCGCTCATCTACACTCATTCGAAATCCATATTCGCCCATATCTTGACGATCGGCGTCTTAGAATAAATAAATAAATATCTAGATAGTCAGTGTCTTTTTCTGTATACACAATGACATCGAGAACTAGTCTGCTTCATAGTCGCTCAGCAAATATAACTTGATCCCAAACCCAATTCTTTTTGAAGATATGAACATTTTGACATCCAGCTGTCCTTTGTAAAGTAATAGATTCTCATCAATGCAAATCCCTGAAAGGCTTAAAACTGTGGGAAAATGTTGCCCTAAAAATATCCACAATTTCTTTTATTTTTCTTAGTTTTCCATGAGTATATGGTTGGGTATTGTTTGAAAAGGGCAATAAGCATAAGATATTCAAATATCGGTCTCTAGACATGCATTTTGAGACGCTGTTTTTTCTTGTAAACAGTTGTACAGAAAACCCGCCCATCAATACCACTGTATGTGTATGGGTGGGCGGATGGGTCAATACCACTGTACGTGTATGAGTGGGCGGGTGGGTCAATACCACTGCACGTGTATGGGTGGTGGGTCAATACCACTACGTGTATGGGTGGGCGAGTGGGTCAATACCACTGTACGTGTATGGGTGGGCGAGTGGGTCAATACCACTGCACGTGTATGGGTGGTGGGTCAATACCACTAAATATATGGGTGGGCGAGTGAGTCAATACCACTGTACGTTTATGGGTGGACGGGTGGGTCAATACCACTGTACGTGTATGGGTGGGCCAATACCACTGTACGTGTATGGGTGGGCGAGTGGGTCAATACCACTGTACGTGTTGTAACAATTATTAATTGTTGCATTATAATTAAATTAGAAAAATTGTATTTAGAAAGTGTTAAATTTTGTAAGAACTGAGAGGTTTAGGAGTTTGTTTTGTTTTCCAAAAGTTTTCGATATAAATTCTCCTAGTTTTGAGAAAAATTCAGAATCTTCCCCTTTCAAATAAAAAAGTATATTTCCCATATAAAATAGTTAAATAACCAGTATTTTCACGTTTGTCAATTTCATGCGACATGTTTTCTGAAGGCAACATGTTTGGTGAGCCTTACCTGTTCAGATGTCCTGGTTTAGAGGGTTCTAATTGGTTGGTTTAGCTTCTAAGAGTTAAAGTGGGGGTAAGTCTGTTGGAGGAAGCGTGCAGCCGTTTGGGGAGTTCTCGAATAACTTTCTTAGTGGGACCACGTTCGCTCCGCTTTCGTGTACACGGCGACTTGTACCGTTTCGGTTTTCCTTGACCATTGCGGCAATTTTTCTGTAGTTCGCTTGTGAGTGTTTGTTTGAATGCCAGACGAGCTTTGTTGTGGTTAATTTAGATTCGAAACCTCCAGGACAGCTACGTAAGTAATTTTTTTTACAAGTTTTCTTTAGTTAGAGTTTTTCAGTAGGGTTTTAGTAAATAGGGTAAGATCCACCAAGCATGCGCAGTTAAACTTGTTTCTGGAAAGTAGTCACTCTTCTAGTGACAAATTTTAGAGTGTTTTGATTTTCTTTGTCTTTCTGTTTAAACTTTGTAAGTAAAAGGAGAAATGTTTCAAGTCACTCAAAACTGGTTCTTCCTTTTGGTTCCAGATCTCCTGGAGGCAATTTTAGACAATTTTAAGAAAATTTAGAGAATTTTTTATGAAAGTTTTAGACTATTTTTATGAAATTTAATACAATTTTGAATTTTGAATTTTTTGATTTAAAAGTTTAAAGAAATTTATTAAAAAAAGTTAAATAAATAAAAAAGTTTCTGGTCTGAAGATATTTAATTTATTATTTTGGAAGAGTTGTTTTAATTTATTTATGTTCCATTGAGTCAATAAAAGAAGAGATTCTAATTTTTGTTTTTTATCATTATTTGTAGAAGAAACCAATTTCATTTGTTGAATTTATTTATAAGAAGATAAATAAAGAAATATTTTTATCACTGGACAAGTCTTACTTTAATCTCTCATTTAAGTTTGTTCAACATATCAAAAATAAATAGTAGCTTTAATAAGGCTACAGTGTATGGGTGGGTGGATGGGTCAATACCACTGTACATGTATGGGCGAGCGAATGGGTCAATACCACTGTACGTGTATAGGTGGGCGGATGGGTCAATACCACTGTACATGTATGGGCGAGCGAGTGGGTCAATACCACTGTACGTGTATAGGTGGACGGATGGGTCAATACCGCTGTACGTGTACAATCACTAGACCAATAACCGTGTAATTTAATTTTTTTACAATAAAGGCTTGGTAATGTAGAAGCCAAAAATAACCTTATTTCTTTTTTTGTAACTGGGACCCAGTTTTTAGTCGAGATTTATCAGAAAGCGTGGAGTTAAAAGCAATACAATCAAATAGTTTGTATGTTTCTAAAACAACTAAATCTAGTATATCGTTAGTAATAATTTTTTTAGCAAAATAACTCAGAAACATCATCTGGGAACGTGTTTGAACCAACTACTCCACTTTCTGAACTATCAAACTCATAAATGTCAGGAGTTTAAGTCAATAAATGATGGTATTTAGTTGATGACGTCATAAAAACTGATAGAGGGGCAGAAAATTTGTCTCCTGGGCTTTTTCGACTTGTCAGTTAATCTGCAGTCTCAGTCAAATTGGTTGCCAAATGTAAGATATTTTTGCATAATTTTAGACTACTCGACCCCACTAATATACAAGTAACTACACATCTTAATTTTTGAAATTTATATTAAAAAAATATCAGTTTTATAGAAACATTCAGCAATTATCATGGATTTTAGTTTTATTTAAAAGTGGCCCTGTGTGAGATTTTTCATATGATTTGGTAATGAGTAGTAAAGTTTTGAAGCAGTGTAGGACCAATTCTTTTCTGATTTGGTACAGTGCAGAAATTATGTTCTAAGGGAAATTTTATTTCTTTTATAATGTTTATGGCTAGCTATACGAGGTGTAGTCAAGAAGTTCCCGGAATCGATGTCCAGAGACACACAGTGTGGTTGCTGGTGGGAATTTCGCCATCTATCAGTTAGTACTACTCCTAGAGAAGAAGAGATATAGGTAGCATGAGTATCGCCCAGCCGCCATTGTTCCTCCGTGGAGAGCGCTTTTCGTGTATTTGCGTGTTTAAATTGTCGCGTTTTGTAAATTTATTTAATGAACAGCTAAACAACATTAAATTTGGTATTTTACTTCAAAGGTCATCTTCTGGGGCACTTAAAATGCCAATTCAAGCATACGAAACTAAGGCGATGAAGAAAAGCCAATTTTACGAAAGGCACAATAGTTTTTGTGAAGGTCGTATAAACATTGAAGATGATTCTCGTAGTGGACGCCCCTTTGACTCCAACCACAGATAACAACATTGAGCGAGTTCCGTAAATTGTCCATGCAAACTGAAGAATAACAATTGATGATATCGCATATAAGGTAAATTTATCCACACAAAAGTTCTTAGGCGCTTATGAGATGCCATTAGGTGGAAACGGCATAAAAAAGAGCTGAAAACAATTGGATTTTGCTTGCTGCATGATGATACCCCTGCACATTGATTCTTGTTAGTACGTAACTACCTAGTCAGGCACCGCGTTACCACGTTAGAACATCCTCCATATTTGCTTGACCTTATGCCGGCCAATTTCTTACTGTTCACACGGTAAAAACATCAATTAAAGGAAATCAATTTGCAGGTGCTAGAGCTGCCAGTAAAAATGTGATAAAAGTATTGAAATACATTTTTAAAAACAAGTGTCGAAAGTGTTTTGATCGTGGAAAAGTGTATTGTTGTAGGAGAAGAGTATTTTGAAGGAATATAGCTTTGTAAGATTTTATCTTTGTCCAATAAACATATTTCAACCAATTCCGGGAACTTTTTGATTATACCTAGTATAATGTAAACTTTTCAATATTGTTACGAATATACACTAGTAAGGATCTGTTGTTTATATTAATGTATAACAATCTATAGTATATGAGTTTTTGGCTGTAAATTTCTTATTTTCTGGATAATTTGAATTTGCAAATAGGTCTGTTACATTATTCATAATATTTTTTTCCCCATATAATTCAAATTTAAATGTCTTGTCCAATTTTGTGGTAATTCACTCCACACAATTTGAATTATTATCTTGCTATAATTGTGTGAATAAAAAAGAAAATATTTCAAAAGTATAAAACAAATTATAAAACAAATAACAAACTATTAGACGAAACCCATGATAATCTCATCAGCAAAAATTAACAATTTATTATTTGAAAACTCACTATTAGAATCTTTTTGTTTTTGCCATAAAAAATGAAAAAATTTAAAACAAATTTATCATGGTTATTTAAAAGGGATTTGGTAATTTAAAAAATTGAAAAATAAAACAAAAAAAGCAAATTTTTTTATCACAAATAATGAAAAACCTTTTAAAACAAAACTAACCAAAAAATAATTAAAAAAAAAGGCAGTATCCCTTTAAATAAAATTTTTTCACAAAATTTTTTAAAAACTTTTTAAAGCAAATGATTTTGAAAGGAACCAAGTTACAGAAAACTTTGATTTATTGGGGATGAGATTTAAAATTTAATTTTCCCCCCCAAAGCCATGGAGGGTTTAAGGGGGATTGGGTAACATAAAACAGGGGGGTCCGGCCAAACGGGGTTATTTGGGGGAACTACAGACTAGATCACAAACTGCAGAGGAAATCTGTCTTTAACGGATCAACAATTTTTGTAGGAAGGAAAAAAAACAAAACAAAGATAAAAATGAAAAAATTTAAATTTGTTTTGGGGGAATGCAAACAACCCAAAAAAAGGGGGGAATTGAATAAAACCAAGACCCCAAATGGGAAAAGATAAAGGGGGGAATTTTAAACCCTTAAAAAGGAAGGTTTTATTTATAAAAGGGGGACCATTAAAAAAATAAAAAAATTTGGGTTTAAAGGCCTTTGAAAATTTGGGGGGTTTTGTAATTTTGATCTCCCTTACACCCAAGATGGGGGTGCCAGGGGCTGGGCCCACGTGGCAAGTCGGGCAAATGCCAGGGGGCCCAGGGCCCCAAGGGGTCCCCGGGGGCCCAATAAAAAAAAAACCCTGTTTAAAAAATCGAAAAAAAATTAACAATTGCAAATAAGCAAAATTTTTAAAAATTTTTTAAATTTTAAAACAATTTGTTGGGTAAAAAATTATCCGCTAAAAAACAAAAGATACACTATACTTTTTTAAGGGCGTATCAGATTTGTATTGAATTTTTAAAATTTTAAAAATATGTTAAAAAAAGTACCATCGGACAAATTTTACTATCCGTCCACCCGAGCAAAAGGGCCCCCCGGGCGCTGGGGCCAAAACAACATTTTGAGACACTCATGCCCGCCACATTTCTGTTGCGGCCCCCTTTTTGTCTGCTTTCCCTGAAACCCTTTTGGGGTTTATCTTTAAATACACTTACGGGAAAGTCCGTTCCAACTCTGTATTTTTCTTTTTTAATAATTTTGATATTCAGCAAAGTGCGATTTTTATTTATGTAGTTATATTGTATTATTTATTAAAAATTTAAAAAAAGAATAGACCGCCTAGGGCCCAATGGGGGTTTTAAACGAAAACTTAAGAAGGAAAAGGGGAAAGGCAATTTAAAAAAAAATCAATAAAGTTTTTGGGTTCATAAATTTTTTATCGCTGGTTTTCAGCAAAAAATTTCCCACCCACAACTTGCAATAAGCAAAATGCATCAGGGACGAAAAATTTTAATTGTTATCCCGGCCTTTCCCGAAAAAAGTTGGGGCCCCCCCTTTTTAAAAAAATTTAAAAACCTTTACGCACCCTTTTTTTAAGTAGTTTTGACCTTAAAAGACGCTCTAAAAAGCAACTTTAAAAAAATTGGCCTAATTGTTGTCCGGGAAAATTAAAAAAAAAAAAAAGGTGATTTTTATAAAGCTGTATATTAATTTTTGGTTTAAATTTTTTTAAAACTAGGTTTTATTAATCTTGTAATTTGTTTATTTTTTTTTTTTTAAAAATAAAATTTCCATTCCAAATGAAAAACAACTAAACTAATTTTGTGTAAATAAGGGAACTTTCACCCCTAAAAGTCTTCTGACTTTAAAGCGAGTAAATTTTTTTTAACAATTTAAAAACTTAAAAATTAACTAACCCACTAGACTCATTAAATCAAAAAATTTTATCTTTTAGTTTATTAAGTTAGAATGGCCAGTGACACTGACACGGTCTTTTTTCCCGCCCCCCCCTCCAAATAAAAAAAAGCTTTCGAATTTGAAACACTTGGTAAAATATCAATTTCGAGTACACCCCGTGTTTGTTTATAGGGTTTTTTAAAACCTATTAAGCCACCCTATACTTTTGTAAATTTTTTAACTTTTTAAATGGGGTTTTCTTTGAAGTTCCTTAATAAGGTTTTTTTACAAATCTTATTTTTTTTAAAAAAAATTTTTTCCCCCCGGGGGGGCTATTAGTCAACTTTTTAAAAAAAAAGGTTTCTTTAAAAAAATGCAAAAACGGACATCAACAACTTTTTAACACTAGCCTTTTTTTGGGGTTTTTTTTTTTAATTTTTTTTCAAAAAAAAAATTTTTAAAACCTTAAAAAACATTTTATTTTTAAAAATTTCTAATAGTTTTTTATTATTAAAAAAATTGCCCTCGGTGAAAACCAAGAAGAAAAAACACAGCTTTTGTCACCCCTCAACCCCGAAAAAACCCCTTTAAAAACAAGTTCAATTTTTTTGGGTTTCCCAAATTCAACCCTATTTCCGAAAGCAACTTTTTAAAGCTGAAAAAGACAATAATAAAATAAATTAAAGAAGGAGAAAAGCGGGGGTTTATGAAGATAAATCTGTTGGAAATTAGCCCATTTTATAAGCCCCGAATGTAATGATCCTATTACGCTTAAAAGAGCATTCTTGAAACAAGCATCCTATCCAAGGCGCATCAAGTACAAGGAAAAAACTTCCGTTCGATCCCAGTAATCTTTACTACAGGACTTTACCTAGTGGGGAGAAAGTCCAAAGAAAATGGCTTTCATACTCTTTTGAAATAAATAAAGTGTTTTTGTTCAACATGCCATGGCCTGTGGTGGAAAGACAACAGGAATCCTCATTCATTTCTGGACATGAAGTGACATACAAACATATATACAAGGCTGTGGAAATTCACGAAAATTCGCGATACCACTCAAAGTTCTGTCACAGCAGCTCTACAGCTGTGCAAAGAACAAGATATTGAATCTTATCTGAACATAATCAAGCAAAATATCGAGAAAAGCAAATTGAAATGAGGAGGCAAGTTTCTTCAACGCCTTATAGACATAACTCTTTTTATTGGAAGACAAGGGGTTGGCTTACAGGGGGAATGAAGAGGCAAGCCATTCTCTTGGCAAACAGGAAATCATGGAAACTTTTTAGAGCTGGTGTTACTTATTTCAGAATACGATGTGATATTAAAGACCCACGTTGAACAGTGCATAGAAGAAAGTAAGAAGAAAAGAATCAAGAAACTACAAAAGAGTGAACAATCGAGGAGTGGGAAGGCGCATTCTGGGAGAGGATCATTGGTAACTTTCTTATCAAAAACGTTTATTAACAAATTAATAAAAACAATCGGCACGATTGAAAGGCAAATGATTAAAAGATTTATCGGATAGCATAATCTGCAGTTTAATGATTGATTCTACACAAGATATAGCAGTCATGGACCAGCTAGCGATTTGCGTTAGATATGTTGTTCAAGGAAAGGTTTATGAACGTCTCCTTGACTTATGTGACATAAAAGATTCTAGTGGACAGGAACTATTCCAGAAAATTAAAACAGATTTGACTAAATATGGAATTCCCATCACAAATGTAGTTGCATGTTCCTTCGTTGGGGCTGCGAACATGAAAGGGTGCTATAATGGATTACAAGCCCATTTGAAGAAAGAAAACCCCAATATAATATACACTCACTGCATGGCACATGCATTGAATTTGGTTGTGGCGGACTCTACAGTAAATTGTCTTCAGACAGAAAATCTGTTTGGTTTGGTGGAAGAAACAGCTTGTTTCCTTAGTCAGTCTTACAAAAGAATGACAGTTTGGATGGAGAACACAAGAGCACGTTTTAAAGGACAAGAAAAGCTATATAGGCTAAAAAAAATCGGCGCAACTAGATGGTGGAGCAAGCACAAAGCACTAAATTCCATAGTTGACTTTGAATCTCTCTTGGACATAAAATATTTTGACTTCAATGAATCTTGGAAGTTGATAAATCTGTTTCATGTACCAATAGACATTTCTAAAGGAAAAACTTTGACTGTAAAACGAAGTTTACAGCTCGAACACTCATTAGCCAGTGGACCAAATTTGAAAATATATTCACTTCTTCGGTCATCTTAGATTTATTCAAAGCAACCTTCCCCAGTGTCTGTCTATTTACAGAGCAAAAATATGGATTATTCTGTAGCATGGAGTTTAGTAGAAAGTTTGTTACAACAAATCCGAAAAATGAGACGAGGCTAATTTTGATTAGACTACTATCAATGTGTAAAAAGTACACTACTTGTATCAACGAACACTTTGAAGACACCAGTGAGTTACAAATGGAAGTGGATTTCCCAGAAAAAAGAATTGGGAAGAAAAAGAAAATGCCAGGAAGAACTTACGCAGGATGAATCAAATTTCATCTTCTCCAACACAAAGTTTAAAGCTCTATACTTTAATATTTTGGATTATGTAGCTGTGAACAGTATTGAGGAACGCTTTGTAGTGAATGAGGATTTATTACGAGACTGTGCTGTTTTGGATCCCAAAAACTTTAAAAAGATGCTGAATAACTTCAGTCTTGATATGTCTACAACCTTCATTAACAAAGTTAGCAGATGTAACCCAAAAGTAGTAGATCCCGAACTTATCACGGAACTCAAACAGTTTGCTACCAACTATGACGTATTTAAGTTATCTTTGCTAAAAGTCGTGATGCAAATTTGTCTTGTGAAGAACAATGGTTGGCTGGTAATGATGGTTCTCTATGTCAAATTGAAAAAAACGTTAAGTGTTCACAATGTTTATCATGTGCATTCACAGTATTATATGAATCTGTCCTCTCAATCAGGTCTTTTCAATAATTTATATTCAGCATATAAATACTTACTATCTATCCCATGTACTCAAGTTTCTTTGTGAAAGAGTGTTTTCAAAACTAAAAATCATAAAAACAAAGCTGAGAAATTCTTTAGGCCAAGAGCTTTGAGTAATTTAATCCTAATGAATTGTGAAAGGGATTTGTTTAAAATCATTAATAAGAATCAGGTTATAGACGAAATCGCTTGCTCAAGTGAAGAACTAAAAACAAAATTAATGTTTAATCGTTCTCTTTGAAGTTGGAACCAATTGGAGTTTTTAATTAAGTTGTTAATATAGTAAATAAAGTTATTTAAAAATATATATGCGTTGTACACATTTAAAACCTAATTTTCTGAAATTATAAGGTATTTACAAAATTATTTCTTTCTAGGCCTAATGTATTTAAACTAGTGTGAACCACATACATGATTAGGATGGTGTATGTAGGTAGGGGAAATGGGGGCCCACTAAAACATTTTGCCGAGGGCCCAGAAAGCTGCCAGTCCGGCACTGACCTAATGACAGTGTCAGTGCCTAAGGACATTTTTTTTATTTTTATTTATTAACAAAAGATTGTTTTTATTTCCATGTAACATTAAATATTAGACATTTGATTAGCCTTGATAATTTGAGTTTGTAATGTTGTCTCCACTCACCTAATGACAGTGTCAGTGCCTAAGGACATTTTTTTTGGTAAGTTTTCTCATGCTTATATCTCCTTGTATAAATTCCTGGCCTAGTGCCCTTAAAATCACTATGCATATTTTTGTTCTTATATTATATAAAATTGTATAATAACTTCTTTGTAAATTTAAAGTGTGAATTACAAGTTCTATGTTTAGGTTAGGTTAAAGGGTGCTTTGCCAGGAATAAGTATAATAAATTAATATTATATCATCATTAATATTAATTCATTATATTAATTAATGTTTGATTATTCATTATATATATTATATATATATATATATATATATATATATATATATATATATATATATATATATATATATACATTTATTATATGTACAATATATAATAAATAATATATTATATACCGGTATTCATTATATTAATATGTGTTTGACGTTTCCGTTTCCACGGGTCATCCTACACAAATTTCGTCTATCCCTCCGGTTTCCTCTTCTTTCACTTGTCTTTTTCCATACCTCTTCTCTCAATAACCTTTCAGACTTGTTCCTCACACCTTCCTCTCGGTGATCCACCTGGTCTTCCTCTTCTTTCTTCTTTCCAGGGCTATGCTTGACAATCTTTCCGATTGTTCACCTTCCTCATCCACTGATTACTTCTTCTTTCCATTCTCTCTTGTAATGGTATCACTTTCAACCTTTCTTTGGTTATTTTGTTCCCTATTCTATCTCTTTTGCTAATATTCTCGATTTATTTAAAAACCTCATGCTGTCTGTAATCTGTTTTCCTCATTTCCGTTCCATATAATAAGATAGGTTGATAATTCATCTTGTACAGTAAAACCCAGATTATCGGAACCCTAATTATTGGAAACCTAGGTTATCGGAAACAGCATGAAGAAAAACAAAAATTAATTTATATGGACACCCCTAATTTAAAACTATTAAACATAGAAAATGTCTACTTACATGTCTGGAGTCTACATTTCTTCTTCTTTTCATCAGTATACAATTAAAAATCACATTATTTTCATCTCATAATATTAGTTTTTTAGTAATAGTGTTTTACAAAAAAGAAAAATCAAAGCAAGGGCAATTTAGCATATAAAATAATTTTGAATATAATTTTATTGACCTATTCATATAAAACTCAGTAAAATAAGTAAAAATAAGTATTAATAAATACTTGTTTTTATTTACATACTCTTTTACACTTTGCAATAGAGTCCACTCACCAAACTATGTTCTGAAACGTGCAGAAAAAAGCAGTGCAGTCCAGCGGTTACAACTCGATCATTCTGGCTAAAAATAGTATAGTGTGCGCATTCTAGTGGTGAAAAGGCTCACTAACATCACTAGAGACCATTTAAAGTACCAGTCTCTGTATTACTCAATTTTAATGTTTAGCAAAATTAAAACATCGATCCTGTAAAACTACGGGATACGCAGCCAAAGTGTTAATTTCAATGTAATTTACTATAGTTAATCAGAAATTACAACTGTTGTATATATAATATACAAATATATAAGTAATAAAATTATAAAATATTGTGTTTAGATGGTTTGAAAAAGGAAGTTACTGGATACAGCACAGATGATTTAAAAGCTGATTGCATGGAGGTTTATGGGTACTTTAACCGCAAAAATATGGACGCATTAACAAAAGCAACAAGAAATACATTGAGGTTGTTAAGAGAGAGAGCAAGCTCATCCAGGTAATAAATTCATTCAACCAGTACAATGGGACCTTGATATAATGAACAGTTAAATATATGCCATGTTATGTATATTTATGTTGAGGTTCATTGTACTGAAGTTAGGTCTACTAAACTTAGCTTTATTGTCATCATGAGACTGAGTGTTTTAAAATTGTAATAATATTTATTAAGAACTTAAAATATACCGTAACAAAGATAATATGAAATATATTAAGAATTTAACCCTAGGAGTGTTGATCATAATTTTGTGTAGTGTCGCCAAATTTTCAGTGATTTGTAATACTTTTTTTAAAAATTCGCTGTATATTTATTATTAGCATTAGAAAGATGAAACTTGTATCATTTTTATTAGTAATAAATTAATTTTAATTATTGGTAATGGAAAAATTTTTAAAATTTTCAAAAAGTTTTTAAATATAATGTTATTTATAAAGTTTTTATAAAAAATAGATTTTATAAGTAGATTGACGGTCATTTATGTATATAAAATTATGATATTAGAAAAAAACTGAGATATACAAGTTGTGCAGAATTTCATTCTGAACAAAAAACATATAATTATATAGGCAAACATTTATACAGCATATATTTATGAAGTAACAATAAATATGTTGCCTAGCAACGAATATGCCAACTTTAGCATGCATAATTTATAATATGTTCAAATTATATAATTTACAATAAAACCAATATATTTTTAATTTTTAATTATATATTGGTTAAAATAATAGTTAAAAATTAAAAATATATTGGTTTTATTGTAAATTATATAATTTGAACATATTATAAATTGACCAATATCAACTCTCAACTTCACTACATAATTATAATGTTTATAAATGACAAGGATCACCCATGATCACTAATAATATACAAACTATAATACACAAACAGTAAAAGTCACACAAAGCATAACACAACACATCAACAAACATAAACAACTGCCGGCTTGGTATGGCAACTGGCGAGTTGATTGACAGATGACAACGGAAAAGTAAACAAAGAATTATTTCTGCCATTGTGCCTCATCTGACAGTCATAGAGCAAAACCAAAGACATGTAAACAAACACTGATTCACGGCCTTTCAAATGATATATATTTGAGACGACTTTGACTTTTTTTCCCGACTGTGAGCGACATTAATCGATTGAGCGCACATCGCCTCAAATTGAGGCGGTAACAGTTCACAAAAAAACCGATCGCCTCAATTTGAGGCGATCAACACTCCTAGGGTTAAAGAAGCCTGGATGAAAAAGTATTTTCACTGTTGTATCGAAATATTTATTACCCTCCTAAAGAATAAACAGAATAATATGAAACAAATATATAAAACAAATGTACAGCAATGAAAACAAGCATCTTAAGAAGTGCAGACCCCACGTTAAAAATTCAGTCTAGGACAGAGCTTGAAAAATAATTAGATTAATGGCTGTTGGATTGTGCGAATCCTTCTTTTCCTTAAGTCATTGTGTAAGACAACTATATTTGTCTTTGTTACATCTCTGCTGACTACCTCTGTCTCTTACACTGCCTTTACTTAGAGCAGTATTTTACACCAATTGGCAACTTATTAAAATTCATTTCTTGTCTAAAGAAAACGAACTTATTTTTTACTATAAGGTCTGTTCTTATTATAGAGATTTTGATTCATTATGGATAGTTATTATTTTATCCTCATATGCTAGTGTTGTTTATTTATTACTGTTAACATTTTAACAAAAAATTTATAAACTCACATTAGCTTTGTTACCCACAAGAGAGATGATCAGACCATTTGTGGGTGGGAAAGGCATTTAGAATTTTAATTTAAAAACAAAATATGGTATATACAATTATGGATATTGATCTTGTGAGTGTTGCAATCAGAAGATAATAATGTGTACACTCAGAAAGTAACGAGATCATATTTATATTATTTAAAAAATGTGGGGAAAACACGGGCGAATAGTGCGTTAAATCGGAGGCTGTGTGGTTTTTTAGAAGATTAATTCGCCGCTGTTTCCCGCACAACTTAGAAGCGTGTGGGTTTAAAGTTGACGAGTTGGCCGCGTGAGTCCTATTTGTCAGGTTCCCTATAAATCACAGCCAGCTTTAATTAGCTCTAAATTAATTAATAGAAAAAAGGTTAATATATTGAGAAATAGTGCAAACAATTTGGCTGGCTGCGATTCCCTCGTGCCCTCAAATTATCTAATTCTATATTAAAAGGTTTAGCAAACTGACAACTACCAAGCAGTTCCACTCCCCCCTTCTGATAATTTAGCTCAACTGAAACATCTTAAATGATCGCTAATAAATTAAACTAAGATGTTACTAATCCTGTCGAGGTTTGCAAGGGTGACAGCGACACATCCAGGTTGACCGGCAAGGAGTTGGGGCACGACTCTATTTTCTTGCGTCAACCTCCCTTCCCTAAGTTTCACTCATGCGCAAGCGATAGTTTTAGTCCTCGCCACGTACGGCGCTATCCGCCACAAAAATAAAAGAAGGAGATCTTTTGTACGATTTTCTTGTGTTTCCACTTTTAATTTAATAAATAATATGATATTAGTCAATTTATTCAAGACTATGTTTGTGAGATCTATGTCAGACTTAATAGGTTTCACTAAACGTCACTAAACTATTTCTTTTAAAACATTAAGGGTACTTTACCGGAGGTTAGTTTATTCAGTGTTCAATAGACCAAATTACTTAATGTTTGCATTTAATTAAGTTAAAGCACAAGATTTAATGTAAATAAATTAATAAACTTTTAAATAAGATTGAACTGGAAGTTCAAATACTGACCCTCACACTGTATCTGCTCGGTGGGAATGTACAATCTACCGCTGGCAGTAGCAGTAAAACAACACAGTTGCACGTACAGTGGTATTGACCCACCCACCCACCCATACACGTACAGTGGTATTGACCCACCCTCCCATCCATACACGTACAGTAGTATTGACCCACCCGCCCACCCATACACGTACAGTGATATTGATCTGCCAGTACCACGAGCCTGGCTGCTTAGTCAGCAAGTTCTGATAAATACATCAATTTTGACTGTTCGAAAGCTTAACTTTGAGAGAGACATAGCTGTTTCTAACAATTGAGACCTATCCCCCATTAAAACTGGAAGTTGTGCCATACTGGGAGATGGCTCAAAACCAAACTAACGATAGGATCACGGGTGGCAGTCGGAGGGTTAAATCACAACTCGGCAGCTGAGCAGAAAAACTATTTATTACAAAGGATAAATAATCATTTAAAAAAAAACTCGGCCCTGCGGGCCTCGCCAGGGGGCAAGCCCCCTGGACCCCCGGATCTTTTTGCTTAGAGCCTACGGCTAAAATTCAAGAAACATGGAACATGCTTTAGCTGCGCACTTTTAGTGAAGTGAAGTGCATTAAGAAGGTGAAGTGAAGTGGAGTGAAGTGAAGTGAAGTGGAGTGCATTAAGAAAGTGAAGTGAAGTGACGTGAGGTGAAGTGAAGTGAATTAAGAAAGTGAAGTGACGTGAGGTGAGGTGAAGTGAAGTGCATTAAGAAAGTGAAGTGACGTGAAGTGAAGTGCATTAAGAAAGTGAAGTGACGTGAAGTGAAGTGCATTAAGAAAGTGAAGTGAAGTGAAGTGACGTGAAGTGAAGTGAAGTGAAGTGAGGTGAAGTGAAGTGGGTTACATTTTCATTAATTATTATCTTATATATCCCGCGTCACCCCTCCCGCGTCACCCTCCCGCGTAACGTAACGTTTTCAGGCAGTTAGGTCAAGACTAAAGCATGTTCCATGCTAAAATCCGGCAGAAAGCCACAATATAAAAATTCTCAAAATAAACAAGAAACATAAATAAACAATGAAGTACAAATTATACACAAAATTAGCAAAAGCTACAAATACCAAAAATTGCATTACAGAAGTGACTATCTGCAGAATCACTAGAAAGACAATATTTAAGAGAATTTACATTGAAAAATTTAGAAATTTGAACCCAACCAAATAACCAGCAATTTAGCCCACCTCCCATGATTCCACCGAGGCCAAGGAGTAAGCCGGAATCCCTCGACAGCTCCGAATCGAAGTAAAGTTAAAACGTTATTAAATAATCCCCTTTTGGTGCAAAATTAAAAAATTAAGCAAACAAAAATAAAATAGAAATAGTACTGGTTAAATTACCTTTTTTTCTGTCTTAACAGTTCTTTATTCACAATCTGCTATGTACATTTCGAAGCATAAAGCTTTATCATCAGGCTTCCAAAAACGTCACTGTTTAAAACATAAAACATATTAAAAATGAGTATAACATATTTGCCGGCCGGCAACACATATAACACATAAAAATGTGTTATACTCATTTTTAATATGTTTAAATGTTTTAATGTTTTAGTATTTTAATGTTTTAAACAGTGACTTTTTGGAAGCCTGATGATGAAGCTTTATGCTTCGAAATGTACATAGCAGATTGTGATTGAAGAACTGTTAAGACAGAAAAAAATGTTATTTAACCAGTATTATTTCTATAATATAACAGTTCTGGAGGCTAATAAAACAAAATGAATAAAAATAAAATATAGCACGGTACCGTTTTATCATAAATTACTAAGCAAGAAAAGCTACACCAAAAATAGGTACACAAACAAACTTAATAACTAGGCCTAAACTGAGATAAACAATTAAAAAATTTAAGAGCAGAAATATCAAATTAAAAAAACCTAAATATTTAGAAATAACAGATAACAAAATTTAAAAAAAATATAACAATAAAATAAGCTAATTAAAGATTAACAATAACAGTAAATTCCTCCAAAGACAACATAATATTTTTAAAAATAAATATATAACTGTTAAATGGCTGTGGTGGAAGAAAGTTTATAGTTCAGATCATTAGCACCTTGATTTAGGTCAAGGCTTACTATACAACTGTTCTGCCCAACAGAAAAAGTTCAATGTACACCCCCAGCTCAGCCGCCGAAAAATGGAACACACTGACCTGAGGACAGAAGGCTCCTATAAGCTGTACGGAAGGAGCTAAGGAGCAGCGTGACTAATACATGGTCTCCAGGCCAACCAGCACAGTCGAGATGGCAGAAATTCAGCCGGGCGGCAGGCTGAGGATCAAACGTCCAACTCAAGTACCCTGGACTGAACACAGTACCACAGCATAGGTACAGACAGAAAAGAAACAATAATAACACAAAATAAAGCATAAATACCTAATAGATCTTAAAGTGGAGGTATCTGCCAAATACATAAGTGAAAGCAAAAGGTTCTAATAAATTTTGGGCATACGAGATATATTTAAAAAAAAGGATTAACATAATACTGTAAAAAATATAACAAGTTTTCTAAATTAATCTTAGTTTAACAAAAGGTTTAACAAATATATCAAAAAGTTACGTACATAGACACTGATAAAGATTGGAAGGTTATCTAGGCTAGGGTCATACATACGCTGAAAAAGACAACTTGCAAAATAATCAAGAAGACATAGCGTAGGCATTAAAAAATTTTTAGAGCTCTAATAAAACATCATACCAGTTTAACTTAATTAAAAGAATTACAAAATACAACTTAGGCACATGGTCTTGTACGAAGACCCTGCTAGAAAAGTAAATCAGCCTAGAAAATATAAATCAAGTAACACACAGAACAGTACATTATGATTAAGCAAAAGGTTTTACCAAAAGGGTGATTAGGTATTTGAAATTAAACAAAATTGAACACTTACGTAAATCGCCTTTCTAGCCACTCATGATGAAGTTAACAGGAAGAAGGCGAAACTACGAAATCCAGGTGAACTGGAGAACTGAAAGCCGGAACCACGGAACAGACCAATGTCTAAGCCAATGGCCACGAAAGTAACAAGTTGACAGCGCAAGAGCGATCTCAAGCAGCCTGGCAAACCAAAAAATGAAAAGAAAAAATTGTACTGGTCAAACGACCTGTACATTTGAAACTACCACATTAAATCAGAGCTAACTTTACTCTGCAAACCAACTATCAGCTAGACTAGCAACTTTCTGAAATATCACAGACCGCTAAGTAATGAATACTGAAGTCAAAACTATACTTTATGTAAAAATGCAGCCGATCAATGTAAACACGCATTCTAAAATATATAGAACATATTTATACGGTACAGCCTAGTCTTCATTATTGATGCCTCAATAATTTTTAAGGATCTCAAGTTTATGAAAATCTAAAAACTGTTGGGAGAAGGTGGTTAAAATTAAACATTTCGAGTTAGCTAGAATTATTACACATTGCATAGATTAATAAATGGTATTCATAAACTCAAACTAAATGGCATGTAGAGGAGAGAGAATGTTTACTTCTCCCACCACAGTTCCCCTCCAGTGGCAGTGAGCTGCAAGGTACAATTCTGTACAAAACGTAATCAATCAATTATGGTAAAATATTTCAACAATGGTTAGAACAAATTTAGTTATGTTGATGAAACTGGCAACTATTCTATTATTTAAACCATTAGAATACCTCAATTATAATGCAATTGATTAAACAACACAATAAAAAATCCAATGTATACCTGTCTGTCACTACTGTCACGCCTGTCCGCATAAAACTTTGCTAGCTCAGGGAGAAGGGGTGGGGTTCTTCTAATAGACAGGCCAAGTTTAAGGGAAAAGTTTTTAGTAGCTATAACCCATTTAAATTTTTCCAAGTTCATCAATAGTAGCCAGGGATTAGGGCGCCACCTTGTTGACCTAAAAATGGCAGGACTCCAACAAGGAAACTTTCCTGCAGGTGTAAGATGTACTGATGATTGTAAAAGTTCCGTTCTAGCACTATATCATGAATTATTGTAAATAAATAGTTCTCCCTGTGGTTAGCCAGGAGTTTAAAACAAAAGAAAACTGTTAAACTAAACACAACTACCTAAAAACAAAACAAAACAAAATAAATACTTATCCTCGTCACAAAATTTAAAAACACAACATGTTAGTGTGAACTGAAAAACTGAACTCTTTTATTCCCAAAACATAACTTATTGTTGAACAGAAAACAAATGTTAGAAACATACATATCAATAAATTAAGTTAAAATAAATAACAGCTGATCGTCTGTTTACAAATCGATCGTTCACACATAACAACTGTTTACCTCAAAGTCTTGACTGTAATACAACTCCATGCACAGCAAAAATTGAAATGTCACACTACCTCGTTCAAAACAGTCCTGAAAATCTGTGGAAATTGTTCCGAAAGTTCTGAGATAGTGAAGCATCGGTTGTCATGAATTTTTGTGTTGATTTTCTCAACCAAAACATCAGTTAACACAGACGACCTTTTGGTATTTTTGTTCTGTCACTTTCAAACACATGAATCCATTCCCGAACAACTCCTGCACTCATTACATTTGACCCATACACATCACAAAGTTCTCTATGAAATTATGCTGCCGAATACTATTTAACTACAAAAATCGAATGGCAGAACGCACTTCACTCTTAGTGGGAATTTTTATTGCAGCATTCATTTCGACAAACAACTGAAAACAAACTAGCGCTGCGACAACCTTCACTCTGATAGGGCTGGATGCCTACTGATCTGCCGTGCGTGTCAGCACAAGATGTCCGCCCTACCCCTTCTACTTCCCACACAGTGAGCTAATAAAAGTTACTTTCCAAACAGCCCTCATGTATATTTATAAAGTATCTTGAAAAACAAACTGCTCACATTTTTCTTTATACATAACCTGCCTATTTGAGCATAAAATAAAAAAAAAAAAACTTATTGAAATCTGATGTATTCAAAGCTTGAGAAAATTAAATTTGAAAGTAAGCAATTATTTACTATAAAAGATATAATATGATTAGTTCCAACAGTGTTCCATTTTTACAGTTTTTTTTTGTTCTCAGCCGAGTGTGTCGACATGAACATGACAAGAGCAATCCTGATTATATTTATCCCATTTTCATCGGTGACATGGTGCTTTATATTCCCAACATCGTGATTGCTCCTCCTCTGGATGAAATGCAGGCGTACTTCTCTAAAATTACTAAGTCCGTATTGAGCACTATTCGATCTGTTCCCCAGTGGGGGTTCAAAGAAGAAGAAACATCCAAAAAATCAGATGGAACTAGAAGGAGTGTTGGGAAAGGTAAATTTGTTATATACTATTGTAATCAATATTATCTTTGTTCTTTGTTTGAAGACACCATCTTATTTATTTTTTTATTTTATAGCCCAACTCAAGAGAAGCGTTGTTTATGATCTTGTATCCGCCATGGACACTAGCGTTAGTGCAGGTACTCTGGAGAGCCAAAAAGACTATCTGAAGCAAGTGATGGAGAACAAAGAGGTTGTACGACTTACTGTAGCCCTTCAAGGAATCATCTTGCTCATAAAGCCAGATGTGAAAAAAGTATTAGAGGTACTATTGTCTGTCAAGTCTACAAATTTGATACATCTATAATTTAATTTAATTTATTTCTTTTACATGCAACAAAGCAGGCTATTTACCCAATTAACATTGTGCATGTAAATTGAAAAATACATGCCGTCCAAAATAATTCAGTCCAATGCCATCACACATAAATAACATTATATATTAATAATAATGATAAATATAACAATATCGGGTAAATCACCAGTAATAGGCACTTTAAGGGACTCAACGCCATTCAATTTCGTCTACACTTCACAGAAGCACTTAATATTATTTTTAAATGTTTATTTGTAAAGCGTATTAGTGTATTATACTTTAATTTTTTTGTTTTTATCATACTTAGTTGACAACATTTAAGTATTAAGAGTTTCTATACCGATCTGTGTTAAGGATAAAAAAATGCTTAATAGTTATTTAAAGATCTTTAACAGTTATTTAAAGATACAGTTTAGTTACATTTAAAATAGCAAAAAAGTAACACGTTTGCAGAACCCCCGTTTGTTTATTGCAATCCTATTATTATTACTAGATATTTTGCTATCAGTAAAAGTTATTGACTTGATTTTTTGAAGTTAACTAATCCAACAAATGTTTTTTTAGACCTAACTAACTGAGAAATGTATATACATATTAGTTTATTAAATAAAGTCAAGCGACCCATTCGAAATCAGATTTATTTATTATAGTAGCATTAATGATAAAATTGTGTTTGGTTGCAGAGCTTTCATACTTTTTCCCATCTTTGGTCTGATAACCGTAATGAAGCCATTAATGCTTTTGTGAATTCTGCTCCTATGACTATTTATATTGAAGACAAGTTCGCAGAACTTGAAAAGCTGCTTCAAACCATTGAAGAGATTCCAAAATTGTGCATTCTAGGTCCAATAGAAATTATCACCTGTAAGTAAAGCACCTCCAACTAGAGATAAAATTAGAGATTATTATTATTAGATGCTCTATGTGCGCACGGCTGTAGATATGTAGAGACATATTTAAAAACGTAATGTTAAAGGGTCTTAAAACGTAAAGGTACTAATAGTTTAACCCTACTCATAAAGTGCATGAATACAGTAGAGTTTTCACAAGACTACAGTTGGGGTTTTACATGTCTGACAGTCATCTACTTCTAGATTTACACAGAAATAGTGTTAAGGGGTTTTAACAGGTCTAGTCAGACACCTATTCTTAGATTTTCGCAGGACCAGATTTAAAGGGTTTTAACCCTTTGGATAACAAGCAACCATTTATCATTGTAGCAAAACTCGCTGAAAACTGATAAACAACGATATATCGCTGTTGGCTGTACGGCCAAAAAGTTATATGCAACGATGTTTTGTTATTGCGTAATTAATTTACTACGTTATTTTTTTAGTTAAATTAAATTCAAATATCCACAAATTAGTTGAGAAATACATATAATTCAATTAAAAAAATATAAAGTTAATTTGTACAATGCATGTAAAATATCGACCTTGAAATAAAACTTAGTATTGATTTGGAAGGATGTGGCTTCTGTTCAACTAATGACGTAATGTTTTGGTGGCAATTATTGTTAGTGTCAGATGGTTTGAGGTTATAGGTGTTTGTTATTTTGCATTCTGTTGTGTTCTTAGATGAAATGGAAAATGCCCCTGGATGTGTTCTGGGGACAATGACCCTGAGTGGAAGAAGTGGAGGTCTTGTGTCTCGCACAGCTTGTATAAAGTGAGACAAGGTGTATATGCATGGGTGGAGTTAGACCTTGTATGTTGGGGGGGCACAAGTAACAAGTTTACCATGCATTAAATTTCCTGTATCCTACTTTTTCCATTTTTAAAAATTGCAGCTTAAAAACATGACATTTAGGTACCTTTTCTGAATGAAAAATACTTAAACTCAGAACATGAAATTGATGTTTATTTTTATCAGACATAAACATAATATTGGTTGTATAGCAATATAAACCAGGTATATTTACTTTCTACAATAGAACGGTCTCATATTGTCAAGCAATGTAACCTTTATATTAACACATTAGCACTACAATATTAGCACTCCTTTATAATAATTAAATAAGAGGCAATTTTCTATTACCTTTTTTTTGCATATTTATCCGTTAGTTTATCCAAGTTGAGGCTTTTTACTAAATCAGATTCTGAATAAATGACAGCCAAATTGGAGAAACATTCTTGGCCCATGGATGACCTAAGCCATTGATTAATAAATAATAAATAAATAAGTATTTTATTGCATAAAACAATTATTACAATTATATCACAATCGTCATAAGGTGCATACAGTTAAAACTAATATTTAGTCCTAAGTCTAATTTAAAATATCAATGAATAGCATATAACATTCCACTCACTCATTCAAACATACAATCAAACATGCAAACAATTAACACATATACATTCAATCACACAGGCCGACATTTAGGAAATTATGCGGTCTCCCAGCTATAGGCCATAAACTCGTCCACACTGTAGAAGGCTTGTGCCAAGAGGATGGACTTTAGACGAGTTTTTAATGCCTTCGGCATTGTGGCATTTTTAATTGAATCTGGCAGACTGTTGACGAATTTAGCTCCTGCCTGTGAGGGCAGTCGCTCAAACACTGCCATTCCGTGTCTCACAGTTCGGTAGGTTTCCCTGCCTCTAGTTTGATAGGAATGGAAGTTGGACCCTCGTATGTGAGTACATTTTGTCATGAAAAACACTGATGCTTCTAAAATATAGAGGCAGGGCAAAGTCAACAGTTGTAACTTTTTGAATGTTGGTCTGCACGACTCTCTCCAGTGTGATTTTGCTATTATTCTGATTGCTTTCTTCTGGAGCTTGAAGATTCAGAAGAAGTGTGTGTCAGTACATCCACCCCACAGAGCTACTCCGTAAGAGATGTGTGGGTAGATGATACCATAGTACGCTGTCATCAGGACCTGAGTTTGGCAGTACTTGGACAGCTGCCTCAAAACATAAATGCCTGAGGATAGCTTTGCACACACATTGTCGACGTGATTACTTCACGTTAACCCTCGATCTCAGTGTCACCCACCATGATTGTTGGGCTTTCATCTGATTCAGATTGTCGCAATGAAAATTGAATGAATGTTGATATTGTTAGGTTTGTTTTGAGACTGAGTTCATTGAAATGCTGTATTGAGCCATTCAGCTCAGTATACGCTGTCATTTCATGTTCTTCTTTTGATGATGCTCCAAAACAGAGAGTCATGTCATCTGCATACTGGACGAGCCGTCCATATTGCAGTGATGAACCAACATCATTCACGTAGATCAAGAAGAGCAGAGAACTTAGAATAGGGCCTTGCGAGACCCCATAGCTCAGTCCCTCTTCTCCTGAACATACGTTTGAAATTTTGACGGTTTGAGTGCGATTACTGAGGTACGACTTCAACCATTGGAGTGGTATTCCTCGAACCCCGTAATGCTTTAGTTTGTGTAAGAGAGTGCCATGATCAACACAGTCGAAAGTCTTTGATAAGTCTAGGAATACACTGAGTGTACTCTTTCGACTTTCGATGCCTTCTAATACCATATCTACTAAACGCACTACCACGTCTGATTTTCCAGTTCTGAACCCAAATTGGTTTTTTGAAAGAAGATTATTTTTTTCCAGGAACTACAAGATTCTCGAGAAAAAAGCTTTCTCGAAGACCTTGCTAAAGACAGGCACAGAGTTGAAACAGGGCGGTGATTTTGAATTGAATAAGGGTCGCCTTTTTTGAAAATTGGTGTGATTTTTGCTGTTTTTAAGAGGGAGGGAAGAGTTCCAGTTTGAAAAGAGAGATTGATGAGATGTTCAAGTGGGTTCAGAAGGTGCTCAGAGCACTGTTTGAGCAGCCACGTTGATATGTGGTTTAAGTCATTTGACTTTTTTGTTGCAAGCTCTCTTATCATTCTAGCAATCTCATCCTTTTGACTGGGGCTAGGGATATTGAACTCACTGGCCCCTGAAAAGGTGGTGGTAGTGTATGATGCTGTTGATGACAAAGACCCTGGTCAACATCAATCGAGGAAAAGAATCTGTTAAACGCCTCAGCGACTTTGAAAGGATCTTTGATTTGATTGTTTTCAATGGTGACTTCGCTTTGTTTGTGAGTCGGTGGGTTTTTACTGTTGATTATGGCCCAAGCAGTTTTTGAGACGTTTTTTGTTGTGAGCAGTGCTTTTGATACGTCATAAGCCTTGGCAGCCTTTATGACCTTTTTGTAAATTCTTTTGTAATTTTGAAAAAATTGTTTGTCTGCTAAATTGGTCGAGTGCTTGTTGATTTCGGAGAGAAGTTTTAGCCTTTCTCTCGAGACAAGAATGCCTTTAGTAATCCACTTGCACTTCATTTTCCTCGGTTTTTGGATTGATGTTTTCAGGGGACAGCTCACGTTCAGATGGAAGTTAAAGCAATTCTGAAATGATTTGAATTGAGATTCTATGGGATCTTCGAGGTTGAAAAAACCCCAACTCTCTTTAGATAAAAGGGAATTCAGTAGGGTAATGTTTGTGGGCCTCGTGATTCTAATGGTTTTTTTAATGTTCTGATCCCGCTGTGGTTCAGGACATCTGATAATGGCTTGTTGGCTGTAGTGGTCTGAGATCGCTGTGTTAATCACAGACATCCTCACTTCTGTCATGTTTGTGATTATATTGTCGATTGCTGTCGATGAAATATCCGTCATCCTAGTTGGTGACTCGATTGACTAGAAAAGGTTAAACGACCTTAAAAGGTCTCCGAACCTTTTTGTTGTGGGACTTTAAATATCCAGCACGTCGATGTTAAAATCGCCCATTATGATAACATTTTCACATTTGTTGGTTACATCGGACAGCACATTTTTGAAATTTGATAAGAAGATGACTTCCGTTCCGCTGGGAGGCCGGTAAACTCCAATAACGGAAATTGGAGTCATTTTGGTTTGTATTTTTACCCCTGCAACTTCTAAGTGTTTTTCTGATGATTTAAAAGAAATGTACGGGAAAGATGAAATTTCTTTTTTTACAAAAACTGCTACACCTCCTCCCTTGGAAAGGTTTCTGTAGTAATGATTCGCCAATTGAAAATTTTGAATTTTGAAGTTGTCAACGTTACTGTTGTTGAAACCATGTTCGGTTACAACCAGTATGTCCAGGTCAAGCTCTTTGGTCATAAGCAGAAGCTCATCTGCTTTATTAGTTGCTATCTGTGCGTTTTGGTAGATCGCATTGTATTGCAAAGTCTACCGTATTGGTGTGAGAATTGGTTGTGATTTGGTTGGTGGTGTCTGTAAATATTTCAGAAGTATATTGAAGGAGTTGTTGATCGGATTCATGCTATGGTCTAAGACACATTTAAAGTCTTGTTCGAGTCTGAGTACTTCATCCTTCAGACGTCAGTTTTCCTGGATCATTAATGTTATTTCCTGTGTCGAGTGGGATTCGGGTGTGGAAGTAACAGATTGAAACGTGGACAGAGATATGTTATTCGGTGGTGTATCCACCGCCCGGCCGGCCGAAGGGGTGTGGGCAATAAGAGGCGTTAAGCTAAAATTTTAATCTGTGTTGGATGCTTTGGCTGTGCTATTGTGAATAGGCTGTGTAGTTTGGGCGTTCGACTTTGATATTGATGTTGCCGGAGACAGGGCTTTCGGAGTTTCGGCCGCCGTCAACGATAACCGTCTCATAGTAACTGGATGGCTCCCAGTGTGATTATCATTTGTGATGGTTACAGATGTCATTTGGGTGTCACTTTTTATTGTAGCCCCGCAGGTTCTTCCTAGACAGCGCCAGGATATTTCTCTATTTTTTAGTGTCCAGTATAACCTATATTAGTTATTTCCAAATAATATGCAATATCGTTTGCTCAATTTTAAAAGACATTTTGATGGCGATGATTGTATGAACATGCAATAATTATCAGCATGTATTAGTCAGCACTAATATAAAATATTAAATCCTTAACATTAAACATTAAGTATTAAGGTCCATACAGCACAAGAGATAGATTGCAGTCGCTCGAGCAACATATAGTGAACTCGTATGCCACCTGTGAGGGTGAAGGTCAACTGTTACTCGTTATCAATCTGCTCACCAGCAAGTATTGCCATCAGCAGGTGACAATATGGACTAATTTCAATAAGTCCTATTTACAGTATTTTTATATCGGCAGCAGCGTCATTCGTCAAATGTAATATTTCAGATATAACCTAGAAACTAGTTGTCAAATTTTAACATCAGTATAAATAATATTTAAAAGTTATAACACAAATTTTAACTGAATACCGGAAAACTCAGCCAGTATTTCTTTTCAAATGCTAACAAACTACCGCTCAGTAATGCATTTTAATTAACTAGACTACATATTCACGCACAAGGGAAAAAATGCGACACGCACACTCATGACGCCAAACCATAATTCTTCTCATTGTTGAGAACGATTGTTCACAAATAGCACTATTAGATGGAAGGGTAAGACAAATCTTAAAAAGCAGTTTGAAATTGGGATAAATATCATCTTGAATTAAAACCAGTTCTTATAATATTTTAACCAACTCTTTAAGCGGTATTTCTTTCGGGTTGATACCATCTGACTCGAGAACGCACCGTAGGATGCTCATTTCTGATATGAGCATAGTTTGGTTCAATCCGGGCACTGGATATTTCTATATGAACGATTCAGATTTCTCTACATTGAGGCAAAGGAACTCTTCACTCGCATTTGCTACTTCCATTGCTTCACCGGCAAACCTTCTTTTGAGTTCACTGATCAAAATATCAAGTATTGGGTAATAAAGATCACAACGGTACTGTACCTTGCTGTTCACTTCACTGTTATCAATCAAACTCTGTACCGACTCCTCTTGACTGTCCAACAGTAGACATGACAAAATATTCATTAAGAGTTTTTGAAATAACTCGTCGACGTTTGGGCGCAATATGTGAACTTGAAGTCGAATGATTTTCTTTTTGCAAGGAACGAGATGTTGTGGTAGTCTCATTGGATTGTGTGTAATATTTTCAAGGAGTAAATGTAGTTCGTGAATCCTTGAAAACTCCATTACTTCATTCCACTTTTTCTCCCAGGCGTTTTCACTTCTTTTTGACTCGAGCTTCATAATAATTGCTCCTGCTGCTTTCGCACATCTTGCTATGCAAGAGTCCTCCTTCTGAAGCGCTTTGCTGAGGATATTTATATTAGTTAAACACTCCAATAAAAATATTAAACATACTACAAAGTCCATGGATGTAATTGAAGCCAGTAATCCTTTGGCCTGAGGAGACTTCGAATTCCTTAGATCATTAGCAATCTTTTTGAGGACGGCACGAATTGCATAAAAAATTCTGTTAACAGATTGGACAGCAATAGCCTTACACGACCACCTAGCGTCACTTAATTTGTGGATCTCATGTGGGCCTGGGACTTTGATCTGTAGCTCCTCTTGCAGTATTTTGTATTCTGCATGCATATCAGGGTTAGAAAAAACATATATAGTGAATGCATCACATTAAAGAAGAAACAACTGTAGTTATTGCTTTCACAAGAGTTTAAAAGAACCAAATTAACCTTATGTGCTAAACAGTGCACATACATGGCGAGAGAATGGGTATCCCTGATGATTTTCTGTAGACCATTCTTTACTCCGGACATTACACTCGCGCCATCATGTGATTGACCTATTAAAGTAGCAGTTATATCTACTTCCTTAAGGTAGTTCAAAATAATGTTTGCTAAGGACTCAGCACTACGATCTAGAGAAACATCCTTCATTGTTAGCAATCTTTCTTTAATTTCTGATTCAAACAAATATCTTATACAAATACACAATTGTTGAACTCTGTGTGACTTTGCTTCATCGACCATTAAGGCATAAAATCCAGATTCGTTTATTTCATTCACTATTGTACTATTGAAGTTAAAACCTCTTCAGTAACAATTTCGAAAATTTCGTTTTGAAAGTCATGACTTGTTAAATTGAAATATCGTTCATATTTTCCTTTGAATTTAGCATCATATTGTGAGTATAATTCACATAACTCTAAATAATTTCCCTTGTTGCCTGACATTTCTTTTTCATCCTGTCCACGAAAAGGCATTCCTTGTTTGGCCAAAAATAACAAAAGGTCCAAAATTTGCTTAAAATATTCACGATTTTTAGAAATAAGCTCTTTATGAGATGATGATATTTCCAAAGCAATTGTCTCCTTTGGCTTTCTATAGTTATGCCACTTCGCCATGGAAAATAAGTGACTTTCACTGGACGCATGCTTTTCTAATTTTTCCCCTATCTTCTTCCAGTTACTTATGCTTTTTTCAGTTACAGATACTTCTTTATTGTTAGAAGAAAATATCCTGCAAGCGTAACAGAATAAAGCATATTTCTTTATACTATATTCTAGCCATAACATTTCATTTCTTAATACAAAATTTCTTAAAATAAAATGGTGTAAATGCTCGTTTTGAATTTTTAATGTCTGAAAGTGGATATGTAGTCAAAATTGGGCGCGATGGACCCGTCTCTTATATTACCAAGGTCCAATTTTTTTGAGTAGGCTCCTTCATCATAAGAAGAAGTAACTGAATCAGTTTGTTTACTTACGTCATGGCAAGACTTTGAACAGCCTGGGAAGCTTTTATTAAACCCTCAGATTTCGCTTCTTCATCGGTCTTAGACATGGTCACTGGTTCTTTTATTTAAAAAAAGTTTTAATGTCTGTTGTATTTTTACTCATTTTGTTAAAACTGTAGATTCCATAGATAAACAAAACAGAAAAATGATAATACTGTAATTAATTAATTTAGAAACACCACTCATCTCATCTTAAATAACACAAACAAAAACACTTATTTTAATACATGAAGCACGAAAGCGGGAACAGAGCATGAACACTAGCTGACAACTGCTGACTGACTGGGCTGGGCAGACCGCCGGCCGCGCTAAACACGACTCGATTCAGTCAGCCGCGCCAATTTGTAGATGGTAGGTAGTCGAAGTCCACCCGTAATTGTATTGTATAAGTGGGATGCTAATACTCGCACTGATCTTCATTTTGGATTAATGGCATTCTAATTTATTATTATTAGTATATTATAGAGTCAACATGCATTCATCGTTCATTTAGTAACTTTTATATAAAATTATATTCCTTATAAATAAAAATTAAAATTTACACAAAGGTTGGGGGGGCTCTCTGCCCATGTGTATATGCTGAGTATCTCAAGCTTATATGCGTGTAAAAAAAGAAAAATTTATATATTGTAAATATTGAACCATATTTTATTATTTTTCAGTTCTTTTTTAATTAATAAATTGCAATTTAAGTAAAACTGACATTTTATTTTATTAAAGACACACAATGCTTTACAAGGTTTTCCAATAAATTACCTCTAACACACTTAAATCATTTTTAAAATGTATTCATTAGTTAGGTATTTTTAATGTAAAACTCTTCAAATATTTAAGATATATTCATAATTAAATTTACTTTCAGGATATACTACAATTAATAAGCTAAATATGTGTATGGTGTATGTTTTCTAACTCCAAACCCCACTCAAAAAAAAAAAAAAAAAAAAAAAAAAAAAAAAAAAAAGTTATTACAAATTTAAATATGTGTTGGTCAATTTGGTCAATATATCCATTAAAATATTTTTCCCTTATAAGCAAATTAGAGACTTAACCCTCTAGCGGTCACACCGTATCAAATTGATACACACAAACATGTTAGTTTGTGCTATTTCACATAGGGCATGCCTACAGTGTTCTATTTTAGAATGGCCTTTCCACTCCCCTCACTTGACACGCCAGTACTGGACCTTTTCGCTTAGACATCTTACAATAGGGATGGAAATTCCAGTTACCTTTGTGGAACACGTTACACTGTTACAGTTACATCTTGGTAACAGGTTACAATAACCTATTAATTTTGGAACCTTTTGCCGTTATTATTAAAAATAAGAATAGTAGTACCCCAGAGTGTTACCGCAATATCGCCAACAGCTCGGGCCCATCCAGTTACGATGTGTCTAGTACGTAATGCTGTTCTCTCATGGAACGAGTGTTCATGACGTTACCCCAGAGTCAGACTGTTACAGCCAGCTCATCCAGTTACCATGTGTCTAGCGTGGAACGCTGGTTCCTTGTGGAACCAGAACGGGCGCTAGCCGTTCGCTAAATCCTCGCCTAGCGTGAGTTACCAAAGGACGAATACACTTTAGTTTCAGTTACAGTTCCTGGTCTGCTGTGGAGTCTAAGATGTTTAATTATTACCAATAATTAATTACTAATCACAATAATTAAAGTTGAAAATAAGGCTTAGTTTATCTTTAAAACAAACTTTAATAAAATATGGCAATGTATTATTACATTACATTATTAGGATAAAAGAAAAAATGTCAAAATGTATTATAAATTAAAATTAACATTTAAAAATATTAGTTGCTCAGCTCGTTTGCTGGTGAGCCTTGAGCGTTTGTCAGTTACAATGTTCCCAGCCTTTGAAAACACCCGCTCACAGGGTACAGAAGTCGCCATCATGTTACATTTTTTTTAACTAGTTGTGCCCTTAGAGGGTAGTAGCACTGATTATTCTTCCACCAAAGAAGAGGGTCCTTTTTTAGCTCTAAATAGCTCTCTTCCAAATACCTATTTATTTCAATTACAGCAGCTGAAGTTTTTGACCCTGAAATAATACAATTTTTGTAACATTTTATAAAATATGTTCGTTATACTTACCATATTCTTCTTAATAATTTTTAATTTAAATTAAACTTAAAAATTAAAACATTGTTGTTAAAAGGGGGTAGGTGCACGGAAAATTTCATTTTTATCGAAAAAAGATTTTTTTCACCATTTTATAGCTTGAAATGTCCTCTTTCCAACGGTATATAACACTAATTATTTTTTTATTTTCTAAATGTGCTTAAAAATTAGTTTTATAAAAGTGTCCTACTCAATTTTCAATTGAAATCATCTCTCTGGTGCCACACATTTTGTATTCATTTATTACACAAATATCTTCATATAGTAATACTAGAGCACTCACTACACAGTACTTATAAATAACACTAAGATATGTACAACACTACAAATTACAATATGTACAACAAAATATACTTGACATAAAGCATAATGAAACTCTATTGTCTACGTCCGTCAGACAAACTAATAAACAAGCAATGTAATAATGTAACAGACAAGGAAATGAAATGCGTATTCCGCTTCCACTAACATCACAAATGACTGACAAGTAGTAGCTTGAATACCCCTCCCCCGGCGCTTCAGTTCCACCACAGATAAAGGAACTCCTACTTTCATCTGTGGTTCCACCGTTCCACGACAAAATTGGAACGGCCACAGCGAGCAAGCAGTGATGCAGTTACATTTCTACGCGGAAACTGGAACTGGATGAGTGTTCGCCCTCTGCCACTGGTAACTCCACGCCAGGCGAGGTTTCATTCTGCTGACGATTCCACGAGAGAACAGTGTTCCATCTTGGATACTTTGTAACTGGATTGACCAGCGTTTGATATCGTTTGTTCCATGAGAGTTCAGAACAGAACGATGCTTATTACCAACATGCAATCTGCATATTTGTTAGTAATATGATTTGGTGCTGCATCAAAATTAATTGTACGACAAAATTTTTTGACATTAAAACTCTTGTTTTATAAGTTGCAAAATTAACTGGGTATTTCAGATAACAGGTTATAGCCATAACAGGTTCCAGCTTGGTAACAGTGTTACTTATCCTGTTACGTTAAATAACGGCCATCACTATCTTACAAGTGATTCTCTAGTCAAATTAAGACCAGCTAATCGTGCCTTAACCCTTTTAGGATGAATCGTAGCCCGCACATAATTTGCGAAAAAGATGATGCAGGCAATATGCCGCTGGCACATGGCCATATGAAACCGGCGGAGCGGGTGATCGCCCGCCCCCCCGCCTGTAATTACACCGGAAATCAGTAATTTCGCAAAACAACTGCCTGTATTTTGTGCTATTTTTGCAAGAAACATAATATAGAAGAGTTAAACTTATTATTTTATATTCGTTGGCAGCCCAGACTGTTGAGAGTATTTGATAAAATAAAGTTTATTCATCAGCTGTCTTCAAGACAGTTGTTCCCCTGCCAATTTCAGTTCAGGCGTCAGTTTAGTGAAGGAGTTGTTTGTTTATGTATGTGTTTTGGTTATTGTGCTTATGTTATTAGTTGAAAAGTTTGTTGTTTGTCAATAGTTTTGTATTGTTTCATATCTTATTTTGTATAGTATTATAATTGAACTATTTTCATTGTATAAGAACAAATATGGATTGGAATAGAATACATCACTAAAACACTACTAACAATTTTAAATAGTGTAAATAATTGACTATGACATATATTCAAGATGTAAAATACAAAATTGTACCTTTTGG
Source organism: Stictocephala bisonia (assembly GCA_035578905.1). NCBI lineage: Eukaryota > Metazoa > Arthropoda > Insecta > Hemiptera > Membracidae > Stictocephala > Stictocephala bisonia. Next base: position 370,356 of record JAQJVL010000501.1, on the reverse strand, counting down.
AGGAACTTAGTAGGCCTAATAATTTTACAGCATGTTAGATTTATTTTTCATTTGTAATAATAGTACATATATCAAGCATGAGTTTTTGTCTTGCTTGATATATGTACTATCAAGCAAGAAAAAAACTTTACATTTTTGTTCTTTATTTCTCAGCTAAATGTGATGAAATTTGGTACTAAGCTAAAGGACTGCATTTGAAACAGAAATAAGAGGTTTCAAACTTATAAATATTATTAATTATTTTGCTTTGTCAAAAATAAAAATGTTGCTGTTTTTTTAAATTTTTTTGTACATACTGTGTATATCTCAAATGTAAATTGTATGTATAAAAAAAGGATAGTACTTCATTATTTTCTGATTGCTCATTTATAAACCTTAAAAACAATATCAAAAACTTGGCGATATTCTTTCTTTTTAGTAATAATATAACATTTTTTGTAAATGCTTACAAAAACCCCTAATTTGCTGCAGTTTTCAGTAGGGTAGGGTTTCATATACATATCTAAAAAAGAAGTCAGCCAAAAAATCCATTTTTTTGTGCAGTCCTAAAAGGATTAAAAGAGCTTTTGAATATCTGCTGTAGTTTAAAATGTAGGAACACTTAAATCAGTTATTAGAATGCCTAAATTCCACTCTATATTTTAACTTACCAATCTCATTGTATTGTTTTGTTCAGCCAAGTTTAAACTTGCATTGAAGGTTGAGTGGAAGGATTGGAAACTTACTTTAGGAAATTTATTGTTAAATGCTTACCGCAAGAAACTAGCGGAGATCTGGGAATTCATTGAAGTGAAGAGAGATGTATTATTAAAGCCTGTGAAAGATCTAGATGATGTTCGATTGGCAATGGCTTGTCTCGAGTCTGTAAGAGACAACTTCATACAGTTGGACAGAGACTTAATTGATATTGAAGAGGCCTATGCAATTTTTGCCAAGTTTGAAATAAAGGTACCACCTGAAGATATTGAAAAAGTTGACGGGCTTCGCTTCAACTTTAATAATTTGATAACATATGTAAGTTATATAGCTTTTACTTAAATTTTACTCTTCTTCTTTTCTAAAATTTTTCTGGATCTAAAAAGAAGCTGTTTCTTTTTTTTAATCTGACGTTACTGGGAGGTAATTAACGTAATCTTTCTACCTTAATATAAATATTGTATGGCTTTCAAAGCCAGCTACCACAATAAAAGGAGCAGGAAGGAAACATTTAAAATAGGATATAAGTATAATAAAATTTAAATAGAAAGTACTTATGTCTTAGTGTTTAGAAAATGATTTTCCAATACAGAGCTAAGTACAGTTTTCGTAACCATTCTTACCTGCTTCTTCGATTAAATGAAGACCAGCTGATTCGCCCCTAAAATGAACGCAATGGGCAATCATTTACTATGTGATTTGTAGTTGGATTTTCAGCTCTGAAGTCATATGACTGATCATTTGCGATTTCCCATTTTTATTGCCAGTCTTCCCTTAACCCCTGAACCGGCAGCTATTTTTCTCCCAAACCAACAGGTAATTTTTGGTTGATTTGCAGACTCTTATTAAAAAAATTGTAAAAAATATCTGTTACCTGTAAAACCTTTTATGTTTGGTATCTTTCTAATCACAAAGAAGTAGGCTATCAAATAATAGATAAAACAGAATCCAAATGAATAACATTTCTTTTGGTTAATTTAAATTTTGAAAAGTTGATTTAAAAAAAAAACAAAAATGGGTGGAGAGTATGCCATAAAAATAATTTTACTATAGTAAAACAAAATATTCAGGATATCCAAAATATTTTAAATTTAATCTAGTTTCAGGAAATATATACATAATTTGTTATATATGCATTAATTAAAAATACACTACAGTAGAACTCCAATTATTCATACTCCAACTATCCGAATCGCTTTTAGAATGTCATAAAAGAAATCTTACAATCTTCAGTTTTTTAATTTTGTTCTGAAAAAAGCTGAAAGCATACAAAAAAGAGTAGTGTTTTCAATCCTTGGAAAGATAAATCATACATATGTATCACATTAAATAACACTTAATATGTCTCAATGAATATTTTACACTGTAACACTGTTGAGAAAAAAAAAATCCAAATATTATTCCAAAGAAGTTTTGGAATAATATTTTCCCCTCAACTTTTAGTTTATCATTATATTTTATCTTAGCCTTTATTAATGTATTCTTTAATATATTTGAATTTTAGCCATGAAAATTTAAGTAAGTAAATGATACAACTATTTAAAGAATTATGACACTATTTAATTGTACTACTTTGTGCAAAAACAAATAAAGCTTTTTTTGAATTGAATTGAATTTGAAACTAACAGTTACATTTATTTTTAGGTTCATCCTTTAAAAGTTCATGACTAAAACTATTCTAAGATTGACAATTTCGGACAGATTTAATTAAATTGTGTTCAATCTGGAACAGAAACTACGTATGATACGTAAACTATTGAAATTGAAAAGCTATAATAATTTGGGACAGAATGCCCGGAATAGCTTTGTTCCGGCACCATGACTAGTAAAATAATGAAATAACGATTAATGTAGCTACTACAGTATATCGCTGTGGATTGGATTGTTATCCATTTTGTTTTGAGTTTTTGTTGAGGTTTACACTAGAGATAAGAATTACAGTTACTTTTCGATAACTTGTTACATAATTTCAATATGTTCTGTTAACGTGTTACAATAATCTGTTTTTTTTGTAACCTGTTTGTTACTCTCGACCCGTTGACGTTCCAGTTATTCTGTTATGGCATGATGTTACTGAACGGCTCAAGACCTCGTTATGGCTGGTCTAGATAATGTTCCAAGTTACCAAAGGTTATGAAGTTGATTATGCCTTATCTTACGTTATGATATTAATTTACAGGCATTTCGGCTTGACTTGACATTACAGAGTTACCGCTTAAAGTTTGTTTCGTTATCAATAATTTAACTTTAACATGGAAGAGTCAGTTTTCAGTCACTGTTCTGTTTATTTCTCAGTGCGTTATATTTACTCTCCATTACCACTTTGCGTTAATTATATAAAGTTTGTTATATCCTTATCATGGATCATGACTGAGAGTTACAAAAATAACAGGGTATTTTGGGTAACCTGTAAAATCTATAACATGTTACATTGCTGTAATCATGTTATTTATCCTGTTTCGTTAAATAACACTTATCTCTTGACAACTCAACTTGACAAATCAAAGTACGAATAGTACGATGAAAACGAAAACAAGGTTAACCTTGTCCAGATGGCAGTTGTTATCGCTAGTTAGTATTGTATTGTCAATTATTTTGATTCTGTTAGTGGAAACAAAACATTGTAGTCAATGGTGAAAGTGAGTTTAGCTGAAAAGAACATATTATTGTGTAACTACTGTTTTATGGATTATTAGGTTGATCTATCTATTGAACAAAAACACTACACATTAATAGTTTTGTGAACTTTTGAAACTAGTAAACATTAGTATGCAAAGTACCATGAAAAATATAATAAAAATAAAATTGATTTTAGTGACGAGATCAATCTCTACCAATCTCTTTTTTCTATGTCTATTTCTGTATTCTTTATATATTAAGAAAAATGATTTAAGTTTGTCAGTTGATTTGATTAAAGTTTATAAATCAACTTTTGCAGTTTATAAATCAACTTTTGCAGTTTATAAATCAACAATAGCGCTAGATTGCAATTTTTGTTTAATTTCAGTATTTTACATTTTTACTCTGAAATTTTTTTAGGCCTCGGTATAACTGAATTCATTATAAGTTATGAAAAATATTTCACTTATTTACAGTTTATTTAAAATCTTTATGTATTTATGAATATTTATATTTAATCACTGATACAATTATTTCATAGATTCCAGAACTATTATCCAAACTTTAATAATTATTCAGCGAACTAAATATTGTTAGAATGTATTGCTTACTTCATTTCGTGATTTCATATTTGAAAATTAAGGGTTAAATACTCAACTAAAAAAAAAAAAAACAAAAAACAAAACTAGAAATTATGTCTAAAAACTCTATTTGACTCAATTCGGATCCTAAAATTGCTACTCGCACACCCCTAGTGCCAACCCTTCAGAGCAGTAATTATATGTTCTAATTTTCATTTTATAATTTAAATATTTTTCCTATGATTCTTTCTATGTCCACTTATTTTCTTAGGAGTGGCTGTTGCTAAGGGGCTAAGGCGTTGGCTTGTCACGCAATTGGTCTGAGTTTTATTCCCGATATAACCACTAACAGTTTTTGCCCTGCTGTTCCTGTGGTTTGGAAGTCACGTAAAGCCGTTGGTCCCCAGGTTAAGTGTTAGAGAGGGCTTCTTAGCCCTAACTTCGCTGGTAAAATAAGACGAAGTTTAACTTTTTTTTTTATTTTAACCTAAAAACTGGCAGTCATTGATTCAAAGACGACAGCGATTGTTATTTCAGTGGCAGATATCAATTCGCCGACGACAAAAAAAGTCGGTATAATACATATTATAGTACTATTGTTGTTGATTTTCGATATAATCGTGATATCTATGGAAAGATAAACATTCAATCTATCTATTTATAATGTCTTTGGTTTACCAGATCATATGTTAGTCGTTTTGTTTTGTCACAACTGATTTCAATTCTTGTTTACATTCAGAATACATAATATATCAAATATTATATTCAGTTGTTACATAATACGAGGTGTGTTTTTAAAGTAAGTACCATTTTGGAATCCCGCCACTGTAGTGCTGCGATCGGTGTCCAGCGCATGTGTGTTAGATACTACTTCTTTTGGCAAGCCACAGCTGCCGTTACGTACCCATTTGACTATATTTAAGGTCGCTTATGACTGTTTAAAATTCCTCCTCTGATTAAAAATGCCGCCAACTGTAAAGTACATGTTGTGATAAGTTTTTGTAGCAATAAAGACATGAAAGCAGCTGACATTCATCGAGAGATCTGTGAAGTTTATTGAGAAAACAGAATGAGTGATGGGATGGTATGGAAATTGGTGAGAGCTTTTAAGGTTGTGCGAATATGCATGATGATGAACGAAGTCGGAAACCTTCACTCATTACTGATGACTTGGTGCAAAATGTTGATGAAAAAAGTCAGAGAAAACAGACGCTTTACAACTGCATCATTGTGTAGTGTGTCTTCAAGTGTCAAGAAGTGTGATTATTCAAATTGTGACAGACTGTTTGAAGTACCGAAAGATATGCTTACGGTAGGTTCTCAAAATGCTGATGGAGAATAAAAAAAAACAAACGTTTGACAAGAATCACACAAAAAATGTTTAACCAGTTCTCTCACATTCCTAGAACATTAGAATCGTGATGGTTACAATTTTTTAAACCAAATTAATTGTCACTGTGACATACTCACTATGAGTGTCAGCTGCTTCCACACCCTTAGTGTTATGAAAACGTACACAGCGCATAATTCACAGTTTGCGGCATTTTTAACCGGAGGAGGAATTTTAAACAGTCATAAATGACCTTAAATACAGTCAATTGGATCCGTAATGGGGGCTGTGGCTTGCCAATAGATAGTAGTACCCAGAACGCATGCGCTGAACGCTGACCGCAGCGCTACAGTGGCGGGATTCCAAAACGGTACTTACTTTAAAAACACGCCTCGTATATAAAAAAATCCATATAGACCTATGTTTTTTTTTTTTTAACTAGACTAAATTTGCAGCAAAGTGGCTATTTTATTTTGTCTATTTTTATTGGGGGATATTATTTTCAAAATATGATTCCTTACATTTTTCAGTTTGTAAACACAAACTTTTACATACTTATACCAGTAAGAAAAATTTATAAGTAAAGATTTTGACATAAAACTTTTACTATGTTATTGCCTGTAATTTACTGGAAGAAATATATATAACACTATAATATTTTATACAAACCTGTATTTTTAAAAATTAGAAAAAGTAATACCCATACGCCACTTGCAAAAATAGCCTGCCATTTAAGGGAAAACAGCATGCCAGTTCCTGGATTAATGCCCATTTATATATGAGTTATTTATATGTCCTTTAATGTCTTGTACACTTATGTAAAGTCTAAATAAATAACAAACTCTACAAAGATTAAAAAAAAAACAAGAAAAACATGTTCTCCCTCTCTTATTTTCAATACCAATTAGCAAAACGTGTGTTGTTCCATGCAACCATAATAGTTAGGTAGATAACAACTATTAGAAAACCTGATCCCGTTAATTTCCATCCCCGATCCCATCAACTTCCACCTCCTTATGCAGTACACAATTTATTTAAGGAGAGCCAATACATCGCTATGCTACAGACCAATGCCACTATAATTCGCTAAGAACAAATTATCAGCTGCAGCTGGATTCAAACTGATAATCCTTAGCATCACACCTGGCCACACAGTACAACGCCTTTGATCGCTCGTCCGATTTATGAAATACCTTATGACAAATAAAATGTTCTACTCTATTCCATTCTACAAAAGTCGTCTTAGTGCTACTGGAAGGAAACATAGGGTTGATGAAAATTATAACATTGCTCCTTATTTCTGGCATTTATACATCAACTGTTTTCATTTGCCAGTATCCAAAACTCTCTTTTATAAATAATTACTGTGTTTACTGAGACTTTTAATCCAATGAACACCACTGCAACCATTCAGCCAAAAACATTATTTACGTTTTTAGTAAAACAGTAAACCTAGTTTTACCTGGACTAATGTGGCGGTATCCCGATCTAGATACATATAAATCCAAAAAAGAAAAAAAAACAAGATAAAAATTGAGTAAATATGAAGTCATATGAATGAACCAGCTTTATACCATATAAAATAGCGTTTAATAACGTTTTTTGTCACACTAGAAAGTATTTATTCAGCACTATTCAGTATTCTGCATATTCATAACCGTACATTAACCTTTAATGTCTACATACACAACTCAGTGGAAAGTAATAGAAACAATAAAAAGCTACAACATGATAACTAGCAATGCCAGCGCTCTGTATGGATTGCTCAAGAACAAATCCAAGTACAATACAGTACGTACAGTTTGTTGTGTATCGGGAACCATGTCTGCACATCTATGATACTACATGTCTATGATGATCAATACGCAAGCAAAACGGCTGTAATGAGTTTATCGCAGGCGCTGCCATGAGAGAACGACGTTTAATGTTTCTATGGCAGTGTAAGAACTTAAGAAAACAAAATTTGCCGTCAATCTGATTGGTCAGTTGATCCGTATAAACCAGAATCCGGATAATTTGGGTCCGGATAAAATGAGGTTTACTTTATACTTATTTTTATTTGTAAACTATTTAAATGACTGCTAACAAGATTTATTAAATTGTTGAATTAAAATACTTTTAGAAAATGTTGATTGTTAGCAAATGGTTTATGATTCTAATTTACTTATATTATCACTATTGATGTGAATATTGCTGCTGTTTGTTTCTGTTGTTGATTGATATGGTTATTTGATGAAATTCACAAGTCCATTTATTTTGTATTTATGTTTTGTTAGATTCAAATTAAGATTATTATATGTTTTGGAAGTATGTTTACTTTAGACCCTTCTGTAACAATCAATTATGTACAATATCAATAGTGGCACATGTAAGTTAAAGTGAAGGTCAAACCATGCATATATCACTTGCTACTCTGTTATCTCTGATTATGCTGTAAATCTAGCCTGATAACACAAAGGATAGTAAAAGTTAAATCTGGGTTTGTAAGCTTTCGCTCTAATTGAGCGCTTTCCTATTTTGAAACAATTTACATAATGTAACTAGCTATAAACTATAAATCTATATGATTTTGTGATTTTGATGAATTATTTTTTATCTGGATTAATTTTTGCAATTTTTTAATCAAACATATCTTCTTATTTAAGGCAGTGAAATCTTGCAAATGTTAGAGCTTGAATACATTTTAAGCTCATAAAATACTTTTTTTAGTCCAAAGAAATGCAAGAAACACTTTGCCAATGTCAAGAACCAATGCAAAAAGAACTCATGGCCGGGGTTGCAGAATTTGCTCAGGAAGTAACAGATTTTGATAAAGACTTTGAGGAGAATGGACCAATGATTGAAGGATTAGAAGCTCGAGAAGCCAGTGATAGGCAAGTAGAATGATACATTTTTTAGAGTACAGACTAATTATTATTATATTTTTTATTCAATAATTATAGTTGGACTTTTTAATCCATATTTGAAGCCAGGATTATAGAAGGACAATACAATGTGTATTGTCAGGACTTTGGATAGTCACCCGTAAGGTCCAACTCTGCCTAATCATTTGTTATGAAATCGTCTGTTTAGCTATTCCCTTACATCTTTGAAGTAGTGAGAAAGGACTCCATCCTACATAAACAAGTTGTTTACATATAACCAAACAGGAATAACTGACCAAACTTGTTCCTGGAATTTGATAACACAACTTTAATCATATCATCTCTCTATACAATCATTTTAGGTTATTTTTGCACTTTTTCAATATTTTGTCATAGGTAAGTTTGTACCCAGTAATGGCCATTATGGTAATTTATAAAACCTCCAACATAACTACACTTTCACTCCACAAAATATTGTAAAATATGAGGGCTGTTCTGAAAATAAATTCTGTTTGCTCACTTTGATCAGCTCTTAATTGAAAAGGGTTAATTTAATGATTAATGGTGCAGACAATTTGGTTGGCTGTGATCCCTTCGTGCTCTCAATTTATGTAATTCTACATTAAAAGGTTTTCTAATTGATTACTAACAAATGGTTCTACTCCCCCCCCTTCTGATAATTTAGCCTAATTGAAACATTTTAAATGATTTCAAATAACTTATACTACGAGGCTACTCATCTGTCCAGATCTGCAACGGTGACCGTCACTCCTGGCCGTGGCGGCGTTAGTGTACGACTCCCACTTCATCGTGTCAACCTCCCTTCCCTAAGCTTCGTTACAATTTTCACCACGTGTGGCTATCCACCACGCACTGTGTGAGAAGTAGAGGGGGTAGGGCCGTCATCTTGAGCTGGTGCGTATGGCAGGTCAGTGGGCGTCCAGCCGTATTAGAGTGAAGGTTGTCCTAGCGCTAGTTTGTAGCCTGTCAAAATGAGCGGTGCAATAGAAAATCCTGCGAAGTGTGAAGTACGTTCCGTCATTTGAGTTTTGTGATTTTTTGAAAGAATTTTTTGTACACTGAGCACAAAACTTTCAGTAGCCTAACCTCTCAGTCACTACCTAATATAAAACAGTCCTGGAAATTTGTGGAAATTCTTCTTAAAGTTCTGAATGGTGAAGCGTCGGTTGTCACGAATTTTTGCATTGATTTCTCAACCAGATCAGTGACCACAGACGGCCTGCAACATCTTTCTTCGTCATGGACATTTGTTCTGCCACTTTTAACCCTTTTAGTGCCGTGACCTTGAACGGCCTCTATGCTGAAAAGTGCCGAGCAATTCTGAGCAAAAATGTAAGGGTTTACAAAAAAAATCATATTAAATTTATTTTTGGTCATAAACCTTTGAAATAAGTTTTGTTTTATTTTATGATTACTATTGCACCTTTTGATTGTAAATTATTTTAAAATATTGTCTTCTAAGTATTTATAAACTAAAAAAATGTATAAAAGATAAAAATAAAAATAAAAAATTTGACTTTGAGTCCATAAATGTATATTTCAGTATTTTTTTAAATTTTTTCCAGTAATACTGTCTTATAGTGCATCTAAAACTGAACAAAACCAGTATACCAAATATTACTTTCATGCAAACAATTCCCATTATTTTGCAAAATAAAAATATTTTACAATACGATAATTTACGGCAAAAACATATAAGTTATGAAAAAAATGTATTCTCTGTATTCTTATAAAAAAAACAAAGTTACAAGAAGTAAATTACTATATTTGGAGCCTATTCTATACCTAAAATATGTTGTAACCATAGTAATAATAAAGAATAATATAGAAAATAAATCATTACATACCATATTGATTGTTCAATTCAGATACTCTTCACCACTTGTAACGTCATCTAAAAGATTCCTCAATAAACTAGAATCATCACAGTTTACTTTATTTCTATCCATTTTACAATAAAAATGATTAAAACTTTGATTTGAAAACACACGCAAACTCCGATCGGTACAATGTAAACAAACAAATAGCGCAACTTTGTAAACTAATGAAACATCGATATATCGAGTACATCGAAACATCGATCGAAACAAGTACTTCAATGCCTTTAGAAGCTGTTTGCATCGTTACTAGCCAGTTAAACAGTAAGATAGTACTATAATAAATTAAATACGGATCGACACGCTCCGTGTCGACGGCATTTTTAGTACAGAAATGCATCGACACGGAGCGTGTCGTGCGGCACTAAAAGGGTTAAACATGCTAACCCATTCCCGAAAAATTCCTGCACTCATTACATTTAACTCATACTTAGCACAAGTTCTCTATGAATTGCTGCTGCCGAATACTGTTTAGCTACAACAAATCAAAAGACAGATGCACTTAACACACGGAATTTTCTATTGTAGTACTCAATTAGACAAGCGAATGAAAACAAACTAGTGCTAGGACAACCTTCACTCTAATACGGCTGGACGCCCACTGACTTGCCATATGCGCCAGCGCAAGGTGGCAGCCCTACCCTCTCTAATTTCCACACAGTGAGCAAATGGAGGTTAATTTTCGAACAGCCCTCGTAATTTGTTCCATTGAATGAACTCTTCAGAAAATGTTATGTTACAATCACAATCACAATCATGTAAGAAAAATTTCCATTAGCCATCCTCATACTGAGGTTTCCAGGTTAAAAAAAAAAACCCTAATATTTTTGGGAATTTTATAGCAAGCAAGTGCTGTTTACTGCCAAACAGTACAATTGAATTAAGTGTAAATACAGGCCAGATCCCTATTTGTCAGTAACACTTACAGCTTCCATGAATGTCTGATGACAGTTTTTGGATTTAGGTAAGCATTGATACATTTTACAGGCCTCCACCATTTTTGTACAGTCACTATTAATTGAAAAACATTAATCTAGCAGAAAGTTTAGTTCTGTTCTCAATACTTAATACACTCTGCATGTTGATTGACAATTAAGATTAGGAATACATATCAGAATACTGATCAAATAACTGTTCTTTGTTGAAAAATGTATTTGGCTGACAATCTCCTGGTGAATTATACCCAATTTAAATAACAAACATTTAACACCCTTTATAATTTACTAAATTTATATATAATTTGCCTAATAAAAATGTTGGATGGTTTTAAATTGACAGGAATATAATTTGAAATTAATTCAGCTATTAACCCTCAAACTGATGAACATCGAGTATCACCGAATTACATTTGTTGCTTTGATGATGTTGATTTTCAATGAATTAAACATTGCTCCATACACTGCTAAAATTAAACCTACGTCTTCAAACTTATTCTTATTTTAAAGTAGACATTCTAAGGAACAAGAATATATACTTTGTTGCTGTGTTCAAACAATTTATGTTTTGAGAACAGCACAGTGATTTAGAGAGGTTTGCAGAATCACCCATTCAAGCGTGGCTTGACCTCTACGTGTAGCAGGAATCAGTTGGTGGGAATCATTTGTTGTTTGCATCTAGTTTGTTATTAGTATTGTGGATTATATAATATATGCATTATTATATTCTTTACTCTAAATGTGCTTTTATAATTTTTCAATTATTAGCAGTTGACGCTCTGGCTTACTTCACGAGCCTCATTCTTAGGAAGTGATTACGATACCCCTCCCTCCGTTTTCAAATCAACGGTCAGTGTGAGGCGAGTTTTTGTAACGTGCTGGACGAAAACTCTGTGTGCGCCCGATTGTGCTCTGGTTTTTTCAGACAAAAATGCAATATACTGCTGCTCGTGTTGTGGAATAATTGAGTTTTCCGTACATTGTACATTATATACTTGTACATTATATACAGTTATTTTATTGTGAATTCCAAATGGAAACTGAAGAAGAGAGAATTGCGAGACTTTTGTCTACAGTAGAAAGAGAGGAACAATATGAAACTGTAAATAGGCCAACTGGAACATTTTTTCGTGATTTGTTTACAGAAGATGTGCTACAGGATACTAATATAGACAGTGACAACGATGGTGAACAAGAGGAACAAGATTTTGAGGAGGAACAGGACGCACAGAAACCGGGTGAGCAAGAAATTGATTTACCAGAAAATTCAGATTTTTATGACATGGAAAATATTTCATTAAAATCTAGAATGACTGAAAATATTATGACTAGATTGAATGGCAGAGGCTTATATTAGCAAAAGCAGAAATATGCTCTAGGATTTACGACCTTCGGCAAACATGAATAGAACTCCTAGGAGGAATATAGTTAGGGTGAGGGTCGTTTGTGTGGCTGGATGTGCTAAAAATGCTACCACGCCTATTGAGACATGGAGTCTTTTCTTTACACATGAAATGATTGATGATATCACAGCAAATACAAACATTTATATAAATGAAAATAGAGACAAATTTTCCAGAGACAGAGATGCTAAAACAACAACACCAATCGAAATACGAGTGCTTCTAGGGCTTCTTTATATGGCAGGTGTAATGAAAAGTAGTCACACAAATTTAGAAGATCTTTATGAAACTGATGGGACTGGTATTGAGTTTTTTAGATGCGCTATGTCAACCAAAAGATTGAAGTTTTTGCTAAGGTCTATCAGATTTGATGATATTCTTACACGAACTGACAGAACGGCTCTGGATAAACTGGCACCTGTCAGGGATATATTTAATGAGTTTATAAATAAATGTCAGAAAAACTTCTCTGTTAGCGAGTTTGTGACTGTAGATGAAATGTTGGAGTCATTCCGTGGAAGATGCGTCTTCAGGCAATTTATGAAGTCAAAGCTGGCCAAATATGGAATTAAGGTACATTCTGCAGTCTGCGCAAAGACATTTTATACTTTTAACATGGAGGTTTATGTTGGGAAACAACCGGAAGGGCCTTGTGTTGTGGATAATTCTAGTAAAGAGGTAGTCTGTAGAATGATTGAACCAATCTCAGGGACAGGCCGGAACGTAACGATTGATAATTTTTTTACATCTATTCCTCTTTGTGAAGAATTAGAATCAGATCACCAGCTAACACTTGTTGGAAGGTTACGTAAAATAAAAGGGAAATTCCATGCTCATTTCTTGAAACCAAGGGCTGGCCAGTAGGAAGTTCTGTTTTTGCTTTTAGGAAGAAATCTACTATGGTGATATATGAGGCTAAGAAAAACAAGCATGTCATTCTTCTTTCTAGTATGCATGATGAATACGCTGTCGATTCAACAGAAGGGTGTCCATTTTCTGGAAAGCCAGAAATAATCCTCTTTTATAATAGTAGCAAGGTTAGTCTCCAGCACAAATAGAACTGACGTCAGTGTCCAGGAAATATGCGGCGGTGTGTGTATCTCTGCTAGAGACTCATTCATTCAATGTTGTATAGCAGACTCATCCATCTAACATTGTGTTGACACGGTTGATGACTACAAGGAACTATACTCCACTGCCAGAATTTGCAATCGGTTGTCTATGAGACTATTGTACACACTACTAGACATTGGGGCATTGAATAGCTTCATTATATTGAAGAAAAATCTTAAAGAACCTAACATGAAGAGAAGAAGATTTTTAAAACAGTTGGCATTTTCCTTGTGTAAAGACTATGCTAAGTATAGACTAGGCCTCAGATTTATTCCAAAAAAACTCAAAGCAAGAATCTCTGAGATCATGGGTATTGATTATTGTGAAAATCAACTTGCGTCTTCTAATGATGATGTGACATCTGGTCGATGCTGCCTGTGTGACTGGAAAAAGAACCGTCCGTCAAAAACAAGATGTACACAATGCAAATTTGTCATTTGCCATGAACACTCTTCTGTGCGATGTGTTGGATGTGTTACTGCAGAAGAAGAAATGGAATACAGCAGTGAGTCAGCGTAAGACATTGCTGTTACAACAATGGTGAATATTCCTACGATTTATTTTGATTTTGGGTTTTTAGAATAATATTTTTAAATATTAAAAAAATTTTACCACAGTTTATTTTTGTTTGTTTTTAACTTGAAGAACAGTTTTATGTTGTTAACTTAACCAATAAAGTAAGATTTATTGAAATATATTTATTTTTATTAACACGTTGACTGCCATGAGGGCCATCGGTGGCCCACACAACAATTTTAGCTCACGCCATGAGCCACCGGTGGCCCTCACTAGATTTCAGCCTGGCGCCACAGCTGTTTCTACGGTAAAGTTCAATATTCTTTGTTCCGAGTTCTGCGTTCCATGCAACCGGAAATGACCCCCCCCCCCCGAGTACAGAAATAGCCGACATCCAGTCTTTTGCCACCATTTTGTGAAGTTATTGATGAGGTAAACCGGTGGCCCTCATGGCATGGGGGCAAAACTTTACATATGCCATATGATTCTTCTTTCTAGTATGCATGATGAATACGCTGTCGATTCAACAGAAGGGTGTCCATTTTCTGGAAAGCCAGAAATAATCCTCTTTTATAATAGTAGCAAGGTTAGTCTCCAGCACAAATAGAACTGACGTCAGTGTCCAGGAAATATGCGGCGGTGTGTGTATCTCTGCTAGAGACTCATTCATTCAATGTTGTATAGCAGACTCATCCATCTAACATTGTGTTGACACGGTTGATGACTACAAGGAACTATACTCCACTGCCAGAATTTTCAATCGGTTGTCTATGAGACTATTGTACACACTACTAGACATTGGGGCATTGAATAGCTTCATTATATTGAAGAAAAATCTTAAAGAACCTAACATGAAAAGAAGAAGATTTTTAAAACAGTTGGCATTTTCCTTGTGTAAAGACTATGCTAAGTATAGACTAGGCCTCAGATTTATTCCAAAAAAACTCAAAGCAAGAATCTCTGAGATCATGGGTATTGATTATTGTGAAAATCAACTTGCGTCTCCTAATGATGATGTGACATCTGGTCGATGCTGCCTGTGTGACTGGAAAAAGAACCGTCCGTCAAAAACAAGATGTACACAATGCAAATTTGTCATTTGCCATGAACACTCTTCTGTGCGATGTGTTGGATGTGTTACTGCAGAAGAAGAAATGGAATACAGCAGTGAGTCAGCGTAAGACATTGCTGTTACAACAATGGTGAATATTCCTACGATTTATTTTGATTTTGGGTTTTTAGAATAATATTTTTAAATATTAAAAAAATTTTACCACAGTTTATTTTTGTTTGTTTTTAACTTGAAGAACAGTTTTATGTTGTTAACTTAGCCAATAAAGTAAGATTTATTGAAATATATTTATTTTTATTAACACGTTGACTGCCATGAGGGCCATCGGTGGCCCACACAACAATTTTAGCTCACGCCATGAGCCACCGGTGGCCCTCACTAGATTTCAGCCTGGCGCCACAGCTGTTTCTACGGTAAAGTTCAATATTCTTTGTTCCGAGTTCTGTGTTCCATGCAACCGGAAATGACCCCCCCCCCCCCGAGTACAGAAATAGCCGACATCCAGTCTTTTGCCACCATTTTGTGAAGTTATTGATGAGGTAAACCGGTGGCCCTCATGGCATGGGGGCAAAACTTTACATATGCCATATGATATTATGTTTCAGCTGTTTTGTTGTGATGTTTATATTTTCTTCCCGCGCACTGATCAGCTTTTGAGGTTAGGTGTTTAGCAAGTAACATTGATTCTTTTTGTGACATAAACTAGTCTGTCTAAATGTCGTAAAAACTACTTCAAATATATAAAAACTTATTTTGGGTTGCTTTATTTAAAAACCAGAGGACCGTTTTCTATCACATTTTATGAGCTTTCAGAATATATTATTAAAAATTACGTAGTACCGGTACTAAAAATGGTGCTACAATTCGTGTTTGATTTATAAAAGACGCGGGGGCCACCGGTGGCCCACATGGCGCACAGCGGCACATATGACGTGGGCTATCGGTGGCCCTCATGGCGTCAGGCGGACATACAGTTTTACTACGGCGGCCTCAGAATGACACAATAAATTATCTACGCTGGCAGTCAACGTGTTAAACCCGGAGGAAACCTCCTTGAACGCCCGATCGTGTTTTAAAAGTTACGCACCCGATGGAGGGTTAAGAAAATCATTTAAAAAATGTATTTATACATTTTGTATATGCTATAACAACAATGTGTCCTTTCCATGGTGACAAGAAACGTTTAGTTTCTCACTTATAAGAACATATAGATATATAATAACCGTATATATGTATATATTTGAACTCAGAACAAAATTAAAAACATAATGGCTATCTCAATTTTGTGTGTGGTGTATAGTAGACCCTATACACCACACACGTAAGTAAGGCCTCCATCAGGAAGAAAGTAGAATGAATTAGCCAGCTTTGATGTGTATCACATGTGAGATAAATCAGCCACTTGGTTTTCAGATATTTAAAATAAAATGACGTTTTATTTTTGTGTTTGAAGTATTTAAAATCAGATCACTTTTACCTGCATTACTCTACACATAATAAAATTAGCCAGCAACCCTGTATCATGCTTTCAATATAGCTTGTTTATGTAGTTTGTTAGTAGTCATTTACAAATCGTAGTAGATAACTTGGCTAATCTTCAGTAGTATTTTACGTATCATTAAAACTCTGATCATTAAAAAACGAGAAGGTATGGATTGCAAATGAGTTTGGTATAGATCAGTAAAATATTAAGTATTATTATCAACTTTTATTTTAACAAACCAAAACAAACTAAATAAATGGTACCAGGTAACTAGCACAAACTTTCTCCCTTTCCCTTTATGTTAGATTTTTTTAATAAAAACTCATGTTCAATTAATTATATTTGTAAGGAATGTACAGACGTAACACTTATTTTATTTAAGTGTGGTAATATTAGACCATATACCGCTATCGGTCATCTACAGTTTTTATTTCAAAAATAAAAATATTTTTTTAATTTGTCATAGTAATTTTTCAGCATTGTACAAATCAAGACAGTCAAATTTTTATACAGCTTGGTAACCATAGGTAGATATTTATATCTGTTATAATTTTTAAAAGAAATGCTTGCAAAAATGCAAAATACTTCATCAGTTAAGGAAAATATGGTCATCAGTTCTAGGGTTAAAGTTATAGTAAAACATTTCTTTTGTAAAAATATATTCAATAAATCTTGTCCCTTCTAATTTGACCATTTTCTTATGCAGAGTACTTCTATTTCAAGCTCGTTTTGACGAGCTTTGGAGAAAGTATGAAGTTTACAGTAGTGGTGAAAAACTATTTGGATTGCAAGTAAATGAGTATCCAATACTTATTGAGAGGAAGAAACAATTTAACCTTCTGCAGAAACTGTATGGGCTGTACTTGGTTGTAAATAAAGCTATTGATGGATATTTTGATTTGGCCTGGCAGGAAGTTAATATTGAAGAGATTATGGCTGAACTTGTAGACTTTCAGAACAGGTGAGAATTTTGTTAATTCTTCATTTAATTGCACAGGTCTCATTTGTTAGTCTTATTTACTGATAAAGTATATTTGTTTTATTTACTGATAAAGTATATTTGTTAATTTTGTCAAGTTTTTAAGCTACTTCATTTTTTTTAAATTTGGTTTCTCTACATAGTTATGGTCATATTTTTAAATGTAAGCAATCAATATATATTTTGATTCAACCTTTTAAATACAGTAGAAATCCGACTATCCAAATTTATTGGGAGTAGAAATCCTATGCTACCCACCCTCGTGCTATCAAAACATTGCTGGGTCCATCGAGGGTGGGTGCGAAGGCACCGGACTCAGGAGGATGACAAAGAACAAAAAACACAAGTTGAATGGCAAAAATATTGTTTATTTCATGAAAATAAAAAAAAATAAATTCAAAAGTATTAAAATATTAATTGACAGAACGAAAAAAAATTAAAACATTTCAAGACAATACGGCTGTTGACTGTTTGTGAAAAGTTACTTTGTGAAATCGTTATCAATAATAATTACAGATATATTTATATGAACATATGGCCTCTAGGCAAATAAAAATAAATAAAAAAAGAAAAAAGTATCACCAGTACAAAAGTTTCAATGTAACATAAATAAAGAAGTTATGCCTAATAAAACATGTTATATCATAACCTGTTTTATTATTTATATCATATAACAATTAATAACACATGGCATAAACATATAAATAAATAATAACGATAACAATAAATAAAAATATACATCACTACAAAAAAATACAAAGACCAAATTTAAGTTTTTATAAGGCAGCTTAATTTATGGGGCCTCGAGCAACAAAAGAAATTTAGAAAAGTGAAAAAAAATTAAAAGATTTAAATTAATAACCACCGAAATCCAGCAGATCAAAACTGGGCGGCTCCTAATGGTAACAATAAAGAGAAGAATTACCTGAGAACCCCATTCTTTAAAAGAAAATTACCAAAAAACCCCCATAAAAAATATATAAACAAAACAAAAATTAAAATTAAATCTAAATATATGTCTCACAAAATGGTGAACGTCTCTAGACAATAAAACAAGTCTTTTCACTGGACTAAACAAAGTTCTACTGAAGACACTTTACTGGTTGACATTCTTCTAACACTTAAATTCTTCAAAAAAGTTTATAGCTGGGGCCGGAAGGGCCAGAAAATAACTGGGTTTGAGTCACCTGCATGTCGGTCTTCATCCTGGAGGCCGATGGATAAACAGCGTAGAAAGGGGGAAGTTAGTTAGATACACCATGTTGTGGTCCTGTCACCAAGCGCCTAGACTCCATGGCCCTTTGCGCCCCGAGCCTGGCGACAGTGTCACAAGAGACCAGCCCCCCTTATGAAGGACATGATCTCCCTGAGTGTAGCCCTTCTAATGTCCTCTGGTTCCAGAAAAGCGGCACCCAGAGTCCTATACCTAAGAGATGAGAGAGCTCCACAATGACACAAGATGTGTATGGAGCTCTCCTCATCCTCCTCACAGAGCCTACATGTGGAGTCCTCTGTTAAGCCCATTATTTTCATATGTCTGTGAAGAAGATTATGTTCGGTCAGCATTCCCGTAACCGCTCTCACTTTGGCCCGGTTACAGCTCAGCAAATCTCTGCTGTAACTGCAATCCGGTCCTTGGATAAGTGCACGAGACTGCCTGAGCTCGGACTCGGTCCTCCATCTGCCAGCGTGTTCCTCAGAGGTCCACCTGTCAATTCTTCTCTATCTTTTGAAAAGGAATGCCAAGTGCCAGCTCCAGTCCCAGAAGAGGGCACTTTGCCCCTCTCCTAGCCAATGCATCAGCTCTCATTTCCATCAATGCCAGCATGCCCAGGGACCCATATGAGTCTCACCTGTTTACGCTGGCAAAGAGTCTCCAGGATCCCCTGGCACTCCCATACCAACTTAGAGCTGGAACGTGGCGCCATGGTCGCCTTTATCGCCACCTGGCTGTCCAAACAGATGGAAACTACTCCTCCAAAGCCACCCAGACGCATTTCCTCCTGAGCAGCTGTTATGATATCCATCACCTCCCCCTGGAAGACGGTAGCATGGGCACCTAGAGGTACAGACAGAACTTTCCATGCCCCCCGCCCGTACACCTCAGCACCCGCGCCTCCTTTTATAAGTGAGCTGTCCGTATACCAGACGCTTCCTTTGACTTGTGCAGGCTTGGTACTCCCCTTCCACTTATCTCTGCTTGGAAGGAAGGCCCTGACCTGCCTGTCAATTCTGTACCTAGGTATCATTGAGTCTGTTTCCATCGCTAGCAACGGGTCCAGACCAATGTCCCTAGATAGCATTTCACCATGGAGTCCTGGTTGGCCAGGCAACCAGCCACCAGTCATCCTTATTGTAAAGGCCGCTTTACAAGCCTCCTCTTTTACAAACAGGTCCATTGGGCGGAGCCCAGTGAGGACCTCTATCGCCGCCAAAGGGGTTGTTCTGATTGCGCCTGTAATTCCCTGGCACGCCATTCTCTGACATATATATAATGTTAGCCTTGTACTTTTCTGTGCCATGGCCGACCACCAGACAACTGCAGCATAACATAAGGAGGTCCGAAGTACACTCGTGTATAGCCAGTAAACCATCTTTGGTTTAAGACCCCACATTGTCCCAATGGACCTCCGACAATCCCAAAAAGCCATTCTGAACTTCCTGGCTTTCTCCTGTAGGTACTTGAGCCAGTTCAGTTTAGCATCCAGAATAACCCTCAGATACTTAACTGACCCTGTAGCTCAGCACCATAGTGGGCATGTATAGGCCATCCAGCCACTTCTTCCTAGTGAAAAGTACAAGTTCTGTCTTGTTAGGATTAACAGAGAGCCCCTTGTCCCTACACCACCTTTCTAGGAATCTCAAGGCAGCCTGGATGATGTCCAACACCGTGCTGGCAAACTTACCAATGCCCAGTATGCAAACATCATCCGTGTATGCCTGAGCATATACTCCCATCCTGTTCAGCACCCTTAGTAGGTCATCAACCACCAGGGACCACAGGAGGAACCACTCCCCCTCTATTTCCGTGAAGACACCCATGGCTAGCTCCTTCTGCCGAATCGTCTCCTCGTCTCTCGTGACGAGTCTATGGAAAGCAGACTCAGCAAATCCCCCAGCCATGTATACATGTTGATTTGTATGGAGCGGGTATCTCTCAATACCCCATCCCTCATATGCCTATCGACCAACCTCTCCAGTGTCTTTAGTAGAAAAGATATGAGACTGATCGGTCTGAAATCTTTAGGTCTGGAATGTGTGCCCCTTCCAGATTTGGGGATATAGACCACTTTTGCGGTCCTCCACATCCTTGCAATGAAACCCAAAGCCAGGGAAGCCCTATATATTATAATCAGGTGGGGTAGGAGTGACTCCAGGCCCCTCTGCAAGAGCACAGGCAGGATGCCATCCGGCCCAGCACTCTTGAAGGGGGCGAAGCACTCAACTGCCCACTTAATCTTTTGCTCTGTGACAAATCTTCTTTGCCTCACTCCAGTCCGCGTGCGAGGCCCCAGTGCAAGCCCGCCTCATCGAAGTGGGGGGACTCGCCTCTGGTTCCTCGATGGATCCCGGAAAGTGAGTCTCAATAAATGTTGCAAAGTCTCTTCTTCAGATCTAGTCCACTCCCCATCCTCTTTAATGAGGGGTCCCAGTCCTCCCCCAGGGTCCTTAGCCAACACTTTGTGGAGCCTAGACATCACTGAGGTCATCTCTATAGAGGTACAAAAGTCTCTCCAGGATTTCCTTGAGAATCAAAGAACCTCTCGTCTGTAATTTCTTTGTGACTCCCGGTAGGCCAGCCAGTCAGCATCACTACCGGATCTATTGGCCTTGCCAAGGAGCCTTCTGGTTCTCCTTCAATGGTCCTCCAATTCGTGAGACCATCTCCTGCTTCGAGCATCCCTTTGTGTCATTAAGGGGCAGTTGTTCTTATAAGAGGTGATTACGGCCTTCGTAAGAAAAGCCACTCTCTCCTCAAGGTCCAGTCCAGATTGAATCTGGCTTTTAGGAATTAGATCTAGTCTGTCAGACAGTTCCACCGAGTAGGAGGCCCAGTCTGTCTGTCTGGGATTCCTGAACACCCTCTGTGTTGTCTGGCCTTCAAGCACAAAAAAGATGTGTCTGTGGTCCGACAACGAGGGTTCCTGCGAAACTTTCAAGTCCCTTATGTCATAGAACATTGAGGGCTGAGGCCATAGTTATGTCTATAACCTCCCTCCTAATAATGTTAGAAAAGGTTGGGATATTACCCTTATTGAGTACCAAAAGGTCGGTCCCTCCCAGGTATTCTGCAAGAGCAAGGCCCCTCTCGTTCATGT
The DNA here is from genome assembly GCA_035578905.1 of Stictocephala bisonia. Taxonomy (NCBI): domain Eukaryota; kingdom Metazoa; phylum Arthropoda; class Insecta; order Hemiptera; family Membracidae; genus Stictocephala; species Stictocephala bisonia. The sequence goes on along the minus strand of JAQJVL010000501.1, from coordinate 348,548 downwards.
CACTACTTTCCCAAACCTCATTGTGAGAGTTGGGAGTCGCAGCCGACCACTAGCTCAAGGTTTCCGCTCCGGCAGTAAACCACCAACGCCACCATCTCTCTTGATGGTGGGAGGATCGTCCTATCGTATACCGGTGATGGGAGGTGTACCGATGCAACCACCAGTTTCCTCCTCACGCCATTGCCCTCCTGCAGTTTAATTGCCACTGCAACCACACCTCCTCCACAGAATTCTGGTATGAGCCAACTATCTACGCCTGCAACTGAAATGGCCGCGGTTTCAGCCCTCCCGATCCCCCCTAGAGGCTATATGTAGGAATGTTAAGTTCCTTGATACAGTTATCCTGAATCCACGGTTCCTGAATCAGAGTGACATTAACCCCTCTATCTCTTATAGTTCTAGCTAGTATAGTCTCTAAGAAACATAATATAGCTAGGCTGTACAAACTGTACAAGCTGGCCTCAATACTATGATTGAGGTTGGCTTGTAAAAAAAACTCACCATTTCCTCCAATCCAGCACCTCGATCCCGGGTCCTCCTCTTCCTCTGGGTAGCCCAAGCCTCTTCTTGTCCCTACCGTCGAGACGGTAGCTTTCCATGAAACTCAAACAGAGAGAATTAGTGCCTAAAAAGTCAAGCATTAACCCTACATCTATCTGAGTACTTACCATCTTATTGAAAGGAGTTTCCTGTGGGCAGCATGACTGTAGTCATGCCGACTCTGCAGTATAGCTTCCTCTGCTGGGCTTCCATGGAGTCCACTGTGACTACAAGTCTGACACCCGTAGGTGTCTCCTTGCGGTCCAGTATCCTCCACAATTCAGTCTGGGATCCTCCCATGGCTTGATCTTAGGAGTGATGGTCTTCACCCAGTCCACAGTGGACTGGTCTTCACAGACCACCACGACAGCACCTTTCGACATTTACGTGTCTCGGATTCTCGGCAGCCAGTCCCCACCAAAGAGCTTGTCCACCTCCGAGCCCACAGCAACCTGTCTCTGAGCTGTGCCTCCTGATCAATTTTAGACAGAGGGAAACCCTCTCTTACAATAGCCACCCTCTGACCAACCTCTGCCACTCTGGCATAGGAAGCCTTCGGGCGCTTCTCTTCTTTTATGGATTTTAGGAGTGGTTCCCTGGAACCTAGGCTTTTTCCTAGGTTGACGCAGGGTCCCCTCTCCCGTAGGGGAGGCTTTTAAGTGTGGTTGGTCCGACGAATCGTCCCTACCATGCTTAGTGCCGTTTTTCCGTGCCTTAGCAGGGTTCCCTGACGTGCACTGTAGGTTGCCCCCAGCGCCCGTCTGGTTCCCCATTCCCTCCGGCACCAGATCTCCGGCTTTCGCCCTCCTCCTTCTTCTTTTCTCTGCTCCACTGGGCCTTTTCCTCTTGCCTGGTGGATCTGTCAGTGTTCCAGGTCCAGGTTTCCCCGGATCCTGGGCCACTGACGTCTCCTTCACCTTCTCCCCCAGATTCAGCGAGTCCACGCATTTCTGCTGGGCTTGCACGTCTAGGGAGGGAGGGATGGAGAGGATGAGAGAGACTCTTTATCCTCCTCCATATGAGCCTGAGACTCACGCGCGAAGGCCTCAAAGACCTCCTGCGTGGTCATAATGCTGCCATACTGGGCAGGGTCCTAAGACTCACCGCCCTTGTCTGCCTCCACCACTTAGCTGGGCTGCTCAATCACCTCTGGCACGTTTAAAACTTGTCCTTCTTTAGTTGAACTCATTTGTTGTATATGAGTTTTTATATGTTTTGTGGGTGTGTGTCAGTGTCGATGTCCCAAGGGCCATCCATATTGCTTTTGCCACCTCCCCCCAAGCATATCCATGCCCCCAAGGGCCCCTGTGGCCTCGGAAGTGCCCCCCTAGCCTGTCTACACAGTCCCATCCAGTCACCAACTGGCAATGTAAACAAGATCGGGATTTTCGCCAGCTGATAGGGCAGCCATCACATGCTGGTGAGGCCAGGTCGGGCCCCTGTACTATCTGGCAGCCCGGTGTGCCATCCCGGTTTTAACAACTGTACCCTCAAGAGCCCTGGGGTCATGGTACTCGCGGTTTGGTGGCTCCATTCCTACTTCTAACCCCTGAGGCAGTGTCATGTACTGGGTGTGGTGTTGAGTCACTACTCCCGTCAGCTGCAAACCTCAGCTGCCCCTGCAGACAGAAAGGGGAAAAAGGTGGCAGCCCCTCTGGGATGAAGAGTAGAGGCTTCGTCCAGCCCGTAGATACCATACTGTACCTGCAGGAAAACGCCGTCAGTAGCCATGCAAGTGCCCGACCATCACTATTCAACCCCGAATCCAGGGCTAAAGAAACAACAAAGCACAAAACATATTTTAGTCTGGCTCTACAAAAGCGACTAAAATAAATACATAAATGGGCGATAAAAAAAGGAAAAAATTTGTTATACTAATAAAAGCTGCCATAACATTTAAAATGTAAAATTAAATCAAAGGGTACAGGAACTAAATAAATACCGTACCATAATAAGTTTTTTACCTAAAGTAAATAAAAGACTACGTACAACTGTTTGACCAAATTAATTAAGGAAAAATAATAATGAACAAAAGATGAAAATTAAACATTACTAAAATCCTGTCGTGTCCGGCAATAACATGAAACCTTTTGCTAGACCTATCCTGTAAAGTATGACAGTTATAAAAAGAGAAAATGATACTGAGTTTACTATATAAAACAATTATGGTACACAAAAATACAAAATTTAATTACATCTAAAAATAAGTTTTAACATGACAAAACAATATAATAAAAGAAATACACAATTACATTTACATCGGCACATGGGCCTAACCTAGACCTGCTGAAAATAAAAACATTGTCACAAACACGCAACAGCTTTATTAATTACTGAAACAACACACACAAAAGAACAAGTAAAATCAATAAACAATATTTTTTAGCTAATTAGTAACAAAAGCGAAAAATTGTACGAACACTTACCTAAACGTTTCTAGCCGCGATACATGTTGTGTTGGCAGCAAAGCTAGAATGGCGAGCTTGCCGGTGATGCCAAGGAACACAGAAAACAAAATCACAGAACACAGAAAATGAACACAAAGACTCTAAAACTAAATGTAACAGAGAGGAAAACTGAACTGTCCGAGGGAGACAAACGTAATATGCAAATAGCACACTGTTATTTACAAAAATTTAACAAAAAATAATGTGCTTATTTATGTGCTAATGGCTCATTATTAACAGGTAATTTCCATTATAACTTTTGTAAAATTTGTTGTGTATAAAATGATAAATAAAACATAGAAACATGCTTAAAAACCACAAAATTCATGAAAAGCAATGGTGGAGTTGAAAAACTGATTTTCAAATGTGTACCATATATAGTATCTTAGTACTGTACCAATTTTGTTAGTTAAAAAATTGTTCAGTGCTAAGAGTTAAAAACTCTAAATAATGTAAAAACAATTTTTAACTATGCAGCGTATTGAAGCTATTCTAAATTTGTATAAGAAAAATAAATATACAAAATTAAAAAAAAAAAAATTGCTAGGCTTGCCAAGTTACCATTGTTTTCTATTTACTCTAAAAACATGTGATTTATGAATTGTAATTTATGTTTTAAATAACTCATGTTTCTCTGATTGTTAAATGTAAACTAACAAAATATATTGTATTTTTTTTACCTATGTACTAATACACACAATTCAGTTCTTCTCATACTTTATTTAATTTTTAGTATAATTTCAACACATCACAATGCTTACACAATATTTAATTAACCCTATTTAAAAAAATTGACACCATTTGGAAGCTTTTGGTTCAAACTTGCTTAAATTAATTGTTTATGTTGTTTTTACACATTACTAGGTTTTCCTTGAATATGAAGGTTGTAGTCATATGAAAAAGGGCAAAAAAATCAAGAAAACTAAATTTTAGCAAATATTTTGTTATTACGTGTCTGCAAATGCATTCTAGCATTTGCAGATGACGTAGCTATAATGGCAGAAAAGCTAGAGGATCTAACTACGCTGACCAAGGTCTTCATAACAGAAGCAGAAAAAATAGGGCTGAAGACAAAAGATCCAAAAACCAAATTCATGCACTTTACAAGAGACCAAAATTACACCCAAGACCCCCTACGAGTTGATGGTCATGAATTCGAACAAGTACCGAAATTCAAGTACCTCGGAGTCACAATTTCAAATAAAAACGCAGAAGAAATTGAGATACAGCAAAGAATAAATTCAGCCAACAGATGCATTTATGCATGCAATAGATTACTATCTTCCAAGTCATTGTCACACAAAACAAAAATTAGGTTGTACAAATCAATAGTCATCCCAGTTTTGCTCTATGGATCTGAAACGTGGATACTAAATAAGAAAGAAGAAAAAAAAACTAATTGTCTTCGAAAACAAAGTCTTGAGAAAGATATATGGGCCCACATATGACCAAGGGGAGTGGAGAAGGAAACATAACAGGGAGATTAGAGACCTGTATAACGACGCAGACATTGTGAGTGAGGTCAAAAGTAGAAGACTAAGGTGGGCTGGGCATGCGTTGAGAAGGAGAGAAGAGTCCCAACTAAAGAAAGTTAGCAACAATAACCCGGAGGGAAGGCGACCTCGTGGGAGGCCAAAACAAAGATGGTGGGACCAGGTTAGGCTAGATATACAGCGAGTTGGAGCCATGGAAGAGAATGCAGAGGACAGGTCAATCTGGAGAGGCTTTGTTGGTGTGGCTAAATATCACCTGCGATATAGATGGCCCTAGGAGTAAGAGTAAGAGTATTTTGTTATTAATTAAAGAAATAACAACAATAATTATTTTTAGCTTCTATAACTAATCCTATCTTATTAAAATTGTAACAACAAATTTTTAATCTGACAGTTTTCCTTACGATTAGAATACCTCAAGTTATAGACAATAAAAGTGCAAAAATATAATTTTACTTGAAAAATTGCACAATATGATTTTTTACACCTTAACACATTCAGTGCTAAAGCTGTATTATCGTTTTCACGTGTGGCTGCATATATAAGTTAAAAACTTACCCCAATGGCTGAAAATTTTTTCAAAAACTTATTTTTGTGATTGTATAGCATTAATTTATGACTTTCATAAGTAGCCTGTATATGTGGAAAGCTCAATATAATTAATTTTTTATGTATGGCCGGCTAGTCAGCAATGAGCCCCTGGCAAACAACTTTGCCAAAAAATTAATGTCCAAGATTTGTTTACATTACTTTATTATGTAATAAATTAGTTAGTAATATAAGGAATACAGTAAAACAAATGAAAAAGATTAAAAATGACTATTATCAGTTCAATTTCTAACATTTTTTCACAATTAGTCTAATCTGAGATAAATATTTCAAAACATGCTACAGAACACAATACAGGTTGGTCAGGGCGTTCGTAAACATAAATACAATATTTTTAATTTTTCCTTCTTTGCAGTACATTCTGCATATTTTTTGCTTAATTTCATTCCTAAATTCTCTAAAAAAAAAAAAATTAAAAACAGTAATAGAAACTCCAAAAATAACCGTAATCGGAAACTGAAAACCACGTCCTACTCTTATGATACCGCAGAAGTGCGGGACCTACTAGCAAGCGAACCCGGCAAAGACTGGGCGAAGACTGATTCAATAATGTGAGTGGAGGCAGTATGGCCGATTAGACAGCTATCAGCCACCACCAGTGACAACCACATGGCCGACTAGACGGCCACAAAGCCACTAGCTGTCGGACGGCATGGCTGACTTTACGGCCACGTAGCACTGAATGTGTTAAGTTATACTTTTCTGTCAGGCAGGAACCAATATTATTGTTCTTTGAGACATTCCAGACGTATTTCTGCAAAAGGCTTATTTCTTTCCTCTCAAAATGTCCAAAACTCAAATTATACTACAAATTTTATGGCAATCATGCCATAGTATAATCTTACCATAAAAGTTTGTCTATTGTCGAGTTTTACTTAAATTCGTTACTGCCAGTATGTGGGTATTTTTGGGTGTGCTGTTAGGGGTACTGTTTAAATAAATCTCTAATAAGTGTCATCAAACAGGTGTCGAAAGTTACCAAAAGGCATGAAAGACTGGCCAGCTTTTATTGAGCTGAAAAAGAAGATCGATGACTTCAATGAATGCTGTCCTTTACTTGAAATGATGGCAAATAAGTCGATGGCAGAACGTCATTGGTTACGCCTGGAAAACCTCTTGGGCTGCCCCTTTGATGTTGATAATGATGAGTTCACTTTGAAAAATGTCATGGAGGCTCCCCTTCTGAAGTACAAAGATGATGTTGAAGTGAGTCACTAATTTTGAAGTTGTAATTTATTTATATAAATATATCTTGTTGGTAATTTTTGATTGTAAATGATGAAGTTTTGTTTTTAAAACATTAGTTATTCATAATGAACAAGTACAGTATAGCTAAAATATAAGATGGGAAATGCAAAATTTAGAAAAATGTAGATTATTGTTTTTTATTAAAGGTTTTCAAGTTAAAAATGGAATATAAAATAGTCTCACAAACATAAAGCATTTGTCATTATAACAAGAGCCATAACCATTTGATTGTGAAGTACACATGAATTAAAACATGTTAAAATGATAAATAATTATATTTCCTTTTCTCTGTCTGTTCATAATATTGTAACAAATAGTCTAGAACTTGCAGGCTAATTCAATGGCCTTTTTATACTTTTACCTTCTTAATTCTTCATGTCATGAAACTTTGCTGCTAACTGCTACATACCAACTCATTTTTTAAATGCTGATTTATAGATAATTTTTTATTAAATTTACTACTAGTTTGTCGTATCTAGCCTTGATATGCCTTGTAAGTGGAGGTTTTATAGGGTGGATAAGTCGGTCTTATTATTCATATTTCTAGATCTTTACCCGATTTGCACTTTTGAAATAATTCATTTTAAAATGTGAAAATCAAGTTGTAGCATTGAGAAGTACATTGAGGAATAAAGTTGCAAGTTAAATATAAATCTAGCTTGCAATTTGTTTTAAAAGGACTGTAACTAGTTTTGTTAGATGATTAAGTAACTATTTAAAGTATAAATCTTACTTAAAGTGGATATATGTTGCAGGATATTTGTTTGAGTGCCTTGAAGGAAAGAGACATTGAAGCCAAGCTGAAACAGGTTATATCTGACTGGGAAGGTGTTGTTTTACAATTTGGTCATTTCAAAAGTCGTGGAGAACTTTTGCTCAAAGGAACTGAAACTCAAGAGATCAATGGTCTTATTGAGGAAAGTCTGATGGTCATGAACTCATTGGCCGCTAACAGGTACTGGGTTAATTAATTTTACTGGTTTCTACTGAATACCTGAAACTGTTGCCATTGGTTAATACTAACTGTCAATTTCAGAAATATTTTGTTGATGAAACCATGAAATTAATTTCGGTTCATGACATATTACTGTGTGCTCACACTGCAGCCTGAATTTTAGCTATTATTATTTTTTGTTATGATGAAAGTTTTTATCAAGTGAATATAAATTGTTATCTTCATATTTAGTTTACCTCTTTTGTTAGTATCCATTCACCCAACTTAATTACTGTTGTTAAGAATTTTTTTTAGGTTTTTTTCACAGTAGATAAATAACTTAAGAAAGAAAACAAGAATAGGATTATTTTTTTAGTGGAAAAACTGGATAAATAATAAAAAAATACAGTAAATAAAAACATTTTCCTTGTTCTTGTAGTTCATGTATCTATTAAAATACCATTAGTACCAGTTGCTTGGGATCAATACACATTTTCTTATCATAATATTTATTAATATTATCTGAAACAAACATGTCAATTAACAAATGTTGAAATTTGTACGTTATTATACATTGATTGGAAATTTTGGGAAGTATCCCAAGTGGATGCTCAAAAGGGTCATAAACTAGAAAAATAAAACCTAATCAAGCCTATTGTCTCACAATCTATTGCAATTCACCTACTAATAATAAACTTGTTTTGGGCTTTCTAAATTCATGATATATCCTGATTTTGTTTTATTACAATAAGAAATATAACGTACAGTGATAATCTTAATATATTTCAGATACAATGCTCCATTTAAAAAGGAAATTCAGCTGTGGGTGTGGAAATTGGGAACTACAGCGGAGATTTTGGAAAATTGGCTCATTGTACAAAATCTATGGGTTTACTTGGAAGCTGTTTTTGTTGGAGGAGACATTGCCAAAGAGCTTCCGGGAGAGGCAAAGAGATTTGCTGTATGTAAATTATTATTACTATCTAAATTACTAATATCAATATTAACAACTTTGTCTCTTAACTAACTACTTAGCACATTAACTGTCACCAAATATATGAACTAACACACAAACTTGCACTACTTAAAATTAAAATGAAAAATAATCAATTAGTTATGGTAGTTGGGAATGTGTAGACAATAATAACGATGTATTAACATTCCTCGAGCCAGTTCCATCTTACTCTGCCTCAGCAATGTAAAGATATGACTATAGCTGGAATCTTAGTCATGAGCATGCGTACAGCAGATGTTCTGCCTTTTTCAAGGTAATTTTTCTTCAAGGTAACAGGATTTCTTTGGCATCCCAAAACACACCTTTCCGGCAGATGCAGTCGACTTAGCTTACTTTGGCGCTGAACCTCCAGCTTCCACTCATTGCTTAGACTGCTGTTTAGTTTCTGACATGTAGTGGAGGACTCATGCCTCATCCATAGTAACAATCGATCTGGTCCCTCTTGAATTGCTCCAAACATTGCTGCAAATGTTGTTTGTGAATTTGCTTTTGATCTGCATTTAGAAAATGCAACACCCACCTTGTGTAGAGCTTGCTCATTCCTAATTCTTTGTGCAAGATACATCCAAAATTTGTCTTCTTTCGATATGCCTGCAGACTCATCTATCTCACATACCTTTACTCGCCTATCGTCTGAAACGAAATTGTATACCTTCAATGTAATCAATGCTACATGTAATCAATGCTTCACTCATATCTGGAGTCTACCCACATGAGTTGAAGATTTCAAAAATTATCCCGGTGTTCAAAAAAGGGGACAGATCAGATGTTTTTAATTACCGACCAATTGCAGTACAGCCTTCACTGTCAAAAATTTTTGAAAAATGTATGCTCAATCAATTAATTAAATATTTTGAAGAAAATAACTTTTTAGATTCCGAACAACATGGGTTTAGACAAAACAAATCAACTGTAACAGCATTAATTGATTTTGTTGAAAACATTATTGACAATTTAGATAAGGGGGATCATGAAGTCAGTGCCTTTCTGGATTTGACTAAGGCTTTTGACAGTGTTTGTCATATTAAGCTCATAAATAAACTTGTCAACTTTGGAATCAAAGATAGAGAGCTAAATTGGATTCGGACATTTCTTGAGGGGCGGAAGCAATATGTAGAAATAAAACATGTAAGTAATAACAAAATTATGTCATTTCAATCAAAAGTTAATAAAGTCATCTATTCAGTACCTCAAGGGTCGGTTCTAGGACCCTTTTTGTTTCTTTCATATATTGGAGGTTTGCCTAGAACTCTGGCAGCAACTGATGGGTCAGTAAAAAATTCTCTCTGTTTATATGCTGATGACGTTAGCCTAACTGCATCTAGCACAACTTTAAACACAGCACTAAATTCAATTAACGATAACATAAATAACATAAACTACTTTCTCTCCAATCTAAATCTTCTTCTAAATTCAAACAAGACCACTTACATGAAATTCAGCTGCAAAAATTCTAAAAATAATCAGTTGAATAATGAGATAAACATAGATTTTGTCAATGAAACTAACTTCCTAGGCATTAACATAGACAGAAACTTAAATTGGTCAAGTCACGTTAACAAAGTTTGCCATAGATTGAGCTCTGGTATTTTTGTTATAAAACAATTAAGGCTATTTTGTGAACTACAAACCTTGAAATCTGTTTATTTTTCCCTAATTCATTCCCATATCAGTTATGGAATAGAAATATATGGAGCAACTTCTATTGTAAATCTAAACAAAATTCTTCACTTCCAGAAAGTTGCAATAAGACTTATGTTAAATCTGAAAATTAACGACCATTGTAAAGAGCACTTTGTGAGTTCTGGCATATTGACTGTTTATGGTATCTACATATATAGAACCATAATGCTCATAAAAACTAATGAGAATACTATACCCAGACAGCAAGATTCCCATCACTATAATACGAGAAACAAAGGGAACTTCAAAATTAATAGTCATAACAAAGAAGTGTATAAAAAGAACCCAAAGTATGCTGGAATAAAATTTTTAAATAACCTCCCAATTGATATAAAACATGAATTATCTCTTAAAGTTTTTAAAAGAAAATTAAAAGATTTCTTAGTAAGTAAATCTTTATACAATTTTGAAGAGTACTTCAAATCTTAGTGTTAACTGTAGTTGTAAATTATCTATCTTGTTTTGTTAAAATCGTTTTTATGTTTTAAATACGAGTATCAAAATACATCATGTAAATTTACATTGTATTAACTAGGTTAAAGATTAGGATAGTAAGTTACGTCATGACACAATTCATTTGTATATTTTGTACAATACTGAATAAAGACATTTATCTATCTATCTATCTATCTATCTATTCAAGATGATTTCCTGTGTGGTGGCAGTTTTTGGCCATCCTTCGCATAGGTCATTATCGAACAATGTGTTTTGACGGTGTGGTGGCTCAGTGGCTAAGGATTCGGATTGCGGAAGGCAAGGTCCAAGGTTTGAATATCCACTGAGCCAACGGTCGGTACTTCACTCATTAAACGCACAGGTTTGCAAGCCCATGTGAACTAGTTTAAAACCAAAAAAATTCAGCTGCACACTTTTTAACAGTTGAAATTGAAGGAGCAGGGTCCCTGTAAACATTGGTCAACTTCGGATGAATTTCCTCAAGGGTTAATCCATCCAAATCAAAGAACTTTATGACTGCATGGTATTCAAGAGTATCCAATTTAACGATACATGCAAAAGACGTGTACTGCAAAGACTCGCTTACACAAACTACCAGAGTGAACAAGTTGAACCTGCGGGCAGGCAGGAAATGTATAAATCTTCGCTGATTGGAATGCCATCTCTGGGTAGGGCAGAGAACTTTTCACCTTACCCTTGTAATTAGTCACTTTAAAAAGTGAAGTCTTGACAATCAATACCTGATTAACCAGAAAGGGTCTAAAAATAACACTTAGTGAAAAACCATATGATGAAATACACCATAAACAAAGCTTCTATATAGTTCTCCTATATAGTTATCGTTACTTCTTCTGCTGTAATCTATATTCAATGTACTGTGCAAAATATTATAGTACTTACAGTACAGTTTTCACTGTAATGGAAGAAAAGTTACAACTTAACCTAATTGTGTTTAGTGACTGTTGTTGTGCTTAATATTTATAATACACAACATGACGCACAATACCGTTTCGGATATAGTCTCACGGATATAGTTTTTTACTCTAAAAAGGACGATTTTGATACATACCGTACTAACCAAATTTCCATCCTACCATATTGCCTCAGTGTCATCAAATTTGTTTAAACAAGATTCTTATGTATAAAAAAAAAAAATAACAAAGTATCCTTGTCTTAAAATAGTTAAAGTAAGAATGTTACTTAAAACATGGCAAACCACTGATTCAATGCTATTATTAACAACAAATCGTATGTTGGTATTTCAGAGTATAGACAAGACATGGGTGCGGATTATGAACCGAGCCAGATTGTTAGCTAATGTCATTGAGGTTTGTGTTGGAGATGAGATGATGGGTCAGCTATTGCCTCATCTGCTGGAACAGTTGGAGACCTGCCAGAAGTCACTCACTGGGTAAAAAGAATGTGCATTGTAAATAATAATCTGAGTATGTAGCACAGAACTGACAACCTACTCGAAAGAAACTTGAACTCCACTTACCGACACACTTACTGAACAAACTGTCACTAAGCAGTGCTATAAATTTCAGCTTCTTGCAATTGTTTAAAACTGAGCTATAGGTGTGTGCGTCAGTTGTCATATAGCTTATTTACAGTTTTCTGAAAGTTTCTAAATGATTAGTAGGTTTAGTTACCAGTAGTTATAATAATCAAAACAAGTGATTAACCCGTGTGATGTCACTCTGGCCATAGTCTATATTGTGCACCTACCCCTTTTTTGATTTGTTATTATAGTTGTCATTCAGAAATAAAGGCAATTGTTGTACTACCTAGTTGCTAGCTGGCCCTAACAGTTAAGTTAATCTAATAGTAACTTAACGCCTATAAAACCTCAAAAATACAAATCCTCTATGAAATGAAATGAAAATCGTCTTTATTCACCATTTGTAAACTTGTACAGAGAATGGCGTTATCATATATATAAATTATCATACTTATCATAATAATGCTAATGTAAGTAATCTCAGTGGAAGAATTCATCAACTGAATATAAAGGTTTTGTTAAAAAGTACTTTTTAAGATTATTTAAAAAATTTTTAATGTTGGAAAAGTTTTTTAAGATGTTTGGAAGAGAATTATAACCTTTTATGCCTGTGTATGTTTTTTTTTTCTCAAAGAATCCTAGTCTTTGAGATGGTATAGAATAATTATTTCTATTCCTTGTGAAGTATTCGTGAAAATCCCCTACCAGTGAGACAGTGCTTGAATTTTGAACAGTATACAAAATACATTGATAAATATAGTTACTGTATACAGTCATAATATCTAGTTCAGTAAATTTATCCTTAACCGAATCTTGCCATTTCAATTTGAACATAATGCGGATTGCAAGTTTTTGTATAATCAAAAGCCTGTCCATGTTAGTTTGGGAAGTTCCTCCGTAGATATTAATTCCAAAAGATAAATGTGAATGAATGTGGGCAAAGTAAATTAGCTTTAATGATTCAAGTTTACAAAATTTGGATTTTTTGTAAACTATAGCAGTTTAATTACACACTATAGTTTAGTATGTAATTAAACTGTCAGATGAATCATTTTAACACAATCTGATTTGCTGAAGGATTATGACAGTTAATAAATAAGGATATTTTTTTTAAGTAGCAAAAGTACATAAAATTCCATAGGTGACAATCAGAACTGAGCTTTGTCAAACAAATAGTAAACATAAAATAACTCTTTATAAAAAAAAAAAAACTTAAGCCAGTTACTATTTATATATTTTATCGTTGTAATAATAAATAATCTTGACAATTTTGTCAGTTAATTCTTTTTTAGCTTTTGCTTAAATGTATTAATCTATTAAGTTTTACAACCTCCAGCTCAAAATAGGCGTGTTACACAAAATATAACATAATTAAATATATTTTCATAGCAAGATTATTTTAAACAGCTGAAAAATAAAAATAGGATGTAACTCCTTGGCTTCTCTGAATTCATCTACCTAACTCCATATTATTTAGCCATTATCTTTGCAGATTAAAAAACCTTTAAAAATAAATAAGCAAAAAAGCTAAATCAATTTCAGTTTGGTTAAATTAATTATAACCTATGAATCTTTATGAACAAATGTTTATATCTGTTTTAATGTCTGTACACTTAATGGTGATTTCAATTTAATAATTAATTTTGTACAGTTATCTGGAGCAGAAGCGACTGTTATTTCCAAGATTTTTCTTTATTTCTGACCCTTCTCTGTTGGAGATCCTTGGCCAAGCCTCAGACTCTCACACAATTCAAGCACATTTATTGGGTGTTTTTGAAAATGTCGCTAAGGTAATTTTTTATTGAGTTTAGATAAGATTTCATTTACTATTTTTAACTGTAAGGAGGTGCGGCCGGCATTAGGGACAACTGAATTCTGCTACGCAGCACTGGCTGCGAGTTACTTCTAAACACATACTTGACCCCTCCCCGCCTTGGGATGGAAAAGTTAAAATAGCAGGAAGTGATTGAAGCACGATCCTGCAGTTGCTGGCATTGTGTCATGCTCTGTATGTGCGTAGGGAGCGGATTGTGATATGACATGCAGGTAAAAGTATAGTTACCAATTTAGTTAAACAATTTTGTAAATTGGGCACGTTATTAAAAAGCATAAGATGCCCTACACATTGTTGTATGTGTAGTTGTATTAAAATAAAAACGAACTTATAAAATTAATTATTTAAAAGCAAATTTGCTTATTTGTAGAAATATTACGTAATTTTAAATAAATCTAGCTACGCTTGAAGAACAAAACTTCGTGTAACTAAATTAAAGAAAATAGTACAAATTATGCATTTCTTGTTTGTTTTCATTAAATAAGGTATCGTTAGTTTTGTAATAAAATTTTCTACAATTTATCACTTTAGTGTTTTTTTATACAGGGTGTAGTTTTTATGTAATTTAACGTCAAAGTTTTTAATTGGCTGCCATTCCGAAAGTTTTTTACGAATTATTTTATTCAATTTTTTTATGTAATAGAGTATTACTAGTCTAGCGTATGTGCCAAATTTCAACACTCTACCATTATTGGTTGCTGAGAAAAAAAAATATAAAAACACAGACGCACAGATAGACAGAAAACAGTGCATATTAGGACATATGTTTATATGACATTTTTGGTTTGTTTTAACTCCAGGAACATCCTCCTGAAGTTTGTCCGAGTATTTCAGTTACACCCTCTATATGAAATTGCAACGCTGGTACGTCTTCTTTCAAATGGTATGCATTGTTTTGCAATTTGAGTTATAAAACTGGTGACAAAATGGCGGCAATCAGAGACTTGCATAATCTACTAGTAACTAGCTCCTTGGCCTAATGAGTACCGCACAAATCGTCTAGGTACTAGTAGCATTTTTTTTTTTTTTTTTTTTTTAAATTAACTTCTGAGCCCATAAAGGATTAATATACAGTCCATGTTATATATAATTATTTCTAAGAAGGACACCATTTAGCTCACCATATGATAATATAAGAGGTCCCTTATACTCTTCTATTAGCCTAGTAATTACGACGCTCGGGCTGCCCACAGAATTCATACTAAGGGCAAACACAGATGATGGATCTGCCAAAATTAATTGGTCGAGATCACTTCTATAAATATAAAAACAGTTGCAATCTAATACTATAGAAACAGAAGACTGTCCACTCGTATAGGTCCTGTGAAGCTGTGGTATTAATTCTTGTTTGTTATGACAGGAAGTACCAGGAAGAAGTCTCCCCCTCTCTATCTCTCTTTCTGTTCTCCAGTAAATGCTGAAGTGACTATTAGCTGAGATAATAGTACTCCAAATAGTCGTCTGTGTACTTGTTAGAGACCGTAGATTGTTAGATAGCAGCATAGGCACGTGTCTAGGTTACTACCACAGTACGTGTATGGGTGGGTGGGTGAGTCATTACCACTGTACGTGTATGGGTGGGCGCGTGTGTTACTACCTCAGTACGTGTGGGTGGGCGGGTGGGTTACTACCACTGTACGTGTATGGAGGGGGGTTACTACCACAGTACGTGTATAGGGGGGGGCGTGTGTTACTACCTCAGTACGTGTGGGTGGGCGGGTGGGTTACTACCACTGTACGTGTATGGGGGGGGGGCGGGTGGGTTACTACCACAGTACGTGTATGGGTGGGCGCGTGTGTTACTACCTCAGTACGTGTGGGTGGGCGGGTGGGTTACTACCACTGTACGTGTATGGGGGGGGGGGGGGCGGGTGGGTTACTACCACAGTACGTGTGTGGGTGGGTGGTAGGGTTACTACTACTGTACGTGTATGGGTGGGAGGGTGGGTTACTACCACTCTACGTGTATGGGTGGGCGGATGGGTTACTACCACAGTACGTGTATGGGTGGTCGGGTGGGTTACTACCACAGTATGTTATTTTACTACCGTTGTACTTGTATAAGTGGGCGGGTGGGTTACTACCACTATACGTGTATGGGTGGGCGGGTGGGTTACTACCACAGTACGTGTATGGGTGGGCGGGGGGTAATTTTCGTTATAACCGTAATAACTGTAAACAGACAGGTTAAGGCAAAAGCATTGCCTTAACCTGTCTGTTTGTTTCTATAGTCAAAGCTAACACTAAAGAGTTCAAATCCCATCATAAAGTAAAATTATACGAACAACTCCTAATAGTTAAGTGTAGATCCATGTTTCAAGGATCTCTGATTTTTACAATTAAAAAATAAATTTAATTTAGCTTTACTTAAAATCAAATGGAAACATGCAAGTCAGGTAGGTGCTTTGAAGCATAGATGATTACAACTAAACTGTTTTAAGGATGCTTGAATATAAGGTCACCCTTCATAGTCATAGTGCTTTATTAATCCAAAAGAACAACAATTGTTATAAGGCAGGTCAATAATACTATTGTTTTCCATAAATGTATTGGTAATATTTAAACTCTTGACTGACCTTTAAAGCACATATTTGATGTGTGTTTGAACATAAACTCAATTAACAAAATATAATCTTTAACTCTAAATTGATGGATTTTAGGCATATATATGATTAACATGTTTGAACATAAATTAAATATGCATTTTTTCATTCATGTTAAAAATTAGTCATTTACATGCTTTCAGCTGGAGTTAGAACATTCATTACTACAACTTCCACATTTGAACTTCAAAATATATGCCTTGAAACTATAGATCTAGGTATATCAAACTATGCAATCATGCCCGACCATGAAAACATAAATGTAAATCTTGAATTGAAATTAGTTGTAAAAAATCAATCATTGCTATTTAATATGTTTTAATAACCTTTTGTATATTAAAAGAAATTGTTTTATAAAAAATGTTAATAGGTCGAATTTGATGAGAAAGAATATGATCGTATCAATGCAATAGTTTCTCGGGAGAAAGAGAGAATTCCGCTGGAGAAAGAAGTTATGTGCCATGGAGGAGTAGAGTTATGGCTCGGAAATCTGCTAACTCAGGCAAAGTCTTCACTGGCCAATGTTATTGCTAATGTGTATGCATTCCTCTATGAACCGGAGTTCACTATGTTGGATATGGTGGCTAAATTCCCAGCTCAGGTTAGTTGCACTGAATGTTAGCAAGTCTGACTTATTTTTTTATATTAATTTATTTAATTTTCTTTATATGCCTTGAAATTTAAATCAATTGTCAGCCATCGTTTGTTTGGATGCAACTGATAATGATTTTATATATTTTTGGGAGTTTCATGTTCACATGTTACAACAAAACTATTTCAACATTGAATTTGTACTTAATTTATGGACTACTTCCAACAAAGAAACCTACTTTATAGGACTATTTCAACAAAGAATGAAACATTTATGAATTCTTTTCGGCTGTGTTTAATAGACCATATTATACATTAACAAAATATTTTAGGGCCATTTTTGAATGTCCTATAATATTTTATATTTATTATAGCATAAACATTAAATATAATAAAATATATATACAAAACATTAAATATAAAAGTAGTTTACGAGATTGCCCATTGGGAGTTTTAACCCAAGAACGTGAATCTTGGCGCTTCATGTGCTATTTTCAAATGTATACGCGATCGCGAAAGTAGGAACGTCGTGTGATCTTTTGTAAAACTCAATAAAACATATGTTTATCATCAAGCAAGTGTGACAAACTTGGTACCACACGACGCAGAATGTTCTGTTCTGTACATTTCATAATTTTAATAAATTTGTATACAATTTTTTAAACGCAGGAATAAAATTAAAACATGCAACTTGAAATTCCTGCCTGGCGGGGGGGTCGGGAGTGGGAAAAATGGCCGATGTTTGTCGCATAACTGTACAATAACTAATAGTTGTAATCAGGTGTATCAACTGTCAGTCTGCAGTGAATGAAATACTCTAGCCAACAAAACAAATTACAATGTTGTAGGTGCTTTGGTTGTTTTACCAAAAATGTGTTTGTATACCCTTGTTTGTGTGTTCTTTCAAGAGCCAGTATTGGCGCGTTACGTGCTGTTGTAAAAAGTTGTAATAAATAAATTATTTATTGCGATATAAACAAATAAAAAATTGGGTAGAAAGCCAGAAGGTTCTTGTGTCTGTTAGTACTGTCTCGAGGAAATTTCTTGCTGTACGTTGGCAATGGTCATGTGACAACGGTGATGTAGAAGAGCGGCCGTCAGTTTACGTTTAGCCATTTTTGTTTATACACAACGTTCTCTACCACTCATATTTACCATAATGAGTATAGTGAATTGAAATGAAGTGAAAGTGTAGTTCATATATAATATATTTTAGTGGAAGTGACAGTGCATAAAAGGAAATTAGTTTCAGGCATTGTTCAACAAGTCCTATCACTAATCAACATTACATTATATTTATATAAAAGCACTAGCACTAGCACTTCAAAATCATAATAATAACAATCTTACATACAAATAGTACAATATAGGGCTAAAAACAGGCTGGAGAACTAAGAGTAAGTAAAATATTTAATTTTTTTATTGTATTTTAATTTTACAACCATGTATATATTTAAGTAGGTACTAGCCTAAACATTTATTTTTTATCCTATTTGATGAAATAAGACATGTAAAAATATGGTATTAGTTTAGCATTCTTATAATATCTAATATCTTGAAAAAAAAGTGTTATTTGTGCTCGTTCAAAATGACGCTTTTATTTTATTTATCGACAACAATTTAACATAGTATGTTATTATCCTACATCAAAACTTTATTTTTGTCACGAATATAATTATTTTTTTTATATCTCTATTCAGAAATATCTGTTTTATCAGTTTTTGTTCTCAGAAAAAAATCCTAAACAAATTTTAATATTTTTTACTATGATTACAATGTGCAAAGTTTTTCAAGAGCCGTTTACACAATTTGCGTACACTGACTTTTGGTGTTATAAATTTTATACTTTTTGGAATATATTTATATATTTTACATTTTCTTGTACCTAATGGATTGTACTAATAAAGTACATGTAGCAAAAAAAAATATACATACCGCTTATTTATGGATTGTTATGTAATTTTTCACAGAGTTTTTCGTTTCCGTGGTAAAATTTTTATTTTCCACAACAAACTAAAAATATAAAACTTTGTATGTAGGTACAATATAACTATTTTCTCTAAACAACATTTTCTTGTCTATTCATTGGTAAATTTTTAGAATTTTTACATGTACTATTTGATTACCTACAATGATCATGCTGTAACTTTGTACATTTTTGCGTTTTATGTAAACAAACAATTCAAAAAAAAAAAAAAAAAAAAAAAAATTAAACTAGTAGTTTATATAAAATGTAACAACATATAACTACAGTGCACAAAATATTACCAAACAATTTGGCTATCTTGGAATTATTTACTAACATTTTTTACTCCTCCTAAGGAGGGTTATAAGTTATAATTATGTACAAAATGTTAAAATTGTTTCAGTCTTTCCTAGACGATAATTATTTACTATTTTTTTTGTAAGTTTTGATGGTAGTTTGTGAAAGTACAGTTCTTGAGAAGAAAAATGAAATGATAAAATTGACATTTGGAGCATATTTAGTATTTTTTATGATTTACACAATAAAAGCTTGCGAAGTGCTGAAAAGAAGCACCGTGCAGTTGGGAGTTCATAATGGGTCTCCTAGTATTCACCATCTGGGGTTAATGTGAGATTTAAGCCCTCTAGTGGCCAAACCAATATATCGTATCTTAATTAAAAGTAACTATACCGACAACAAAATATCAATAAATAAACAAATTAAAAAAATGACAGATTATTCTATAGACAATAAGGATTCTCAGCGACCATTGTTGTGAAGTGGTCATGCTATATAAAGCTCAGGATCCACAAATTTCTAATGTGATTGTAGAGGCACTACTATTGGCTGTGGATGTGGAGGAACAACTTAAAATTATAGTTCCATAATTTAACAGCTTTGATGAATGTTTTTACAAGCACTTGCATTGTAACATTTTATAATAATATGAAAAGGAAGAAGATATACATTTTAAAAATTTAAAATGACTAATAAAGAATCTGATTAAAAAATCAAATTACATTAAATGGGCAAAAAAAGGACATACCAAAAGCAATCAATTGAACCAAACTATTGGAATAAAAATAAATCCTTGCTGTAAAAGGTGAAATAAATGACTTCCCGCATTATAAAGTGATTATTGTTTCCCATTTTCTTACTTTAAACATTAAAATATATATATATATATATATATATATATATATATATATATATATATTTATTTATTAGAAATAAATACCTTGAACAAATTTAAATTTTGTTCGAACAAATTTAAATTTTGTTCAGGTTGGGCTCCTAGGACTTCAAATACTTTGGACCAGGGACTCTGAATTTGCTCTTATGAACTGGAAATATGACAAGGCCCTAATGAGGAAAACCAATGAATACTTCCTCATGCTTCTCAATCAGTTGATTGAACAGACTACTCTGGACCTTACAAAATTTGAAAGAGTTAAATATGAAACTTTAGTCACAATTCATGTACATCAAAGGTAATTGTAACATTAGCATTATTTATATCCTTTAAATAGAAATAGTAACTAAGAATTCTAATGTGACCATATTATAATGTGTATATTACAGACTGGACCTTAGTGCTAGGCATCTGGTTTGAGCATGCGCATCAATGGATGTCCCCTCTCCAATAACAGTTGTACATTCCTGTTAGTAAATCATTATCTTGGACAGAACAATATCAGCTGTTTTTGTTTTCTTTTAAAATTTTGTTTTTATTATTTCGTTGTTTATATGATTGTTTACACTTTTCTTGTGGCACGTAACCAAATACGTTATTGTAAAATCACAATATAGAAGAAGCACTATTGTTTTAATTATTCTTAATATTATTACTACCTTAATCTTTGTTCCAGTGTTTTATATTTATAACTGTGTTTTTGATTTATTTCTTGATATATTTCTGAGAGTAATGGCGGAGAAATCATACTAGTCAAAACTCTACGACAAAATGCTGAATGGGCAGACGAGAAGTGATAGCGAATGTTATGAGTTCTATGGAACAAGAGGGTAAAGCTGACAAATTTATCAATGATCCAAAAAGGTTAGAGTGGCAGTGGCATGTAGTGTTTCTGTACAAACTCTTAACATGTTTAAGTGCAGAGAAAAGAAAGCTTGAAGGCACTGGTTCAGGGTTTGAAACGCCTAAAAAAAGGGGAAGTTTCTGAAAAAGGCGACAGGTCTTGACAACTTCAATATCTGTGTAGTTAGGTGAGTTGTGAATAGTTTTTAACATGAAGGAGATATGTCTTAAAAAAAAAAAAAAAAAAAAAAACAGCAAAGAAAATACTTTTGAAACTGCAAAGAGATTTAAGTTTTAGGGAATCTATTACCAATTTAGAAAGAATCATTAAAAAAATTGGATAGAGATGGAGGAAAATTAAACAATAAATATGACTCAAACTATCTATAAAAAAAATAGAAGTTTATTACAGCTCAAAATAAAACCATATTTATTTTAATAAATAACTAAATTCAATATATATTATTGTAAATACTGATGAAATCTGGTAATGAAAGTAATGAAATGAAAGTATATTTATTCCCCAAATATTCAAATGTATACATCAGTAAGTTAAATGATATTGTTCAACATAATAGTACAAAATAATACAAAAATACATTGAAAAATAATATAAGGTAAT
Organism: Stictocephala bisonia; assembly: GCA_035578905.1. Taxonomy (NCBI): domain Eukaryota; kingdom Metazoa; phylum Arthropoda; class Insecta; order Hemiptera; family Membracidae; genus Stictocephala; species Stictocephala bisonia. The sequence continues at coordinate 326,971 of JAQJVL010000501.1, read as the reverse complement.
CGTTAAACAAACTGTCTAAAATGAAAACAAAAATAATAGAAAACCGTACAGTAATTCCTTTTCATGGGAAAAGCCTACATGGGCATACTGCCTGTGCGTAGGCTGAACACAAGGTAAAACACAAGCTTTGCCAGTGGCCATGATAACACTAAAAAGGACAATTTAAAAAATTTATTTCTGCATGCAATACTTTCACTTATTTATGCACTGTTATTGAATTAAGCTTATATTGTATTTTTGTATTTAAATGTGATGTGACTGTGGTGATATTATTGTTTATATGCAAAGAAATAAAGTTCTATTCCATTTTAATCCTGAAATAGTCTTTAATTTAGTTCAAATTATGGATATCTGGTATGTAATTGTTTGGGAGAATCTGCTTTGCAATGGCACCTTGCCGATTGCTGTAGGTTGTACCAAAAAGAGTGGGAGCATGTTTTGGCTGTGAAAAACCACCACATGCCACAATTAGAGTTAAATAAAAAAAACAGATAACATTTCTTTTAAAAAACACTGACAAAATAATAATGATGACTAAATAAAAATTAATAACATAGTTTCATTTGGAAAGACAACAACGGTTGATTATTATTCAGATGTGTAATAAATGTAATCAGTTTTTATGAAGATGACACTGTTTAGTATCGAAGTACGATTTTAGATAAATAGCACTGTTAATTATTATTAATTTTTAACTGTTCTAGTATCGAAGTACGATTTTAGATAAATAGCACAGTTAATTATTATTAATTTTTAACTGTTCTTGTGATGATTTTTTAAATTGATTTATTCTTAATATAAGTGAAGGTCATAGAAGCAAATTTATTAGAGGAATTCAATCCAATTAAAAAGAATGAATTCTCTCAGATTTGAGAAAGCTAAATGTAGTTTACTGGAATCACCATAATTTGTAAATTTTGTTCCTATATTGTAATGAATTTGTGTTGTTACGTTGTTATAAAAGTGTATTTTACTTATAACAACATATGCTATTTTAACTAAGAAACTATTTTATTTTACAAATGTTACAGAGATATATTTGATGATTTGTATCGACTGAAAATTCGCACGAGAGAAGACTTTGAATGGTTAAAACAGGAACGGTTTTATTTTAATGAAGAAACTGAAGAATGTCTTGTCCGAATAACTGATGTTGATTTCATTTATCAAAATGAATTCATGGGCTGCACTGACCGTTTGGTAATCACACCTCTGACAGATAGGTGTTACATAACATTGGCCCAAGCTATTGGTGAGTTCTCTTGGTGTTACCATCCACAGTCCATCTCCACATTATCCTGTTTGTGTACTTTCTCTTGTCTAGAGTCGACTTAAGCATCAATGAAAAATTAACTTCCACAAAGTCTTACCAGTTACTGACATTTAATACTGAATAGTTGTATTTTTTCACAAATGTACTTTTTTACACAAATATAAATGTCAATGGCAGATTAATATTTGTAGTAACATAGTATTTGCAGTTGATAATGTAGCAAACGTACTATTAAATTTATGGTGGATCAACATATTATCCACATTAATGTCACTCATGATGATAATTGACTGGTTTGTTGTCATGGACTGGTTCAGTTCAGCTGTTCATATTTCAATAGTATCATCAGTAAATTACTTGACCTAGGCAAAAACTTTAAACTCATGAAATTACTATTTGATTTATAATTTAGGGACAGTTTGTCATGTTTAACACGTATGTACTGTATTTTTAGACAAATTAAAATTGTTTGCCTTGGTTGAGAAATTTACCATGATAGTGTTACGGATTACGGCAGCCACCATCGGCACCGCCTAGGTCATTGCGCCCCATCCCTGCGTGGGTAACCGCCCAAGGGGCCAATCCATGTCTTCCAGGAAGGACTAGATGCCCTTCCATTGGAATTGAGAACTTCTAGATGCTTCTACAGGTTCACCATCACCAGTTCCAGAATCTTTTGGGCTTCCACCTCTGGTCATATAAAGACACCCTTTGGCTGACCTGACGGTCAAGAGTCAGTGTGTGAAGAGTTGCTGACAGCCAGTGAAGAGTCAGTGAGTGACAGAGTCAGCCCCAGTGGATGTGACATTGATAGTCTAGTGATAGTGCAGTGACAGTATACTGAGCAGTGTCGGACACTAGGTGAACAGAGTATAAGTAATTGTAAATAGTATTGTAAATATTAGTGATAAATTTAAGAGTCGAAATAATGTCTAAGTAATAATTTAAGTTTGTTAATATTTAATAGTGTGATTTAGACCTTGTAAATAAAAGTAACAATTAGTACCCAGAAGTGGAATTGTCTTATTTATTTAGGACCCTGTTGGACAGTAGCAATATTTTTCACTATTAGTGGTAGGAATGAGCAGATGTTGAGGGTTGAGCTCCAGCATCCTGCTTATGTATAATATCACATGCTTTTTTAGTTTGCATTGTTTAATGTCATCTTTAAAATACTTGAAGACAGTATAATTTACTAAATTATAGTCTATATGGTTGTAGTATTTCTTTAAAGACACAAAAGTTCAGTTATAAAAATCCAATTACCTAAGTTCTGAGGATTACGTTAGGCAAATTTAAAATGGTCAAAAGTGAAATCAAGAATCATAAATGTATTTGATTTTAATTAAATTATTATCAAGGAGAAAGTTAATTTATTTAAAAAAATTTGCTCTTGTTTTATTTTTGATAATTTTGTTTATAATTATTAAATAAAAATTAAGTTTCAATCCTTTGGCTCAATTCATATAGGTTAACCAAACCATAACTGTTATACTTAAAACAGTAAAGCCTTCTTTTCATAGTATTTATCTTTTTTCCTCCATAACAATATTGTATTTTTACTCTTTTAGCTATTTCATATTTATGTTTGCTTACCTATCTGCTGCCACTATCACAAGGCCCCAAAAACGATTAAGAAGACCTCAATAAATAAAAAAATACTATCAGTTACAGGATGAACAAAAATGTGAATAATATTATAACTAGAAAAAACCATCAGTTGATCGTTTACCATAAATCATATTTTATTCTTCTTTGTAGTGTCATCTGCCCATTTGTCATGCCTGCATGAAGGGTGGTATGTGCGCACACGCGCACGCTCGCACGCACTAGGCCCAGAGTTTTCTTATTGTTAAGTTTTGCTTTAGAGGTTTTCTTCTTGTTGTTAATTTTTTTTTTTTTTTTAATATTTATTTATAGGTTTAAAATGACATTTTCGCATTGACAGCATCTAATTTGTTATTTTTAATTTAGGCCTAGTTTTTAAGTTTTAGTTATTTATTTTTTCTATTGTCTGTTATGTTTGTCGGGATTTTTGATAAAAGCCGGTAGCGTCTTATATTTTATTTTCTTAATTTTCAATTTCACCTAAAGGCGATTGCTTGTTAATTTTTATTCTTCCAATTCAGAGTCGTCTAAAAATACCGGCCAATTTGCTAGCATTGGTGGAATCATGGAATGTGGGCTAAATTGCCGGATGATAATTAAAATTGTTAAACCTTCTAAATTTTAAGTAAATTCCTTCTTTCTTGTTAATTTTTGGATTTAGCCACCTAGCCTTATTTTCTCATTTAGGGCTTTTGACGTTGTCATTAAAATTATTTTTCTTTGAATTTTGGTCAACGAGATTTTCTGCAGATAGAGGTTACTGTTTATGTTGAAATGTTTAATATTTTATTATTGTAATTTGATTGTAATTATTTCTCTTTGGCTTTTTGAATTAAAAAAAAAACTGCAGTAAATTTGTTTTATTTCCACCCAGCTACCGAGTTATGCTTTATTCCTCCAAGTGTCACCCATGAGCCTATCCCAATCTAGAACTGAACCATCGTTTCAGCTCAACTTCCTTTTTGGTGTGGGATGGGTCTCAAAATGTAGCATGAAATATCAAAACCAATGTGAAATTTTCCCTAAAAGAACAGTAGTTTTACACTTTTCTCATCTAAAACGTGTTAGCTCAGTCTTACGTGTGTTTATTCTTTTTACATCTGTGCTATTTCTACGAAAAATTGCTTCAAGTGCTAACGAATTTAGTTATTATAATATTATAGTTAATATATATATTAACTATAATATTAACCCACCCATTTTGTTTACCATCAACGTGGGCTAGAGAAGTCTGGAGTGTCCAAGGGTGGTAGACAGTGTCCAGATATTGCGGTGGGAGAGAATTGAATATCGATCTTGTCAATCAGCTGAAAATGAGATACAAGTGGTGATAAGCGGGTGTATGGGTGTCAGCCTGGTCCACATTACAGTCTGCCCACCCGCTCACCCATACACTACATTGGAATTGACCCACCCACTCAAGCATACAAGTATAATGGAATTGATCCACCTACCCATACACTTACAGTGATATTGTCCCACCCACCCACACATCACCCATCCACATAAAATTAAAATCTAAAAGTCGTTAGAAAAATTATGAATATCAATCAATTAATGAACAATATATATATTGAGTTTAGTTATTTGCAAGCCAACTTTTAAGTTTTCCTTGCAACCAACTAGAAATGCTAGTGTATCTCTTAAGCTGAATATATTATTATTCACTACTAAGTTGCGTGTCTGAATTTGATGTATTTCAGTTTTTCTGATGCTTCGGAGGATTGCTAAATTTTAAAATTAGTAAAAAAATTTATTCCTAGCAATTGTTTTAGAGGCTTAATAACAAAATTAATGTTAACAGACAACAAGTTTTGTGTGATTTTATTGGGCGAGATCTTTTTAAAAAACTTCAACTATTAACTAATTTGTTATTAGGCCTACTTTGGCCTATAAATATTAATAATGAAACAGAGGTTGTAATATTAATTTGAAATCACTATTCCTTGTAAAATTTACACTCTAAAATTAGTATTTTAATTTTTTTTTATGTACGAAAATGGTCCTAAGTTCATAAGCAAACCCACTGCCATCCTCTACTCACAGGGAAATCATTGGCAAAGTTTAGATTCATTTTTGATTTTGACCATTTATAGTAGTTTAAATTTAAGTCAACATAAAAAAACATAAAATGTTTAATCATTAATCTTTTAACTGGCTATTAAAATTTTCACTATAGGCTGGCCATTTTTCACGCATTTGCAGACTTTTTTTAAATCATAAAAAATAGTAATATTATATAAATCTACTTGTTTTTGATATTATTTAACTTGAAATAAACCAGGATATTTTATAATAATTAATATTACAATTTTAGCAAAGAAATGTATTTTTGATGTGACCTGATATCTTGAAAAATGTTTCTTGTAAACACAAAAAAAGGGGGGGTCATCTAGGAAACAATATAATACAGATAAATTAAAAATTCCAAGATAGCCAAAACATTCCAAATTTTATCTAGTTTTAGGAAATAGAAAGGTACTAAATGGTATTTGGGGGCTTGAAAAAATTATACACATTACGTAGTACAACTTATGCAAAAGATCGCTAAAAATATTAGATAATCACTAGAGAGGGATTTTTATAACTAGTACTAATATTTACAGAAATACATTAGATATACCTACTTTCCTATAAGATAAACATATTTTTGAAATGTTTACTTTAGTGTCAATTTATGTAATGATAGTAATAATAGTGTAAATATACACTTAAAGCCATTAACATGTACCACAATGGAAGAAGCTTTCATTTTGCCAACTTGACTTTCTTATTACTCTTTTTTTATGGTTCCTTTTAACTCAGAAACAAAACAAACATATGATTGTAAACAAGAACTATATCTGTTTCCAAATATATTCGAATCATGCCGATATCGTTAATAGGTGTGCTATAATAAGAGATTATATCCTACGGTGCAACACGGACAACATTTGGTCGGTAGCGTAGTTGGTTCAATCTCAGCTTCATGTGCTAAGGTTCTCAGTTCAATCCCAATCAGAGTCAATGCATTTTGAGAAGAATCAGCTGATAATAACCGGCTGTTCATTTGTCATTGGGCTATTAATTAATGACACTTTCTAAGGAATAGTCGGCCTTAGTTTGTAACAATGACTACATTCGCTCATCTACACTCATCACACTCATTCGAAATCCATATTCGCCCATATCTTGACTATCGACGTCTTATGAATAAATAAACATTAAGCCGTGTAGCAATTGTGCCAACTGGATTACTCGATTTTCTTATTATTCTTTTCCATTGTTCTTTTCTTCTCAGAAAAAAAAATGTCCACAATCAGCAACTCCTTCCAATTTTAAAGGAGTTTGAATTATATTGATATTGCTAATAGGTGTATTATAATAATTGATTAAGCTTGCCGATGCTAATTGGCTGATTTTCAGCCGAGTTCTGTTATGATAGCACAGTAACCGGCTGAAAATCAGTCTAGTTTCGCTTTGAGAGTTAAGTTGCGTGTTTTTTTTTTTTATTAATTGCAATGTTAATTTTTAATTTTAAAACTTGTGGTATTTATGTAAAAACACAAATACTCTAGTTACAATTTAAAAAACTAAAATCTAAAAGTCAAGTTAGAAAAATTATGAATATCAATTAATTAATGAACAATCTTGTATTACAAAACAAGCGTCATAGGAAAGTAGGCATATTCATTCAGCTTCACATTTTCTACATAGTACATCTTTTATTAAATCAATTCTAATCTCATATCCAGAATGGTAAATATGAAATATAGGTGTACCACGTAATTTTAATGATTTTTTAAACAGTCAGTATTATCTGCATGATAACAAATCTATAGTGGCATTTGGGGGTATTTCAGGGGGAATACAGATTTCCAACAAAGGAATTGAAGAAAAAAAATAAACAAATTGACACAAAAACTATGTATATTATATTAATATTTTGTAGTTTTTTCTCCTGAACACAAATATAATATCATATTCTACATACAACGAATAATTCAACAATATACAACAAAAAATTGAGTTAGGTTAGGTCAGTATATAGTGACCGTGAATATATATTGCTATCCTAGTCTAAACTAACCTAACTAACTAACCTTACGAACTAACCTAAACTAACTTTAACATTACCCAACTTACCCTTTTTAGGAGGAAGTGGATGTTATATTTTTGTTTAGGAGGAAAACTACATAATATTAATATTATATACATTGTTTTTGGTGCAAACATTTTTTATAAGGTTTTTTGTAAAAATTAGTATTCCTGCAGAAGAACTTCTTTGAGATTTTATTAATAATCAATCTATTCATGTTCATGTGGTTAATATTGACTAGTTTAAGAAAAAAAATCATGAAAATCGGTTGGAACCCCTATAATTCATATGTATATCCAGATTTATATACTTCTTAGGTGATGCGTTAAGATGACTAGTCAGATTTTTACTTTACAATAATTGTTAAAAGGAATGTCCATGGGTGGAGCACCTGCAGGACCTGCTGGTACTGGGAAGACAGAGACTACCAAGGACATGGGTAAATCCCTAGGCAAATATGTTGTGGTATTTAACTGCTCAGACCAGATGGACTTCCGTGGCCTAGGCCGTATCTACAAGGGATTGGCGCAGTCAGGCTCTTGGGGTTGCTTTGATGAGTTCAACCGTATTGAATTACCTGTCTTGTCTGTTGCTGCACAGCAAATCAGCATAGTTCTCACTGCTCGGAAGGAACGGAAAACATCTTTTTTGTTCAGGTACTTTTTTTAATAAGTACAGGGACTTGAATGACAAATAGTTGTAAATCTCTCATATACTTTGTTTTAAGAGTAAAACATTATTAAAATATATAATTTTATTTATGACGAAAAATTTTGCTTGCATTAAACCATTTTATAATATAGATGGGGTTGAATCTATGTTTATTGTAAAGTAATTTTGTATTTTTAGGTTTTTTACAAACAAGCGGTACATTCATTTGTTTACGCTGCATTAAACATAAAACTGAGTTGCCTGTGTTCTTTAAATGGTTTCACAATATAGGAACAGTAGAGGCTGTTGTACTACTGCAATACCACTGTACTTGTATGGGTGGTTGGGTGGGTAGGTCAGTACTACTGATAATGGCCCACCCGCCCATCCCTCCCTTCCAGCCCTCTACACTTACACTTTCATTGTTATGCTATCTGTATTATCCTGATTTAACGATAGATGGTAAAATAGTAACCTCTTTTTTGTTGCACCACCAATCTTGTGTCATTACAGCACTACTGGTTTCGAAGGATGTCCTTCATCTTCAGGTGCACTTTCTTGGGCTTCACTGAATGTGTTACGTGAAGCCCAAGAAAGTGCACCAGAAGATGGATATCCTATGGTAGTGCTGTAATGACACAATATTGGTGGCGCAACAAAAACGAGGTAGCTATTTTACCATCTATTGTTACTTACACTTTTTACATCAATGTGTAAAGAATCATAATTATGGTTCAGAGGAATCAGTTACTTATTTTGTTCTTATATGTATACGTGTGCATTTTAATTGTTCTATCTTTCAAGATTCATATTTTAGGGGTGCCTTCCAACGCTTAGATGTAAAAGAAGAGCCCCAAAGACTCATGTGTGAGAGTGGTATTTAAAACTTCGGTGAGGGGTGGGGTGGTGGGCAGATAATTCTGTTTTCTTGGTTCTGGTTTTAGAAAAATGTAACAGCCCACGCAGATTTCATGTCAGGAACTTAGTACACTATTGGTAGGACACATATATATATCATCAGGATTTGTCCACAAACGTAAAATATCCATATCAGAAAATATTTATTGGTTGTCAGGCCCCTTCAATATTAGTTTTGTGGAAATAATAGAATAAAAATTTACGATATTTCATTTTCAAGTGTTTAAACTACTTTGAAGTGATTATTTATGTGATTCATTAACATGCTCATCGATGACATGTTTTATAAGTAATGTACAGAAATGGACATCTGAAAATTCTTAAGATTTAACAAAATAGTTAAAATGTTGTTTTTGAAAAACAGAAAGAAAGAGATTAAAAAATAATAGTGTTAATTTAGTAGTTAAAAGATTATAGACTTACATAGGTAATTTTCTTATCATAATAGTCAAATGATCATTACAGTTAACACCGTTTTAGTGTTACTTGTGTTTTATTTGAATGCTAATTGTAGTTGTATCTATAAGTGATATTGAATATATTCAACTACAATTGAGTACCAATTTCAAGTATATTTCCATTGTACTTAGTGTTAACCCTCCAACTGATGACCAACGGCATAGCCGTTCATTAAACTGTTTGTAAACTGATAAAGATGACACAGCCGTCGGTCATTTTTCCACTGTTATTTTACGCAAACGGCTTAAAATAGATAAAAGTAACTTAAACCAGTGTGATCCCCTGTTAATAAAGAACAGTTTCATATCATATAGTCTATATTTGCAAAATATTCTAACAGCTGATTTCGATTTTCAAAGGCCATGCACCTGTCTTGGCTGTCGGCGCGCGCAACTCTCTTGGCTGTCGGCGCGCGCAACTCTCTCGGCTGTCGGCGCGCGCTTCCGAGCGTGACAGCTGTCGCACACAAAGGCTTGTTACTACGCAGCTTACAGTTGTGTTTTGTGTTGTGTTTACTGTTTATTTAGTGTGCTAATGTTGTAAAATGGGTGACCCGTGCAATTCAAGTGATGTACGCGATATATTGTTTGATGAAAACGTTAGTAGTGATGACGAAAGTGACATATCTGCAATTGAAATACCGGACAGTGCCACATTGTTAGATTACTCATCGGGAAGTGATGACAATTATGAACCTACGCAGTCTGATGACGAAAGTGAAAGCAGTTGTTCAGAATCTGGAATACCTCTTAGCCAACGGATTCCTCAAACACCGATATGGATTCGTGTTTTGCCGCCGGAACCAGAGATAAACATTGAAGATGAATTCATGGTACGTAATCCTGGGATAAGAAACTGTCCCCCCAGAAATTCAAGCCCTATTGAATATTTTTATTTATTCTTTACTAATTTTATTTGGGAACTGATAGTAAAAGAAACAAATAAATACTGTAATGATGAATTGCAAAAGAAGAGGGATTCAAACTCATTGAAAATGTTTTCTAGGTTACAAAAATGGCAAGATGTTACTGTCAACCAAATTAAAAAATTTATAGCAATTGTTTTGAATATGGGTTTGATAAGGGAAAAGAATATTGAAAATTACTGGAGCAAAAAAAATAAAAAGTACATACCATTTTTTTCTAATACAATGCCAATAAACAGATTCCAAATTATAAATTCAATGTTCCACTTAGACTCAAAACAGGCGGCTCAACGCAATGATCCTAATTATGATCCCTGGTATAAAATTAGAACTTTTTATGACTATATAAATAATAAATTCAAGGAATTTTTTGTGCCCTACCAAAATTTGTCTATTGATGAATCCCTTATTGGAATGAAAAATAGATGTGTGTTCATCAAATATATGCCTAAAAAGAAACATGCTAGATTTGGTATTAAAAAATTTGAACTATGCGATAGTGCAACTAATTATGTTTTGAATGTGGCTTTGTACAGTGGGAAGCATTTTCTTGCTGCAGGTAATGAGCCTTTTACTGAGAAGGTGGTAATGGACCAGCTATCTTCTTGCAGTCTGCTAAATAAAGGTTACCATATCTTTACAGATAATTTTTACACAAAGTTGCCTCTTGCCGATAAACTGTGCAGTATGAAAACCTTTATAACGGAACTGTGAACAAGAACACTAAGGGCCTTTCAAAAGAGGTGGTACAGGCCAAGCTTGGTGTCCAGGAGAGCATATATTATAGAAAAATAAAACTCTGTTGGTAGGGTATAAACAAAAAAAAAAAAACACAGAAAACCTGTATACTTACTGACAACAGGTTATCATGCTGAAGATATCAATGTGACAAGTAGAAAGGGATGATGTTGTAGAAAGGGGTGCTATCAAACCCTTTGTAATAAATCAGTATAATTTGAATATGGGAGGGGTTGACTGCAGTGACAAGAGCATCTACCATCTTTCTTGTGCAAGAACCACAAAGAAGTATTGGAAGAAAATCTTTTTCAACCTTCTCGATATTGCTGTATTTAATTCATATCTTTTATATTATAGAAATACTGATTATCCTATTTCTAGGGAAGATTTTGTAGATAGTATAATTGTAGCATTAGCAAGTCAAGAAGATGTACCACATGTACCAAATGAAAAGGGAGATGGTGGCCATTTACTTGAACATTTACCTGGGAAAAACGAACGGATTTGTGTTGTTTGTGCCAAAGACCCAATTGTAAAAAGAAAAAAAAGTGTATTCTGGTGTCCTAGCTGCAACTGTGGTATACATCTCACATGTTATCACAAGTTGGAGCACAATCCTAGGGCTACACATTCTGAGAGAAGGAAAAGGGCAGAATCCAGTGATTCGGACTAAAAAAAAGTTGTACATAGTTTTAGTTTTTATGAAAAAACAAGGAATCTGTTGTAAATAAGTGTATATATGTAATAACATTTTTTATTCATCGTAAAATTGTGCATATTTAGTGTATTTGAAGTTTCTTTTTTGCTCAAGTGGTAAAAAAGTTAAAAACATAGAAACTTGAAAAAAAAGTTATTTTACAAACTTTCTTTTTCAACTTGATCTGAAAAATTTCTGAACAGAGGTAAGTTCAATTTTTATATATTTATGTATATCTACGGTTTATAACAAAGAAAATGATATGTATAACATAATACTTAGCTTGTAGGATGTATTTTTAAATAATTTTTGAAAATAATGATGCACGTGGCTATAAAATGGCTTATCATTCTGGAAGTTTACTACTATCAGTTGGAGGGTTAATGACGAGATCTATTGTAACCGTATGATTGTTTAATGGTAAATAAATTTCTTGATTCAAATGAAAATACTTGATTGTATTATTTAAGTTTAATCTGTTGAAATTCTTCTTACTTCATTTTTTACTGATAAACTATTAATTATACCAATTATTATAATTTTAAATATGCATTGTTTATTTATTCTGTATTATTATTATTTTACGCAGTGATGGTGATACAGTTTCATTAAACCCTGAGTTTGGCCTGTTCATTACAATGAATCCTGGTTATGCAGGACGTCAGGAGCTGCCTGAGAACCTGAAAATAATGTTTCGAAGTGTAGCAATGATGGTACCAGATAGACAAGTAAGTGATTGGGAGGAATTAAAGATCTAAATCAAATGATATCATAGATCAAACTAAAATCATAATTTAATAATAATAATAACAACAGTTTTTACTGTTGCGGAAAGCAAAGCTGTCCAAATTATACTTAGGTTAAAAAATCCCATACAGTAAAACCTGTCATATCAACTCTGTGATATTCAGAACCTCTGATAACTGGCCTGGTGACAAAGACAAAGGAGCAGAAATGAGTGCAGAGGCCAAGAAGAGTCGATAGGGGTGAGAAGTGTAGTGGGGATTTCATGTTCAACATGTGTTGTCTGCACTATTTTAGGAAACAATGACTTTGGAGAGTCAGTGACATCAATTGTTATTGCTTCACCATTTGAGTGCATTAGTGCAAGTTTTGTATGAACTATTTCCTAAAATTATTTTGGAATATTTAATGAAAAAATAATTCCAGCTCAGAGTAAACAATTTATTAGTTACATAGTATCTTGAAACAGCTGATACCACCAACTGTCAAAATTTGTTATAACTCTGATTGGTGCCGAACTGAGGACTTGTTTTGAAGCTGGGCTTTAACCAACTTCGCTACCATGTAGTATCCTATACATACTATAGTAGTATCCATGTTGTCCTATTACATAAAAAATGTAACTTTAGCTGGTGATTTTAAAGTTAACTAGGGGTAACCACTGCATGCTTCGCATGCCAACCCCGTCACTTGCTATGCTCGTGAAGGAAGCTCGGCCTTCGGCCTCGCCTGGAGACTCTGCCTTTTGCCTCTTTATAGAACTTGGCCTACAGCCTTGCCAGGATGCTCTGTTAAATGCCCCTTTGTGGAACTCGGCCTACGGCCTCGCGGTGGAAAGTTCTGCCTGCGGCCTCACCAAGGCACTCTGCTACAGTTCCATTTTTGGGTCAGCAGGTCGGCTCATGAGGGAGATCAGCCTACATATTCTTAACCAATTTGACCATGAATTTTGGTTTTAGGGGCAGTGGGGCCCATAAACACAGTATTTTCTAAAACTTGATGTTATATTAGTTATTAATTGAAGAATACCTTTAATTTGATACCCCACTTGGGTATATTAGTTTAACATTACCCAATTTCGGGTTTTGGAGCATATATTTTTATTTGGGGGCGCAGAACCCTTAACTTTGTCTCTTCCAAAATACAATGATATAATGTGATTTGGGAGATAAATACCTATTGTTTGATACCCTACTAGGGCGGTTTATATTAATATTACCAATTTTTTGTTTTCAGATTTTTTGTTTTGTTTTGAGGGCATATGCTCCTTAATAATTGCCCTTTTCAAAATCTGATGGTATATTTGAATCGAAGAGAAATATAGCTTTTATTTCATTTAAGTAGATAACGTCAGTATTAAAAGATTTTACATTTTTAAAATTTCAGTTTTTGGGCCCCCAATACCCCAAATTTTTATGTATTTAGGCTGAAATTTTTATATAAGGTGTGCGTTTGTTAAGCGTATAAAACTATGAAGGTTTGGAACTTTTACTCGAGATTTTCCTCAAGTTAGATCAGAAATATTACTTTTTTATGATTTTCCCATAAGAAAATATATTGGAGCAGTTTTGGGAGTAAAAAAAAGGCTGCCATCTCAGAACTACGAAGAATTGTTCAAAGTCCCTTCTTATTGTATGCCAACAATATAGGACCAATCATCCTATAAAATTTCAGCCTCGAAGGTTTAGTCGTTTTCGGGAAACAGTGATCAGTGAGTCAATGGTATATATATGTCACAAAACAATTCTAATTATAGAGAGTGTTGGCTCATTAAAAATATTTATTTATTTAAATCTTAGATTGTATCTTCTGCATATTTAGTAACTAACTACATGGCAATTGTTGCCTTAGTGCAGCTGCTGAACTTGGATTTATTGAGGTGCCTCTTCTTCATAGTTATAGAGGTGAAGCAATTGACTTATTGTATCTGCATGTTCTCATCAAGTCAACATTTACAATGATTGGTGACATATAGTCATAACAATTAATTGGGTTTGATATCCATTGAGCTGTTAAGTAAGTCAAATCGAAAACAATCAATAAAGTATGGATTACTATATGAGAAGCTGAGCAGCATTCAGCCATGGTCATTTAAAATATTGGCCAAAGGTGCTGCTTTAAGATGTTAATAGCTATTATGTTACCAGATTGTTAACTTACGTCTGTAATTTAATTTGTGTCTTGATTTAATGCATAAATAATACTATCCAATACAAATCTGTTTGATTGAAACTTTCATCTTTGGGGTTAATGATAAGCTACTTTTATTTATCTTTCACTAAACATTTTGTTTTGATAAGTCCCAATACAATCCAAATCTTGTCAACAGTCTAAAATAATTTTATATGTATGTATACAAATTAATCAAAGAATGTTGTCCAAACATGTTCTTCAACTGAGGGAAAGTGGAATGTTATGTCCAAGTTATTGGGGCGAAAAATCTAGTCATCCTCCTTGCTTAACCGTACATTTACCTGACATGGATCAGAAGGGTTTGTCTTGCAGATACAGAACCATGTTTGATTATTCTTTCTATAATTGACCGGACAGCATCCTGTGTGTTATATTTAGCTTATGTAGGGGTTCTAGAGATAGAGGGGAATCTTTTCACCGCTCAGCTACCTTGCTTCAAAGGTGAGACTAATTTCCGCCTTTAAGTGACCAACCTCTGTTACAGTGTTTAGTTAAAAAAAACCTAAAGCACTGTACAAATTTGTTATATTGCTGTTTATTGTTTATATTATTATTTATTGTGTTACTTACTTACTCCCATGGCCACACATATCTAAGAAGATATTTGGCCGCACCAACAAAGCCACTCCATCTGTCTCTATCTTCCGCGTCTTCCTTGGTCACTCCCAATTGATCCAGGTCTCTCTTCACTTGTTTCCACCACTTTTGCCGTGGTCTTCCTCTCGGTCTTCTTCCTTCGGAATTCCTCATTATAACTTGTTTCAAATTATGATTCTCCTCTCTTCTTAAAACATGTCCAGCCCATCTAATCCTTCTGCATTTAAATTCACAAACTACATCTGGGTCCCTGTAAAGTTCTTTCTACTCTGTGTTGTGTCTCCTCCTCCACTCTCCTTCTTCAAAAATTGGCCCATAAATTTTTCTGAGGATCTTATTTTTAAAGACAATTAGTTTCCTTTCTTCCTTTTTATTGAATTTCCATGTTTCAGCTCCATATAGCAATACTGGACTGATGATTGTTTTATATATTCAAATTTTGGTTGTTTGTGACAGTAATTTTGAAGACATAAGTTTGTTGCATGCGTAGAAACATCTGTTTGCAAGATTTAGCCTATTTTGTATTCCTATTTCATCTTTGTTTTCTCTAGTTATTACAACGCCTAAATACTTAAAAGAATCTACCTTTTCAAATTCATGGCCTTCTACTTGGAGAGTGTCTTGATTTATGTTAATTTGATTTCTGGCAAATTGCATATATTTGGTTTTTTCATCATTTACTTTTAGACCTAATTGTTCTGTTTCTTCTATGAATAATTTTGTTAGCTGCCGTACGTCTTCTAAATTTTCTGCAAAAATTACTAAATCGTCTCGCGAATGCCAGTACGTTAATTTTGGAGCCAATTGTTATTCCTTCATCCATTTTTGCTACTTTTTGGAGAGCTTCTATCGCTAGGTTGAAGAGAATTGGGGAGAGTCCATCACCCTGTCTTACACCTGCATTAATTTTGAAGGGTTCCGAAACTCTTCCATTTACTCGTGTTTTATTTATTATGTTATCCATTTATTGTGTTATCGTTATTATTTTAATTTTAATATTTTAATGATTTAATTTAATCATTCTAAGCTTGATTTGTTGGTATAAATCAAACCAAACAATGGTCACTACTGCTGATTAGGTAATGGGTGAAGCTAGGTATTATGCCGTCAGCACTGACCTTCCGTTATAATGATTGTCATGACACTTTATAATTGGAATTACACAGTGGGGAAGTTCACTGTCTCACTTGCACTATTCTTTGCATCTCACTCTTACCAGTGCATTCTTAAGGTTGTTTTCTAAGCGGCCTATGTATATATATCTTAATTTATTCACATATAAAATAGCCACCAACATCTGCTCATAGAAAAATTAAGTGATATTAGTGGGTTAGACTTATTGGATAGTGCCACTACAATTCAGTACCATACTTAAAACTGAATTTATTCAAGCAATTATTTAAAATTATGATCTTTTTTGTGAACCAGATTATAATGAGAGTGAAACTTGCCTCATGTGGGTTCAAAGACAATATACAACTATCAAGGAAGTTCTTTGTATTGTACAAACTGTGTGAAGAACAGCTGAGTAAACAAGTGCATTATGACTTTGGGCTCCGCAATATTTTATCTGTCTTAAGAACTTTAGGGGCACAGAAACGAGCAAACCCAAATGATACGGAGGACACAACCGTAATGCGAGTTTTAAGGTGAGTTAATAATTTTTTGCATTTTATTAATGTTGTCTGATTTTGTGTTGACTTAAAAGTCAGGATTATGTTAGGGATTTTATGATGTTAGAAAAAGAGGGGACTCAGTAAGGAGTTCCAAATTAAAGTTGTATGAGAAAATGTAATGAATTAAAAGATTAACCAAAAGTGTATTGAATTCTTATTTAACATAAAATAAGATTTTTAATTTATTTATCTCCTCAATTAAAAAAAAAAAAGAATATAGAGGAAGACTCAACTGTGCCATTTTCAGATAATGTTTTTGGGACTACTTCTGTATGAAATGAAATTTGAGAAAATCAAATCTCGCTTAGATTCATCCGCCACTTTGAAAACATTTCTCACCATAATTCTTAAAATATCTATCAATTTGAAAATATTTTCTTATATCTAGGATATAATAATTTGATTCATTTCAACTCATTTTTGACCAATTTACATTTACAGAGACATGAACGTGTCCAAGTTAGTGGATGAAGATGAGCCTTTGTTTTTGTCGCTTATTGAAGATTTATTTGTTGGTCTGAAACTGACGACAAGCACTTACAAAGAGCTCCAAAGAGCTATAGCTAATGCTTGTACAGAAAAAGATCTTGTCAATCACCCACCTTGGAACCTCAAAATCATACAGGTTTGTACCATCCTCATGATAGGAAATATTGAAGCATTCAATATACTGTAGTTCAATATTATTTTGTAGTTTTAAATACCATACTGATTCAAAATAAATTATATTGGTGTATTTTAAATATGAGTTATTTAAGATAATTGTTTTGCCATTACAATATCAGAACGTTTTATTACATTACAGCTAAACTGTTTTATGTTGTCAGTTGTACGAGACATCTCTAGTGAGACACGGCCTGATGACCCTGGGACCTACAGGTGCCGGGAAGACCAAGTGTATCGAAGTGTTGATGAGAGCCATGACGGAGTGTGGCAGTCCTCACAAGGAAATGCGAATGAACCCCAAGGTATTTGTCCTATAGTGAACTTTCCCAGAATAATATACAGGGTGTTTCAAAACTCTCTACCAACCTTTTGAGGTATGGATTCTGGGCTCAGACTTAATCGAAACATCACATTTAAATCATCCTAAAGTCCTCAGTTACTTACAGAGCCGCCATTTTGTTTTTTCTAAAGTTATTTTTTTTCTCTTTCAGGTCACAAAGACCTGAAAGACTTCATTCTTGTACGGTTTTAAGTTATTTTGGATAATTTATTAGTTATAACATTATCTCTACATTTTTTTTTTTGTCACCTCAAGTTATTTCCCTAAAGTTAACATTAAAGCCATTTCTGTTTAATATATTGATAAAAGGGTTTATATATCCCTATCTTGACTATTTAATACACTAAAGTTGCAATCTGTAGCAATATAACTAAGACCCTAACAGTGTCCAATTTTAACTTAAAGGGCTTCCAATTTATTCAGAAGGGGTTACAGAGTACAGGAGTATGGTAGCTGATATAAAGAAATAAATAGAGCAGACTTATAAAGGTTGTTTACTTCAATAAAAAAACATTAAATATATAATCTTCATTAAAAAATCTTAATTAAAAAAATTAAAAAGTCATCTCTAACCTTAAACTGAAATGTTGTGTCGTACTTTAATAAAAGAACAACTGAGCCTCCAATTGAGAAGTAAATTTTTCTGGAGTAAATACCAGCATTATAACAATTCTACAGTTTATTTAGTAATAAATAATTCTGACTTCTCAAATTGTGGCCATTGATAAATAGAAAAGAAATATTATTAGTTCTGTCCAATATTATGTTTAATTCATCGATGTTTTCTTTGATTCCTTGGATAGTAATAAACTTTAAACATAAATAATTGTCAGAATCCGTAAAAAAAGTAAACAACCTTCAGAGCAGATAACGCTGATGGGTGTTGTAGCATCACCACGCTATATGCGGCTGACGCCCATGGGCGTAGCGCCTTTGGATAGCCTTTGGACAGCACTACACAAAATTGTTATGCTGTAAGCTATCGACGCCAGTGGGCGTTATAGATTATTTTTGTTAATTACGGCCTATCATTACAAGTATACATCCCAAGTACATTATACCTATAATATTCTTACTATAGTTAAATAATAGCATTCCTTGTTAGCAATGCCCATAGGTATATCATTTTTCATTAGCAGTGAACGTGTTAAGGTGGTGCAATCGGTTTTTGGTGAGTTAATTATTTCTCAATTTTATAATCAAAATTAGTCAATGTACCTTCCCTTGAGACAGGAAAAATACAATAAATTTTTTTAACCACTACATTAGAACTTGTAAAAAATTAAATTTGTACTTTGAACGGCTTTGTCTTATAGTTGATTTAAAATTAGCTAAATTCACCACTTCATAAAGCCGCAAGTTCTAATGTAGTGTAGTTAAAAGATTTTTTTTTAAATGTTTCCTGTCTCAAGGGAAGGTACATTAACTAATTTTGATTATAAAATTTGGAAATAATTAACTCAACGAAAACCGATTGCACCACCTAAAACTAATAAAACTCTTATGTGCATTATTCAAATTTACATTTTTATTCATCTTGAAAGAGAGGACAGTTAGTTGTTTGGTTTGCACTAAAAAATATATCTATTAATATACGGTAATTTATATTTTTGTTGTTTAATTAATTTCAGTAGTATTGATTTTTTTTATATTGTGCTTTAACTGGGTATAAATAACCAGAGTTACAACCCCAGATAAGCTAGTACAAAGCATGACCCAATCTGATTGACATATATTTATTGTACATTTTTATTTTCAAGAAAACAATTGCAAACCTTTTATTATTTTATATAAGTTTTTGTCAACTAAAACTGACGCCAACTATACAAATTCAGAGGGAGGGTTATTAATGAAGGTATATATATATATCGTATGGTTTGTTGTTAGCTACCATTTATTAGTTTAAAAAAATAGTTTTATATGTAAAAACTGTTATATCCGGCCTAATGTGGTATCAGAGTAGGCTGAATAACTTTAAAGCTGGGTATGGAATTACCATAGTAAAGGCGTGATTTTCGTTTAGCGAATGCATCGCGAATGTTGAGGTTATGCTTTGAAGGAACTAACTACGTAATTAATGGATTGTTTAATACTGAACTGTAAGGGTTTTCCAAAATAGCAAAAATATATATGTAATAATTTTATAAAATAGCACACTCATTTTTTAACAAAAATAAAAACTAAAATACTGTTGGCCTGCTAGTATCAAATTTCTTAGTTAAGGTACTTTCTGGTTAAGTAATGGAAAGAGAAAAAAATCAAAAGATTATAAATTTGATTTTACTTTAAAACATAAAGTAAATAATAATAATAATAATAAAAAAAACAGTGAAACAGTAAAATACAGTATGCTATAAAAATTCATTCTAACACAAAAGGAAATAGGACACAATCAATAGCAACAGTTTGATCGACATTAATGCTCTTTGTCACTATGCTGCCCAGGCAGGTTATCAGAGGTTCCGAATACCAGAGGGCGAGATATGCCAGGTTTTACTGTATGTGGATCGAGATCTGAAAGTCATGTTGAATATAATAAAAATAAAAAGTGAACTCCTGTCACCTGATTGAGTCTTATTAAATTAGGGTTATTATTATTACTAAATGCTACTTTGTAATTGGCCTTATTGCTGTTTTGTAGCATTGTAAAATAAATACATAATGTGTACTGTAATAACTAGTACTTTATTTTAATAACTAGGGGAAACCCCTGCATGTTTTACGTGCCAACCCTTTACGGAAGCTCGACCTATGGCCTCACCTGGGAACTCTGCCTTTACTAAAATATATATTAAAAAAAATATTGATTGCCTCTTGAAATAATATTACATATTTTTTATATAGGCTATTACAGCACCTCAGATGTTTGGCCGTCTTGATGCTGCCACCAATGATTGGACTGATGGAATATTCTCTACGCTCTGGCGGCGCTCTCATAAGGTATTGTTGCCGGCACATATATACATATATATCCATAGCAGTTTCCTAATTAACAACTGAGTACGCTTGTTACAGGGGCCTGTCAACTATCTTCTATCTTTCCATGTTTCCTCTTCCACTATTGTCACTCACACAGTCTTCTTCTCCTCACAACACCTTCCTGTAGTCCCTTCAGCATCTCTCGATCTTCCTCTCAGTCTCCCTATCTCTATCACTATACCATGGACCTTTATTTGAGCCCTAAATTCCCCCATTCTTTCCACATATCTGGACAATCCAGTCAGTTCATATCAATTGTATCTAACAATGACTCCTCTACTGATCTCCATTTAATTACTTCATTCCTTATTTTATTTTCTTTGGTCATTCTCACACTGCTCCTCAAAATTATTATTTGGCAAGCCTGTATTTTACTCCTATTCCTCTGTCCCATCATCCAATCATTCTTACATTTACATGAACCCCAATGCATCAAATAAACAACCATATTTCTTCCTACATTTAATTAACTTAAGTTTAATTTCAGGAGTTTTCCCTCTCAGAGTGAAAACTGCCAAAGTTGTACCTACCCATAAGTACAACTCATATTCAGATAGAAATAACTTCCGCCCAAATATCTCTGTTAAGTGGAATGTCTAAATTACTTGAAAGAATAGTCAAAGAACAATTAGTTTATTATTTAAATGATTACAATATTATTTATCGAGACCAATGTGGCTTTAGATCTAATTAAATTATATTTGATGCTTTATTTGATGTTTGCAAAGAAATTAATTCTGGTATAAGTAATAATGAGCGTATCATGTTAACCTTTCTACACTTAATAAAATCCTTTGACTTATGGATGGGCAAAAATTGTTGCCAACTCAAGTGAGTTGAATGATGTCAGGGACAACGCTTATTTGTGGTTCAAATCTTACTTATAAAATAGGTACCTGCACAGACCAGTTGCACCGGTTCCTCATATTCCTTGCTCCTCTAAACTCATAATGTATTCTACAATTGTCACCACTTTCATTTTCTCCTCACCTCATGGTGGAGAATCC
The DNA here is from genome assembly GCA_035578905.1 of Stictocephala bisonia. NCBI lineage: Eukaryota > Metazoa > Arthropoda > Insecta > Hemiptera > Membracidae > Stictocephala > Stictocephala bisonia. Next base: position 305,422 of record JAQJVL010000501.1, on the reverse strand, counting down.
TTTATAGGACAACAGCAGAAGGATGGTACAATAGGAAAGGAGAAACTTCCAAATTAAAGACACTCATAATATTTCACACTAAAATTATGATGGGTGAAAGTTCACACAAAAGCAAGCCAGAAGTGGATTTTCAATTACTTTCAACTGTTGCTAGTGAACAGTCTATATAAAACTAGCTATATCCGCCTGGTTTGCCGGTCATAATACTGAGTTTGATTATATAAATAATTATTTAATATAATATCCAAATTACAACAGCTGATGTGATGTATAATTTAGTAGTGTGCTCAATTATTTTTAATTAAAAAAGTTTATTTACTCGATTTGTTTTTATTTAACAGCTGTTAATCAAATAAATCATTCAATTAATATAGCTCCATAAGAATACCATGGGAAGTTTGGATGCCAGTGGGATGGAGTCCTGAGGTTGAAGAGGAAAATCCTTTCTTAGTGAGCCTCTAGGTGCCAAGATAAACCTATGCTGAATATTTTAAATCAATTGGATTTATAGTTTTGGAGAAATAGTGATGAGTGGTAAACAGCTTTTTTGGTATATAGATTTGGATTTGTTTACTCATAATAATCATAATTGTTAGGTCAAGCTTTATTGTTAATTTTTTGTGATCAATGATATTTAACTAAACATCAGTTTACCAACTATTTATTTTTTTACATTATTATTATTCACCTCACACAGTCAGAACAAATTATAAGTACCAATGATATTCCAAGTCCACTGAAAGCAACTGGAGCCCGCCCATCAGACATGACTACAGCCAAAGAATTTAGTTTCTTACTTCTTTATTGTTCACATCACAATAAATTTGTACTATAGCTTTCAATTTTTAATTTTGTTAATTTCATATTAACTTGGAAAGAGTTAAGTATCTAAACATAATTCATGTTTATCATATTTTATGTAAATGAACTTTTATAAATTTAGCAGAAAGTTATGCAATATATAATTTTTTTTGTAATACTGCTTTATTGCTTGGCATGACAGACACCATAAAATATACTTTCTGACAATTCTTTTTACTGTTTGCTTAAAATTCTCAGAATTTTTTGCAGAAGTTTAAATAGAACATTTCTATTCCCAGATTCATTTTTCTCAAGTTAGTAGCTTTCAAAATGTTGAACGCCAAATGAAAAAAGACACAAATAAATCTTAAAAGTAGCATTTTTAACTGATCATTTTAGGCATTATTTAATTTAAAATAAAATTATTTCTTAAAAATTTGAACGAAACTCTAATATGCCTAATAGACAGTTTAGCTGTTTAAAACAAACACTACAATACATATTTTTAATTGTAATAGTCAAAAACTATTTATGCTTATAACAATTTTAAAGTTCAGTGATGTTTATAAATTGCTGTATTTTAGTTGAACTTTAGATTGCCATTAATTTGATCAGCGTTTTAATTTCCAAAATATGAAAAACAAGTTTTGTAAAAGAATGTACAGTATGTGGTAGCTGGTGCAGAGATACTTACTATGGTAGATTTCTATGAGTGCTTAATGGTGTCCTTTTTTAATGTTACTGAGCTTGTATTTCTCAAATTCTTAGAAATTGCTGCATGCTAAGTAAAGGTAATTTTTAATTTTTTCTCTTCGTTTTAAGGTAAAAAAATCTGAAAATGTCTGGATTGTGCTTGATGGCCCTGTGGATGCTGTGTGGATTGAAAATCTGAACTCCGTGCTTGATGACAATAAGACGTTAACTTTGGCCAATGGAGATCGCATTGTGATGGCACCCAACTCCAAGCTGGTGTTTGAACCTGACAATGTGGACAATGCTTCTCCCGCAACTGTCAGTAGGATGGGCATGGTCTTCATGTCTGCCTCTGTCCTCACTTGGGAACCCATCTTAGATGTAAGTTTGTCAGTAGATCTACCATATACATTTTTATCCAAAGCAAAGATTGGATGGTTTTGAAAAGCTGTATTATAAGAATTTGAATATTTGTGTTATATTTTTATGCATTCTAATTCCTAACTATCATGTATGTAGTATAGATATGAGTAATTGAAGGGTGAATAATACACAATAGTACATTTAAATAATGCCTGGTGTAACATTTTACATGTACAGGGTGTAATGAGTGTACATTACATTGTACAATGGAACAGGATATATGAATTTTTTAGGCTTGTGATACTGTACATGTAAAATGTATATATTGGTTTTTTATCGACTTTTAACACACACACACGCACGCACGCATGCACGCACGCACGCAGGCAAGCTCACTCTCACGCTCACGCGCACACTCACACTCACACTTACACGCACGGTGCTGCTTCATACTGAGTGTCTTCCTGGTCACCACACTTTTCGAGCCGGTTTTTGTAATGGTTCAAACTCGTGTTTTCAATCAAATTTTTACTTCATACATTTCTTTAAACAATATAGACCCAAACGGTAATCTCCTCTCCATACACATACAGTAGTATTGATCCACCTGCCCGTCCATACACGTACAGTGGTATTGACCCACCCACCCACTCATACAAATACAGTGGTATTGACCCACCCGCCCCCATACATGTAAAGCGGTATTGACCCACCCGCCCGTCAATACACGTACAGTGGTATTGATCCACCCGCCCACCCATACATGTACAGTGGTATTGATCCACCCGCCCGCCCATACATGTACAGTGGTATTGACCCAACAGTCAATACTGTTGTACCAGGAATCGGACATGGTACAGATATGAGGCGGAGGGCGACATCGACTGAAGACTGACTCGCAGGTCAGCAGGTGGTATGATCCTTTGGGGTAGGTTGAAGTAGGGATATGGCGTGTTATGTTTCAGCCAAGTAGAATGGTTTATTGAGATCTTATGATGTTACAACGGTGGCATGATATTCCGAATTAAACAACTTAATATATTACACTAAAAAATAACAAATATGTTCATTAGGGGTAGATAAAATCAATATTTCTAAGTCTGTTGGAATATTTATTGTATTATATTGTATTGGAGACTAAAAAAGTTAAGAGTTTCCATCAGATTCATTTTAAAATTTACAGAATACATTTATTTAAAAAAAAATCCAAATCAATATTTTATAACATTTTTCTACCACTATCTATCATTTGTATCATTTTTATTGTTCAAAAGTTATAACTAAATTAAATGGAGGGAAGCTGGGTCTTGGACATACTAAACTATTAATAATCATCACACTTATGAGAATACATAATTACTATTTCATGAGTAGTAATAATAACAAACATATAACAAGAGCAAAAATAATGAATTAATCGAATAACAGTCAACCCCAGAGAAGTACTAAATTGTTAACTTCTTACTCCTTCCAAGAACTCCCTCAAAAGATAGGAAGAGTTAGTTTTTTTAATGATTTTTTTTACCATTAAAGTTATTTTTTTAATGATTCTTTTCAATAATATTAAGCCTACATGCACAATGAACAGACTCCACGTGTGTTTATTAATTTGGCTCTTAAATTTGAATTTAGCTAATTAGCTTCATTCAAACTTCGGTTACATAATAGACAAAGGCCTGATAGTGTTACTGATTACTTCAGGAGGTCTTTATCTATGCATATATATCCATAGAAATATCTACTGTGTATGCTTGGTGAAGAGGCCCCTTCACGATTTTCTAACTTCCCTTTTTCCACCAGACACACTCTTCTCTTCTCTTGAGACCTTCTTTATTCTCTTCAGTCTTCCTTATCCAGGAAATAAACTGCGAACACATACATCTGTTATGACCCATCCACTCACTCCACTCAGTCATACAACTGAAATGACCCATTCACCTGCTCCACTGACACATAAATCTAATATGACCCATTCACCCAATCCACGGACATATACATCTGACATGACCCATACAACCACCCTGTGGACACATACAGTACATCTCACATGATACATCCAATTACTCCACAAATACAAATATCTGATATGACCCATTCACCCATCCTGTAGACACATACAACTGACATGACCCACCCATTCTACAATTTGACTGATGTACAATTTGCACTGTAATTAACTCAAATTGGCATTTTCAATTTTAGGGTTGGTTGAAACTAAGAACTCAACAAGAGCGTGATTGTCTAAAACCCCTCTTTTTAAGCATATACGGTGATTTGCATACTTTTGTTCAAACGAAGCTGGCAGCAAAAATGAAGATCCTAGAAGCAATATACATCAGGCAGTGCACAGACCTTTTGAAAGGCCTAATAGATGTTGGGGATGAACACAGTAAGTTAAATACAATAAGTAAATATTATTATACCAAACAATTCTTATTGAGCTAAATAACATAATCATTATTGATAGTAGTATAAAAAAACACTACCGTAGAGTATTTCATGACTCTGCTGTTTTGTTATTATCTTCTGAAAACTAAATTAGGAGGTTGTCATTTCTTATCTTAGATGTATTAACTTATCAGAGTGAAGCAAATTTTCAAAGGAAAAAATATAATCACTAAGTGACCTCTGATTAATCTTTTTTCATTGTGATTTATTGATTAATAACAATTATTTTTGGAATAATTGGCATTACTTTGAAAAATATTGCATTTCATCATTTACACTCAATAAACTAACTCACAATCTGTAAAGAACTAAAAATTTCATCTTGATTATAAAGAAGTACAAAGTTTATTAAAATTAGTTTGATAGTTTTGATAGCGGGTTTTATTCCTTTTTTTGTAAATTGATCCATTTATAGAATATTGGCAGTTAGTTCAAAAAATGTGAGTGATAAAACCCATGGTTTGTCAACGTTCGTTTGGACAAACAACCTATGGTAAGTCTGAAAATTTCACCAGATACATTCAGCAGAACATACTAGCAATCCTGAGGTTATAATTGAGTTTTGTTGAAATAAAATTTTTATTTATTTATTTTTTTAATTTGAGATCCTGTTTTTTAAAGAAGCTAATTGAAAAACATGCAGTATCCACTTTCATTTAGTTGCCAATCATTGCATCACGCGATACAAACACAATAATTATTTGTTCATTGTTATACTATCGGTATTATCCTGATTGGTTGTGTTTAACAATAGATGGTAAAATAGTTACCTCTTTTTTGCTCCGCCAATAATCTTGTGTTATTACAGCATTACCGGTTTCGAAGGATGTCCATCATCATCAGGTGCACTTTCTTGGGCTTCACTTAGCACGCTTAAGTTTAAATTCTTTCACTTTACAGATAGAACCACCCTTTTAAATTTACTGTTGGTGGTTTAAACTGTAAAGTGAAAGAATTAAAAATTTAGTGTGCTAAGTGGAGCCCAAGAAAGTGCACCTGAAGATGAAGGACATCCTTCGAAACCGGTAATGCTGTACTAACGCAAGATTATTGGCGGAGCAAAAAAGAGGTAACTATTTTACCATCTATTGTTAATTATTTGTTATATTGTTCTTTTACACCCTACTTGATTACTCAATGTGACAGTACTTATTTTTGTTTATTTTTGTCTTTTTTTGCAATAGATAAAGTTCGTTAAAAATCGCTCTAATTTGATTTCTGAAAGAAAATTTTAAAAAGTTTTTTGAATAGGAGATCTAAAGTTCACTTAATTAAAAATAGTATTTAAATTTTGATTACCAATCTATATTAAAGTGGTAGCCTAGTGAAAACAGTTCTATACTATTGTAAATAGTATTCAATTATATATTGTGAATTTTGATGAAACTTCACAAGAAACTATGATACAAGGGAAATCTTATGAACAGATTATTAAAAAAAGAATTCAATTTACACTTTCAATACAGTGAACCTACTTGTGTATGCTTTTAAAAATATCTCATTTCATCAGTCTTTTAATAAATTTCAAATTTATTCAAAATTATCACTGTATTGTTCAACATCTTGTAATATTATCAGATTGAGTTATATTCTTGTATTATAATGAGTAACAGTTCTTGATTGGTTGTATTCTTTTAGATTTATGACATTGTTTAAGAATACAATTTCATATTTATTCATTGTTAAAGGAAACTTGCCTGATGCTCACCTAGAGAGACTGTTTTTGTTTTCTGTAATGTGGAGCTTAGGGTGTGTACTGGAATTGGATGACAGAGTCAAGATGGGAGAGTTTATCCATCAACATCCCTCTAAACTGAAATGGCCAAAAGTTAAAGTGAGAATAACAATTCTTAGTTAATTATAACTTAAATGTATTAAGTTATTTTTGTAATAGATGCATATAATAGTTGGTCACATATAATTAGAAAGTTGATATTATCTTGAATGAGTATCCATTCAATCACTATATTTACATTCATATTCTATTTGCCAAATTCAAATCATCACTATTTCAAAAGTGAAATAAATTATATTCATAAATATTTGTTTATGTTAATGTAGTTCAAATTGAAAGTTAAAAGTGTACCAGACTATGATCCTATGACATTTGTCGTGTATTAAGAGTTGTGATGAACTGTTTTAGTGTTCATCCTAATGAAAATGTTATTACTCTTGTAAGTTTGTCAAATATGTCTATGATTTAAATACAGTATATCAAAGCCAACTTCATGATTATCAATGAGGTTGGTGATACAAGATTTTATAAGACTGTTTCATACAGTACCTTAACCCTAGATCCAAGATCATGACATGGGACATGTAAATAAACTTTGAGGTAACATAAAAAATTATTTAACCCTTTCTACGCGTATTACGGGATTTCTCGCAACGTCATATTTACGTAAAACGCGTATTACGGTATTTCTCGCATTTGAATATTTTGAGATAAATATTTAAATTTAAGTGATAAAACTATACTAACGTGTACGTAAATGGTTATTGAGGTAATTTTGAAGACAACAGAAAGGATGACAACGTTTTTTGTCATCGTGACCTTCACGCACCGTCGCCATGGCAACCGAGCGGCCATTGTGTGCTGCTGCGCCGCGCGTATTACGGGATTTCTCGGACCACCCAGATGAGTGTTTTGAGTTATTTCACACACAAAAAAAAACATTCTAGGGATACTTGTAAGTGCTTGTATGTCATCTATATTAGTAAACTTGTAAATAATTATTATGATTACATATATATTTTAGCTTAATCTAATTTAATTTTTTTATAGATTTATGAGTAAATAAACAGAATAATTGTTCAACAATGGGAATTTTACAAATTGCTGTATATTAAATATTGATTTAAAAATACCAGTTTGGATTGTGTTTTCTTAACAGTTGTTGGCCTTATAACAAAATTCTAAATAGAACTTTAAACATTTTTAAAATATTTTTTTTTAAATTTATGACACGTTTAAAAGAAATAGCAAATTTCTTATGTAGCGTGCAAAGGGTTAATCAACATAAGCTAAATGTAATTAATACCGTTTTATGCAAAATTTCACTATCTCTATAGGCCTATATCAAAGGTTTTATATTTTTATCTGCAATTATAAAAAACGGTAAGCAAAATACGAAGGCAGCTGCCATTCATCACAGTATTCATCACCGCCTTCACGGTACCTTGCATGGGCCTAATCCAATTTTGGGTAATGCCTTTTGGCCTGCATTCCGCGTGTGCAACATTTCAGAGGTTGCTCGACAAAGTTATTGGTCAAGAATTGAAACCACATGCTTTCGCATGTCTCGATGATTTGGTTGTGGTGTCGGGCAGTTTTGAATAGCACCTGTGCCTGCTAAGGCTTGTATTTCGGAAACTGAGAGAGACTGGACTTTACCTGAATCATGAAAAAAGCCATTTTGGGGGAAGGGACCTTAAATATCTGGGACATGTTGTGATTGGATCGCTATGGATCCCGATAAAGTACAGGCCATTAGAGAATTTCCAACACCAACTACGATGAAGAAAACCCTGAGGAGTCTCGCCTTGTGGTACCGCAGGTTTATCGAAAAGTTTGTGACAGTAACTGTGCCATTGCGACACTGTACCGGGTCTTGGACCGGTACAGTTTCGTTTTTTCGTTGTTGTCTGCCAGGCTGCCTGAGATTCGCTTTTGCCCGGCGATTTGCGTACTTTGGTAGCCGTTGGCCCAGTTCCGTTTCGTTCCGTGTTCCAGCAGCTTCAGTCCGGTTGGCCTGTCTGGTCAGTTGTCTTGTGCTGCCTGCAGAATCTCGTTATGAGTGGCTAGACAAACTAAAACGTAAGTGTTCATTTTGTAAGTTTTAATATCTAATCACCCTTTTGGTGAAAATACTTTTGTTTAAATAATATTAATCGTTCTTACTTGTGTTTTCAGAGTTTTGTTAAATTTATATTCTTTGTCTAGATGTTTTAACCTAGGTTCGAGCCATGTGCTCATTGTTACCTTTTTGACTTTAATTGCTTTATTATCTCTGGTTTCATATTTAATAGTAGTTCTGTATAATGTTTTGTTGAGCCTTTTTAAGTTGCAGTTACCGATTTACCATCTTTTTGTTCATGGACAATAACCTAGCCTATCTTTAGTTTGATTTTCATGTTATGACAGATTGCTCATGTTTCAATAGCCTAGTTCTCAGTTTGTCATTTTTAGTTCCATATACGTAATTAATTCTTTTATAATTTGTTAATTTGTAATTTGTCTTAAATCTGTTTTCCAACATAATTTTTCATAGCCTAAAGTTAATCTCTCCCTCCAATCATGTATAAGTTTGTCTCTTCATGTTAAGTTTTGTTAAATCAGGCACCCTTATATTTTTAGTTGTTATGTGTAATATTTTGTTGTGATGGCTGGACTGTATTTGATGTGCTGTGTGTTGTGCCTTACAGTCCAGGGTCCTTGAGTGGGACGTTCAGCCCTCGGCCTGCCGTCCGGGGATTTTCTTCCATCTGCGCTGCCAGCCTGGCCTGAGGACCATGTATAGAGGCCATTGGTGACCCTTCTGCCCCAGCTACATCTTTGGGTATGAGTCTTCGTCCTCAGGTCAGTGCTTTCCTTGTTGTTTCCCGGCGGCTGAGCTGGGGGTTTAATTTAAAGTGAAAAAGGAAATGGAAAATAGAAAAAAAGAAGAAAAAAAAAATGTCTGTGGAACTTTATGAGGCCTAGGCCTGAGCTTCTAAACTTGGACAGGGATTTTAAGCAACACAGCCATTGGGGACTTATTTATTTATTTTTTTATTAAAGGGAAAAGAAAACGTGAAATACCAAGAACTTTTAATGTTAATATTTATTGTTATTTAGTTTAATTAGTCTATTTTCTTGTTACATTTGTTTAGATTTTTATTTTTGTTAGGTCCCCATTGTTAAATCCTGTTATTATTTATTTAATTGCTTAGGCCTAGTTATTGTTATTTATTTTTTGTTAAGTGTATTAGGGGGGGGGTTTTGAAGTGAATTTTTACTCGACGGTACCGTGTTATATTTTCTTTTAAATTGTTTAATTTTTAAACTTTCACCAAAAGGGGATTATTGTTCTTTTGCTTAACTTTTAATTCGGAGCTGCCCAGGGATTCCGGCTTACTCCCTGGCCCGGTGGAATCAAGGGATTCGGGCTAAATTGCCGGTTTAAATGTTGTGAGCCAAAAGTTTTCTAAATTTTCACTTTTATTTGGGGCTTAATATTTTCTTACGTTTTGGGGTGTCTCAGGCTAAACTGCAGATAGGCCATACAGTTGATTAATTGTTAAATTTTGGGTATTTGTAGAGTTTGTGGTATTTATAGCGTTTGTTATTTTTGTGTAGTATCTTGGTAATTTTAGTGTTTGTTATTATTTATTTAAGTGCAAATTTTATATTGTGGCCTTCTGCCTTTTATGTTGTGGCCCTCTGCCGTTTTTATTTATTAGTATTTTCTGGTTTTCATGATAATAAACTAGTTTTGCTCAGCTGCCGAGTGTTATTTTGACCCTCCAACTGCCACCCGTGATCCCATCGCTCGACTTGTTTTGAGCCATCCCCCGGTTGGCACGCTTACCAGCTTCGGTGGGGGGATGGGTCTCAATTGGTAGCAGAGCGTGGTTGCCTGAAAAAAAAAAAAAAAAAAAAAAAAAAAAAAAAAATCTCCCTTGGTTGTTGACGGTGGGTATTTGCCTGTTAGTAGGTCATGGTTGGCCGACCTACCGTCAAGGTGTCTTGGTATTGTAAAATAAAAAAAAAAAAAAAAAAAAATAATAAATAAAAATTATTTAAAAGCAAAACAATTAGAAAATCCTAATAAATAATTTAACTAAAAAAAAAAAAAAAAAAAAAAAAAAAAAAAAAAAAAAAAAAAAAAAAAAAGTTAGGCAATCCGCTTGGTTACGTTGTTGAATGGGTTTCATGGGTGGATTGGAGTGGTCGGAAGTGGCTCGGTAGGCTGAGGGTTTAGTTCGTCTTGGACCCTGGAGTTGTCGTTTTTTGTGTACTGTTGAGAATTTTGTTTTGCGAGATGGCCTATCTGCAGAATGTTGCGCTCCTGGTCAAGGAGGAGTTGATTTTCGAATTGAGGTCGCGGGGTGTGACTCCGGAAGGGGATGTTTTGAATCTCCGGAGGTTGCTGCGGGAGCAGTTGTCCGCGGGTACGGCGGTGGATTGGTCTGACCTGCTGGAGGTTGGTGATGAGTTGGGGATTTGTAAACGGAAGGTGGAAGATTGGGAAGGGGTGTTAGAGGATTTGCAGTTTGAACCTCCAGTGGGTCGTGACCGGGCCTGCCGTCTTGCACGTTTGGGGCATCTGCTTGCCCGTTTAAGGCTGGTCAACCGGGCACCGGGGTTGGAGCCATCTGGAAGGGCGTGGATCTTGGAGAGTGTGTCTAGGCTGGATGAGATTTTTCAGGCACTCTCCGGGTCCACGACTCCTACGGGGCTGGGTCAGCGGCCTGCTTTCGCACTTTCGCCTAACGTGTCGAGGCCGCAGGCTGAGACAACGGCTCTCACTGTGCCTGAGGTTCCTTCTGAGCCTGCAGGCGTTTCCGTTGAGGTTGCTCGTGGTTCGGCTCCAGCTGCCGTTCCTACTACTTCTTTGGGTTCACCTGCTCTTCTGCAGCTGAGCTACCACAAGCTGCCTAACCCTCTCACGCCCATGATCCAGAATCTCCCTGTGATCGATGGGATGGATCCTGAGGAGCTTCTTAAGTTTCTGGTGGCCTTTCTCAGACTTAGTGAGATGCCCGGCATGCAGGCTGGGGACTTGCTTCGTCTGGTGTTCCCTTATTGCAGAGGTCCCGTTGGGGAGTTGCTGAGTTCTGTCTTGGCCAGTGATGCCTCGGTGGACTCGTTCCATCGAGAGTTACTTTCATCGTTTCTTCCCATTCGACTCAGGGAGAGGATGGTCATGGACAGAGTTTATCGGTCGCAGGGTAGGGGCGAGTCTCTGGCAGCCTATGTCTCTTCAGTCAAGGAAGCTCGTCAAGCGTTGCGCCTCACCCTTTCTGAAGCTGACACCGTTCGTGTCATCCTGGATGGCATTTCTCCCGAAGAACGGTGCAGATTGGTTTTTGCTGGTGTTCCTTCGACTTTTCGGGAGCTGCATCAGCTGTGCATTGTTTCGCGCAGCGTGCAGTTCTCAGACCAGCAAGGGAGGGATTCTGAGAGTCATCGTGCTCTCCCCACCCGTCGACTAGCTATGTCTGTAGGTGTGAGTCAGCCAGTGGAGGGTCGTGGTTCTCGGCCTCCGGTTGTGTGCTTTGCTTGTGGCCAACCTGGTCACATTCGACGTGACTGTCCACGTGCTCGAGGTCGTGGGGCGGGAAACGCTCAGCGCGGGGGGTTACCTCCACAGTAGCTCCCCGCGTTGTTGCGAGTGACCGTGGCCATTTGCCTTTGACACGTGCCCATAGCAGGAGTGTCGGGGATTTTTCGGGCCTTGCTGGCATGGCTTCCCTGGGACTTAGTGCGGTCACCTCGGTGTGTCCTGGCGTTTTTGTATCTTTTGGTGGTACGGTGTGTCGAGCCCTTCTTGATTCTGGTTCGGCATGCAGTATCATCAGCCTTTCTCTTTTTGAGTCCCTTGACGCCTTAGGACTTGTCAGGCACACCGAGCCCTCTTCTATTACTTGCTGGACGGCATCCCAAACTCCTCTACCCATACTTCTTAAGGCGTCATTACATTTTAAGATTGAAGGATTTTCCTGGAGGTGGGGTTTTCTTGTTGCCAAGGACCTGGCGGTTTCTTGTATCCTAGGGGCAGACTTTATCTCTAAAAGTGGTATGGTGCTTGACCTCCAGAAGCGCCAGATATTTTTCAAGTTTAATCGGCGAGTTTTGGTGCCTCTAGTAGGGGATTCTGACTGCCCTCCTGCGGTCAGAGAGGTGGGTTGTGAGCCCGAACAACCCAAGGTGGATCCAGTTGGTCATCTCCCCCCTGAGCAGGCGGAGGCCATTAGGAGGCTGTGTTTGCGGTTTCCTGATGTGCTTACGCCGGAGCTTGGGGTGACTTCTCTTCTGGAGTATGAGATCCACCTCACCGATTCTCAGCCAGTTAGGAGTCATCCGTACAAACTTGCTCCCCCAAAGATGGAGGTTATGAGGGCTATGATTGAAGATCTTCTGAGCAAGGGTGTGATTGAGCCGTCTCGTTCCGCTTATGCCAGTCCAGCTTTTCTTGTGCCCAAGCCTAATGGTAAGTCTAGGCTTGTGATGGATTATCGGAGGCTCAACGCTAAGGTCGCTATTGACTCGGTACCTCTGCCTGATTTGCATTCTGCGTTTGATTGGTTCGGTAAGGCTAAGTTTTTCAGTGTTTTCGATTTGAACCAGGCCTACCATCAGATTCCATTGAAGAAGGAATCACGGCCCATGACTAGCTTCTGTGTTCCCTGGAATCTCTATCAGTTCACTAGGGTTCCTATGGGTCTTGCTGTGGGTGCCCAGACTCTTACTCGTCTGCTTGATTCCATCTTCCATGATGTGAAGTTCAAGTTTGTTTTCAATTACCTGGACGATCTTCTTGTCTACAGTGAGACTTTCGGGGAACACATGCAACATCTGGAGGAAGTTCTTAGTCGCCTCAAATCAGCTGGCCTTACCGTCAATCCAGAGAAAGTCACTTTTGCTCGTCCTGAGATTTCTTTTCTGGGTCATCTGATATCTTCTCGAGGCGTCTGCATAGATCCTGCGAGGACCCAGGGCATTCGGGATTTTCCTCCTCCCAGAGATGCCAAGGGGATTGCCCGTTTTGTGGGGATGGTGAATTTTTACCGTCGCTTCATCCCTAACGTGGCCGAGCTTGCTGCCCCGTTGAACGAGCTGCGAAAGAAAGGTGTCCCTTTTGTGTGGGGCTAAGCTCAGCAGACTGCCTTTGATGCTCTCAAGGAGGCTATCATGCAACCTCCTGTCCTGCGTATGCCTGATTTCAGCAGAGAATTCATTCTTCAGACTGATGCCTCCTCCTCCGCCATTGCTGCTGTTCTTTCTCAGGAGTTTGATGGCGTCAGGCAGCCCATCGCTTTTGCTTCGAGGACGTTGTCTCACCAGGAAAGGAAAGCTTCTTCCATCTATGAGTTAGAGTGTCTGGCTGTTGTCTTTGGTACGGACAAGTTTCGGCGTTTCTTGGAACACGCTGAGTTCTTGCTGGAGACAGACAATCAGGCACTGTCTTGGCTTCTTGCCCATCCCAGACAGCTTGGGAAAATTGGTCGCTGGGTGGTCAAAATTTCTGCTTTCAAGTTCCGAGTCCAACATCTTAGGGGTACCCAGAATGTCATCGCGGATGCTCTTTCCCGCATGTATCATGAACCCAGTGATCCACCGACTGAGGCTGTTGCTCAGTGTGGTGCTGTTCTTCTGGATTTTCCTCTGGCTTTTGACGACCTACTGTCCCATCAACAGAAAGATCCCGAGCTGTCAGTCATCTTAGGTGAGCTTCAAGAGGGAGGTGCCCACCCTCCCTATTTTCTGTCCAAAGGGGTACTCTGTTGCCGTCCTCGACAGAGGGGTGAACCCCGTGTAGTGCTGCCTAGTCATCTAGTACCGATGGTCTTTCAGTATTATCACTCTTCTCTTGTGGGCGGTCATCTTGGCATTCATAAGACCATCGCTAAGATTCGTAGGTACTTCATCTGGAAGGGCATGGACCGGGATGTTGCTGGCAGAGTGCGGGCTTGTCACCTGTGCTCTCTCAGCAAGCCTAGTCAGAATGCAAGGTTAGGGTTGTTATCTTCTGAGGTGGCCGAGCGTCCTTTTGAGAAGGTGTTCCTCGACTACGTGGGTCCTTTTCCCCGTAGCAAGTCAGGTAGCTCCTACCTACTTGTTTGTGTGGATGCTTTCTCGAAGTTCGTTTGGCTTTTCCCACTTCGGAGTGCCACGGCTAAGCTCACCATCCGTGCTCTCCAGTCCCAACTCTTCCAGCACTTTGGTGTGCCTTCCACTCTTGTGTCCGACAACGGTAGCCAGTTTACCTCCCATGAGTTTCGTAGGTTCTGTTTTGGCAATGGTATCAGGCATGTGACTACCTCTCCGTATTACCCACAGCCTTCTCATGCAGAGCGGTTCAACCGCAATCTTCGGTCTGCCCTTATTACTTTCCATGCTGAGAAGCAGAACACCTGGGATGAGAGTCTCTCTTGGCTCCAGCTTGCTTTTAACTCTTCTAAGCATGAGAGTCACAATGCCACTCCCTTCGAAATTCTACATGGCTACCCTCCTAACAACCCTTTGTCCAACTTGTGGAGGTTAGAGGATCTTCTACCTACGCCAGGTGCCACTGACGTAGTGTCCACGTGGCGGGCTGCGCGGCGCAACCTGCTACGTGCTAGAGAGAGAGTGAGGAGGAGGTATGATAAGGGTCGCACTCCTAACCCTTTTCAGGTTGGAGATCTGGTTCTTTGTCAGGCTCACCCGGTCAGTTCGGCCGCGGAACGAAGAGCTGCAAAGTTGTGCTATCGGTGGTCTGGTCCCCACCGCATCGACAGGTTTTTGTCACCGGTGACTGCTCTGCTGGTTGATCCCCAGTCAGGCAGGGTGTTTAGGAAAGCCCATGTGTCCCAGCTTAAGGCTTTCCGGGGAACGGTTGGTCCAGGAGTTGGTGTTCCTGGGGGTTTCTTGGGGCAAAGAGATTGATCACCTCTGCGCCCTAGGTGGCTGTTCTGAGAGAGTCTTCTTTCTCTCTTCTTTCTTGTCGGGCCCGACAGTCAGGGTAGTTTGCTCCCTGTTCGAGGGGTTTCCCCTCTTAGTTTCTCTTGGACGTCCTTGGAACACCACTCTTCGGAGGTCTTCGTCTTCTCTTGGTTCCCTGAGGTACCGAGTGTTCTCCCCTGCCTGGGTGTGTTGAGGTTTGCAGAGGGAGGTTGTACCGGGTCTTGGACCGGTACAGTTTCGTTTTTTCGTTGTTGTCTGCCAGGCTGCCTGAGATTCGCTTTTGCCCGGCGATTTGCGTACTTTGGTAGCCGTTGGCCCAGTTCCGTTTCGTTCCGTGTTCCAGCAGCTTCAGTCCGGTTGGCCTGTCTGGTCAGTTGTCTTGTGCTGCCTGCAGAATCTCGTTATGAGTGGCTAGACAAACTAAAACGTAAGTGTTCATTTTGTAAGTTTTAATATCTAATCACCCTTTTGGTGAAAATACTTTTGTTTAAATAATATTAATCGTTCTTACTTGTGTTTTCAGAGTTTTGTTAAATTTATATTCTTTGTCTAGATGTTTTAACCTAGGTTCGAGCCATGTGCTCATTGTTACCTTTTTGACTTTAATTGCTTTATTATCTCTGGTTTCATATTTAATAGTAGTTCTGTATAATGTTTTGTTGAGCCTTTTTAAGTTGCAGTTACCGATTTACCATCTTTTTGTTCATGGACAATAACCTAGCCTATCTTTAGTTTGATTTTCATGTTATGACAGATTGCTCATGTTTCAATAGCCTAGTTCTCAGTTTGTCATTTTTAGTTCCATATACGTAATTAATTCTTTTATAATTTGTTAATTTGTAATTTGTCTTAAATCTGTTTTCCAACATAATTTTTCATAGCCTAAAGTTAATCTCTCCCTCCAATCATGTATAAGTTTGTCTCTTCATGTTAAGTTTTGTTAAATCAGGCACCCTTATATTTTTAGTTGTTATGTGTAATATTTTGTTGTGATGGCTGGACTGTATTTGATGTGCTGTGTGTTGTGCCTTACAGTCCAGGGTCCTTGAGTGGGACGTTCAGCCCTCGGCCTGCCGTCCGGGGATTTTCTTCCATCTGCGCTGCCAGCCTGGCCTGAGGACCATGTATAGAGGCCATTGGTGACCCTTCTGCCCCAGCTACATCTTTGGGTATGAGTCTTCGTCCTCAGGTCAGTGCTTTCCTTGTTGTTTCCCGGCGGCTGAGCTGGGGGTTTAATTTAAAGTGAAAAAGGAAATGGAAAATAGAAAAAAAAGAAGAAAAAAAAAATGTCTGTGGAACTTTATGAGGCCTAGGCCTGAGCTTCTAAACTTGGACAGGGATTTTAAGCAACACAGCCATTGGGGACTTATTTATTTATTTTTTTATTAAAGGGAAAAGAAAACGTGAAATACCAAGAACTTTTAATGTTAATATTTATTGTTATTTAGTTTAATTAGTCTATTTTCTTGTTACATTTGTTTAGATTTTTATTTTTGTTAGGTCCCCATTGTTAAATCCTGTTATTATTTATTTACTTGCTTAGGCCTAGTTATTGTTATTTATTTTTTGTTAAGTGTATTAGGGGGGGGGTTTTGAAGTGAATTTTTACTCGACGGTACCGTGTTATATTTTCTTTTAAATTGTTTAATTTTTAAACTTTCACCAAAAGGGGATTATTGTTCTTTTGCTTAACTTTTAATTCGGAGCTGCCCAGGGATTCCGGCTTACTCCCTGGCCCGGTGGAATCAAGGGATTCGGGCTAAATTGCCGGTTTAAATGTTGTGAGCCAAAAGTTTTCTAAATTTTCACTTTTATTTGGGGCTTAATATTTTCTTACGTTTTGGGGTGTCTCAGGCTAAACTGCAGATAGGCCATACAGTTGATTAATTGTTAAATTTTGGGTATTTGTAGAGTTTGTGGTATTTATAGCGTTTGTTATTTTTGTGTAGTATCTTGGTAATTTTAGTGTTTGTTATTATTTATTTAATTGCAGATTTTATATTGTGGCCTTCTGCCTTTTATGTTGTGGCCCTCTGCCGTTTTGATTTATTAGTATTTTCTGGTTTTCATGATAATAAACTAGTTTTGCTCAGCTGCCGAGTGTTATTTTGACCCTCCAACTGCCACCCGTGATCCCATCGCTCGACTTGTTTTGAGCCATCCCCCGGTTGGCACGCTTACCAGCTTCGGTGGGGGGATGGGTCTCAACACCTTCTCAAGAAAAACACTTGATGGTCATGGAGGCTGGAGCAGGAAACCGCTTTCAATGAATTGAAACACCGGTTGTGTTCTGCGCCTATCCTCGCTTGTCCAGATTCCAGCCAAAACTTCACACTCTAGGTTGACACATCATATTTCAGCCTCGGAGCGGCCATTTATAAAGCGCAAGGGGGTCAGGAAGTGGTGATAGCCTTTGCAAGTCGCCTGTTGACAGAGGCTGAGCGAAACTACTCCACCACGAGAAGGAATGCCTAGCATTTGTGTGGGCGCTGAAACTATGTGCCTAGTGGGCGTCTGGCTCGGTTGGTGATGGAACTCCAACAGTATGACTTTTCCATTAAGTATCGGAAGGGGACGTTGAACCGTGTTGCCGATGCCCTGAGCCAGCAACCTCAGGAACTTCCTCCCAATGGCCCAGCAACCAAGGAAGCCGTGCTGACACAAAGTCAATCAAGGGGTGTCACCGTGCAGGAACCCTGTCATAAAACCACTAATATCGATGATGTACAACGTATCAGTGAAAAGAGATGTCCCAGTCGCAAAGTAACCTCCTGAAACTGAAGAAAACTGGTACAAAATTGAATCCACGGAGCCATCCAGCCTATCGAATCATTTCCAAACTACTCTACTGGAGTCACGAGACCAAGGACGGTTCTATATTATGCAAACTGTGCATCCTGCTCGTGAAAGTTTCGGAAGTTCTCTAAGAAACTTACAACATTGCAACAGTCAGCCATCTTGGGGTGAAAAAGACAACTGCACGAGTCGAAAAGAAATATTTCTGGCCGAACTGGAGGAGACAGTTAAAAGAATACAAAGTCCTCCAGGCCAAGCACGCCGGAAAGAGGTTCTTTCGTAACTCCAATGGACCTTGTTACGCTATTTCAGCCGATTTAGTCGGACCATTTCCTTGTTCGTGCTGAGGACATTGGTCACAAAAAAAATTGGTTTTAGTTGGTGTTTCAGGGTATGATCAGCAAATGGATGGAGTTAGCACCTATGGGATCTGCAACCACCAAAGACATCAACGTAAAATTTCAAGAGCTGTTTGTGAAATACAGAACTCCAGAAACCATCATAACTGACAACAGAACCCAATTTGTTTCGAAGAGTTTCAAGTCATTGGCTGAGAAATGGAGTATCTGCTAACAGATAACTGCCCCCTACAGTCCTTAGTCCAATCCCGTTGAACGTATAAGGTATATTGTATATATAATGTATATATATATATATATATATATATATATAAGGTATGTATATTGAACATATTAAGTCATTAAGACTATGACTTCAAAGAGAATGGAACTGCATCTTGGAATTTCTTGAAGCGTTGGCCTCAGAGACGGGAATGACATTCAGGTGAGAGAAATGGGAAACCGCAAAGTTTCCACTGGACTGTCCTAAGCAGACAGGTGGGATCTCATTCATTGTATACATATGCGCATATACAGAGTCTCTTAGAATCCTCTGGGAATCACTACCATCCTCTGGGAAGCGGTGAATCTTAAAACCTACTGTTGAGTAATATCGTATGTCTTGCGGAGAGGAAGATTTGACACTGAAGAGTTTGGACCAGTGGAGTATTAAGATCGACAAACCTACGGCTGATATGCCTTGTTTCGGTCAGTTTGCTCACAGTTGGTGACCATTGATATATGAGCCCTGGGTGGTGAAGAAACTGTTCAATGCCAGGATGATCCGTTGCTGGTTGTGATCAACCAAGAGCTACAAGAGATGTAGTTAGTTCATGCTCCATTGTTCCCTCCGCTGACTCAAACGCCGTTAGGAGAAAACGACCCTCCAAATGGCGGTGTGTGAAAAAGAAACTGCTACCACACTGTCCACTATCGAAAAACTGGAGGAAGGATCTTTAAGTCAACCCTACATCCCACAACTCAGCTCTCCTATGGCAGTGAATGGGAGAAACCGAGATTAATGGGGAATGCCTCCAAGAAACCCGCCACCCCCTGATGGTGAGGCAATGTAGAAATAGGAGATACCGTGTATGGCATGCTGACAGCACTTTTACAACCTGTCCGACCACACCAAGTTTGTTGGCTAAGCAATGAAGGAAACTGCTTACCTCATTAGTTATTCATAACACACTACAAGCATGTTATCGTCCCATTTTGTAGATTTTTAGTTTTGTTTCATTGGAGAAAGATATTTCGTTTTATTTTATTATACGATTTTTCACTTAGGGGAAGAGCCCCAAGAACATTGTTTTGGTTAAGGCAGAAGATCTTCTAAATTTACAGCTTTTAATTTTGCCAGAGGCGAAAAATTTATATATTTTGAGGTTAGTCCAGCTACTGGTGGAGAAATGCTGCTGGATGCAGCCACCTCTGAAGTATTGTTTAAGTTACCTAGGAGTGTGTGAGTAAGGAAGCCGCACATCCATAGAGGTAAGAGTTCTTTTTTTTTGTGTTTTTTTTCCTAAAGTACGAAGGGGGTGGTAACAAGCTAAATTTTGAGAGGGTAACAAAACATATGCAACAATATGAACCTTGCTCGCTCAGCTGTTTCGTTAAGTTTTAAACCCTTACAGCTCCAAGGGTCCTTTTTCTTACGAAAGACTCGATGATGGTTTTCCAAGATCGACTGAAAGTCCTTCCCCATTACATTATCTGCTTACCTGTTTCAAGCTTTCATTCGTAATGCAAGAAACAATATTACAAAACTTACAGGTGACCATCAAAACTGTGTTGTCCAACTTATACCAGTGTCTTTCCTGTGTGAAGGACTGGTATAGGTTAATGATCTCAAAAAGTCATCAAGTACCAAATTCCAGATAAGACGCCTCTCACCGTCAGGACCTACCTGGTCGTGTTGAGAAGGGAAACAATAATCTCGTTGAACTAGAGCATAAAATCCATCCACTTGCATTGTGTTGATGGATTTCTTTGCTCCTGGACTCTAATAGCAATTGTTTCATGAGATGTATTGTCAAAGGCACCCTCCATGTCTTAAAAAGCACAGAGAGCAACCTCTTTTTTCTCTAATGCATCCTCTGCTCTACATACCAGTTCGTTGAGGCCATTGAATGCACTGCCTGATAGAAATGTTGATTCTGGCGGAGAGCTTATCCTCATCCCGGACTGTTCATCTTTAGTTTTTCTCACTGGGATCATGACATGGGAAGTGTATGTGAGGAATTTCTATTATAGGTGCTATTTATTGATATAAAGGAATGAAATAAATTTTTATGGAAGAAGGAAGAACGCTGAATCGTTTGGTGTAAGTTGTGAGGTATTAGATACCTCACACGGTCCTTTTGGGTTGGTAGTGGTGGATTGACGTAGTTGGCGAACTAATGACTGGACTTCCGTTTTCATTGTACCTGCCCTACTCTTGGCCGCTGTGACAGATTATCATGCGTTTGTTCTCAGCCCCTCGTTTGGCAAGAAAGAAATTATCCCCATAACAGGGATGAACCAGCGGTTCATTCTATACTATGTTTTTGACCAGGAAAGGTACTAATAGCTCTGAAATAATGAATAACATTTTTGTACAAAAACTTTTACGTGCAATAGTTTTTTTTCACTTACATATTTCATTTCAAAATAAAACCTTACAAATCCTGTATTACTTACTTGGGAAAATATGCTTTACAATAATACAGCTAAAAAAATCCCAAAAATGTTTCATAGTTAATTTATACATTTGAAATGGTACCTTTTTTATATCGATTAACAAGGTTTTTATTTTTTAGTGATAAAGTTATTAGTGACTCATATTCAGCAGCTAATTATGCACATTTTGGCTAACTTGGAATCATTCGTATTTATTTTTTTCGAGGGCTGCAATTACAAAAACTATTTGCAACATCAGACATTTTTTCACTCTACTCTGTTACCCCACTTCTAATAACATCATGTGAAAGTATGTTTCTTTAGAAGAAAAACTACATGCAATTTTATAAATTTTTAAATGTACATTTACATTATAAAACTTACACATTTAATTTTTTTTTAATTTACAAGAACAGCTTACAGTGTGCGCTTAAACAGGCTGCACGGATGGCGGTTTCTGCATTGCACGGATCTAGGATTAAAAGTTAAAAAATTGAAGACTAAAAAATTGTTTGTACCAACCTTATTTGTATTCATTATGAGCAGATTTGTGGTTATAGTTTACAATAAATACAAAATGATTTTACATTAAAAACAGTTGTTTTAAGTAAAGAAATACAATAAATAGAATTTATATTTTCCGGTGACAACTGCATCAAGTTACTATATACACTATTTACAAGATAACCAGATGTTTTGCCCATACTGTGATGTGGCATCCTCAGTGGTTTCTCTGAGACTTCGACATCAAAGTATGGGCGAAACGTCTGGTTATCTTGTAAATATTGTAGATAGTAATTTGACGCGGTTGTCACCGGAAAATGTAGATTCTAGTTATGACAGCAGCCGCTTAAGCCTAAGTTCTAAGATTAAATACAATAAATAGCTACTTTGATTTGAACAATTTTAAAATTATTTTACTCTTAGAGATTTGAACAATTATTGTGTAAATTTAGCGTTCTGAACAGTTTAAAAACTAGGAAAGAGGAGAGTATGCCAGGTAGTATTTGGTACTTGCCATCATATGATTAGCTGATTTTAAACTGAACAAGAAATGAAATACATTTTAAATGCCAAATGACATGAACTTTTGTGGGTTGTAAGTATTAAAAAAAGAAGAATATGCTAAAATTAAATAAACTAAAAATACTTAATACATGGTATGTATGACGTTTCAATCATAAAAAGAGTTGAAATAACTATGGTATTTATTTATTTTGTAACAATAACTAAGTATATGTAAATATTTTTTTGTACAGGAAGAAGGTGATTCAATATTTGAATTTGTGGTTGGCGACAATGGAGATTGGCAACACTGGTCAGAGAGGGTGGAAGAATATATTTACCCTCCAGACTTTGTACCTGAGTACTCAAGTATATTGGTGCCTAATGTAGACAATGTGCGAACAGCTTTTCTCATAGACACAATTGCCAAACAGACCAAAGCAGTACTTCTCATTGGTACGGCTAACATTTCCTAAGTAAATTTGATATGTGACATGTTAAATGCCATGAAAAAACTAGCAATGTTACCCAGAACCTGAAGTTATTGTTATGAACTGTTTATGATAACCTCACCTAAAATTACAGTTATAAAAAAATATAAATTTTGCAGGTGTGACAGTTTTCTTTAAAAATGTATAAGAATGTCTACTATAGACCTATTTTTCAGTTTATCTGATTGTTCACCTAAAGATGAAATGTCACAGGTGATAGTTTCACTTAAGATTGGACAGCGCATAATTTTTCTAGTGGGGTAAGGTTAGAAGGGTAAAGTAACGTTTGAGCTGTTACAGTGACAGTGGCACATTTTTGCTGCATATTTTCACTGTCACCACCTCTGCAGTACATGTGCATGTACCATGGCAATGACTCTAATACACATACAATTGTATTGTCCCACCCAGCCTCCCGTACCCTTACAATAGTATTGGTTGTATCTGCTACTGATCATGAATAGTACATGATCAGTAGGATATTCATGATAGTCTTGCACTATCTTTTCCCAGAACTCTTGACCTAAGTACTGGTTCAAAACATAAATTTCTGTTATATTATTACCTGGTAGTTGGTGATTTATTACAGGATTCATTCTGAAGTAACCATATTTGAACTTCTCGACAAATTCCAGTTTTGAACGTTAGGCCTACTTCCACTTTGATCTTCATCATTTTCACTGCTGGACTCTTCATTCACATTATCAATCACTGCACTATCACACTCCTCACTACTGCTTTCTGTTCTAAATTCATTTCAAATTCTTTCAACATAGTTTAGTGTAATTGTTAGAAGCAAGAAACAAGCCACCAAGAAACGACATTGTTATTTTAAAAGTTCGACAACCTACGATGTAAACAAACTGTATAATTGATATAAACAATAACTATAATAAAAGTCAATATTATATTTTGATAGCCTTCGATAATAATAATAATTGGACTGTTCGATACATAGCAACCAAAATCTCAAAATACAGAAAAAATAACTTATTTATCGGAGATGGCCACTTCCTAACGTAATTTTCTATGCATCAGTGATGATGCTACAGGCTATGTCTGTTATTAGTAGCTGATGGGTTAAAAATACACAAACTTGAAAATAAATTGCCCATTTGTTTCCCGAAGACTGTCATTATTTGCTCAGTAGCCAAGATAGTAAGAATCATCAAAGAAACCGTTTGGAAGTTTGTATTTGATATTTTTCACATATCTAAACATAAAGAATAGTTTGTTCAAAAATAGTTCCCATAACTCCCCCTTCAAGGTAGTCATTTTTATTAGGTATAAGTTTCTTGTGTGAACCATTCTACAACCTGTATCTTGTTAAGTAAGAATCATCAAATAAATCGTTTGGAAGTTTTTATTTGATATTTTTCACATATCTAAACATAAAGAATAGTTTGTTCAAAAATAGTTCCCATAACTCCCCCTTCAAGGTAGTCGTTTTTATTAGGTATAAGTTTCTTGTGTGAACCATTCTACAACCTATATCTTGTTAAGTAAGAATCATCAAATAAATCGTTTGGAAGTTTGTATTTGATATTTTTCACATATCTAAACATAAATAGTTTGTTAAAAAATATTTCCCATAACTCCCCCTTCAAGGTAGTCGTTTTTATTAGGTATATGTTTCTCGTGTGAACCATTCTACAACCTATATCTTCTTATGTTTTACTTTGTTTTGGTCCCACAAGTAAAATTTGAACCAAAATGAACAAATTTGAAAGAGATAATTGATGTTAAAACAAAAGTGACATAAGACATAAAACATGTTTTCTGAAGATGACTTCAAACATTACTTTGATTAATGGAAAATTTATTTGGGGTGGGTAAGATCATGGAGGAGAGTACATTTAAGAGAGGGTAGTATTAAATTATAAAGATATAAAAAAGATTTAATTCTAATATTTTGTAACCAGATTTCAGTATTAAGGTTTTAAAATGTGTCCTTTTATCTAATATTATTGGATGTAATTATTTATTATGTGTACTGGTTTTTCCAGTTAATATTTGAATTATCATTTCCAGTAAGCATTATGTAATTCAAGAAGAGATTACAAGGAGAGTTTTGAACATTTCTGATAGCAAAATAAACTCAAAAACCCATAAAAGTTTGTTGATAATACTGGTGAACATTGGGAATCAATATTTAAATTACAGCTTATTCATCTTTTTCTTGTAGTTAACAATAATATAATTATTGTATTTGTAATATTATGAATATTTTCTGAATACAGTTGAACTCCAATTATCTGAATCTATTTGGACCAGACCCTATTCAGATAACAAAAAATTTGGACAGATTTTTGTCTTAAAACAGTCCATTTTATTTAATTACTGTATATAATTAAATGCATTTATGTTGAAATGGGATAGTAACAGTATTGTTAATGATAACAAGTTTTAATTACATAATTAAGTACAACTTAAGCCACCTATAAGTTTATTTGCACTGCACAGTCATTATTCATCCTATTAAAATCAAGGAAAATGTAAGCATTTAGAAAAAAAAATACAATTTTCAAACTAAAGCAAAAATTGTTATATTTTTATAATAAAACAGACTTCAAAAATATATAGTTTATGTGTACCTAAAAAACAAAATAATATAAAAAAAGTTTTTTGTTTTTATTTTTATACATTTTGAAAGCAAGTACATATATTTTTAGTAAACAATTAAAAATCATTTCAGAGTTGCTGTAGTTTTGTTGACAGTTTAATTCTTTACAAGAAAATATTATATTTGATAAATAACATTTTTAAATAATGAGACAAAATTTTTTTATGTAAAATTTGTCATTTTGATTTTAGTCAAAAATACAAAACATTGTTTACCCAGAACTATAGGAAGATAAAACTTGAGTGGGAGTTCAATTTATAATATAATTATGTATATAATAATATAATTTATAATTAATAAATATGTAGAATTTAAGTATTTGAAAATTATAAGACAAACTCTGTATTATCCAAATGTAATAAAAATAGAAACTCACACTAATGGTAATCCTTTAGTCATGCTCCTGCCTTGACTAATAACAAAACATTTGCTCTAATTTGCTTATGTTTACAATCACAATTTGAAAGCTAAATTTGATTGTTAAACAAACCAGCTTATTGTTACAAAGCTGACAAGGAACAGAAAACAATATTGAAACATAGATTAACAATAACTTGGTTATTATTGTCATACACATTGTAAATTAGCTCGCAAAAATTGTAGTTTGGCGTGTGACATTGCCGATTTGCAATGTAATTTCAGGTTATAAAACAATCAAGTTATTTCCCTGATACTTGAAGCTTTCTGATGAAGTACACTACAGAAAGCTACTTTACGTGTATGGGCGGTCAGGTGGGTCAATGCTACTGTACGCGCATGATCGGCGGGTGGGTCAATGCTTCTATACGTGTATGGGCGGGTGGGTGGGTCAAAGCTACTATACACGTATGGGTGGGCAGGTGGGTGAAAGCATTGATTTTATACACAAATAGATTTCCCATCCAATGTTAAATTTTGAGTCTCAAAATATCAGCTGTTTTTATGGTCCATTGTGGAGCGCTAGTGTAGCTCCATGTAAATGTAATGCAGTTTAAAACAGCTGTGGTTGCGGGCCACACTAATTAACAAAATTACTGCCACAAATATTCCTATTAGATGGTTTATCTATTGTAGGTGTATATAATCAAGGGTGAAAGCTACTTTACGCGTCTGGGCGGGTAAACACTACATACAACCTCCTGTTGGAGGATAATTTTTATATGGCCGCACAACTGTACAATCATGTATATGTTCCTTCACGACATAATACATGTGAGTCAGTACTACTGTACGTGTATTAATGTCCAATACAGAAGACGAGATAACTGGAAACAAAGTCTGGTAGCAACTGCGTCCTGAATTACCACAGTGTGTGGGCAGGTCATTACTACAGTGTGTGTATGGGTGGGCGAGCGGCTCATCACCACAGTGCGTGTATGGGTGGGCGGGCAGGTCATTACCACTGTATGTGTATGGGTGGGTGAGCGGGTCATCACCACTGTACGTGTATGGGTGGGCGGGCGTGTATATTTTTTTGTATTTCGGTTTTCACTGATTGGTTTTATTAATATTTTTAACCATTTGATAAAATAGTTAATTAAAAAAATTTTTTTACAAGCATTTTTGAACCAAGATTGGCCATCATGGAATGGTTCCGTGATAATAGGCCAACGGGTTAATTACATACTACAGTGTACTATAGTGTGTATTTACATACCATCATACATGTAAACGAATGTTACTAAGCAAACATATTAGTTAAATATGCTATCCGTTTTTAGGCAGCCAGGTTGCGCATCTGCTTGACAGAGGGAAGGCAATAGCGTGTGTAGACAATACAGTATTCCTATCGCATTATGTATCCTGGCAGAATTTGGATTTGTTCTTTTAAGACAGTACTACAGTGTACAGTATTTATTGAGGCATATTATGTTTTATTTATTGTGATATATATGTTTGATTTATCTTTTTTAAGGATTAAAAATACTAATCTTTGTTGTTGTATGCTTTAAATTTTTTTTCAGAATAAAATTTAAAAACTGAAGATTGTAAGATTTCTTTTATGTAATTATAATGTGCGATTCCGATAGTTGGAGTTCGGATAGTTGAAGTTCCACTGTATTTTAAAAATTACGCTCTAAAAAATGTTCTCCAAGAACTCAAATTTTGAAATAAATTTTAAAAGTCTTCTTAAATAGGTACTTGTTACTAATTTAAACAGTACAAGTAAACGTCACACAACACAAATTTATT